>CAFUXE010000057.1:27382-44841 GCA_903364295.1 Serranus cabrilla | reverse complement strand
CTCACACACACACTCACACTCACACTCACACTCACACTCACACTGTGTCCTGAACATCAGTTTGTCCTTAAACATGTCAGTGAGGTCACTTTTATTTGTCTATTCTTTGTTTATTTTACGTTCTGTTTCATTTTGAGTCACATGTTGCCTTCTCCAGATGTGTTAATTTGGGGTTTTTGTTAATTTATTTTTGAAAACGTACGACCAGACAACATGTTCACTGTGTTGGAACATTCAGATCAGCTCGATGTGGGAGTGAAGAGGATAAAAACCCTCCAGCATTTAACTCGGGTTGCAAAATGACGGAAACTTTACATCATGATAAATAGGAATGAATAGGGAATATCGAGGTTATTTTATACTATATTTATTTATTCATAGGGTGCATGTTCCTAAATTATAATGGAGTATTTTGTAAAACAGGAGGTGCCTGAAGAATAAATATAATATGACAGGAAAAACTCACTTCTAAGCCAAACAGTTTATTTGTTGAGGAACTCTGAAGGAAAATGAAATATTTCAGTTGAAGCCTGATTGGGTAAAAATCTCTCTTTCTCTCTCTGTTTTTTTTTCTTTCCGCGTGTTTCGAGCAGCAGCCAATGAGAGCGAAGCACTGCCAGACGTGTAAGCGCTGCGTGCGGCGCTTCGACCACCACTGCCCCTGGATGGAGAACTGCGTGGGCGAGAGGAACCACCGCTGGTTCGTGGTTTACCTGCTGGTGCAGCTGCTCGCCCTGCTGTGGGCGCTCCACATCGCTCTGTACGTCCTGTCACGCTCACTTTATTATTAACAAAAAAACACCAATAAATAATGTTTATTTATCATTATCAACCAACTATTTCAATCAAAGTTCAGTGCAGTGAGGAATGATAATGAGGATAATTCACTCATTATTTTATCATTAAGAAATTATGTTAAAACTTTTTTTAATGTACATTGGAGAGGCCGACAGATAAAGTACAATAGTTTTACATAACATTGATTTATTTAATTTTTTTTTACTTTAAAAAAAAAATGTATGGAGTGATTTTGATAAATGAACACCTCGCTGTCATGATCAAAGACAGCATCTATGTCATATAAACATGCAACCATTTAAAAATGTTTAATTAAAAAATGATGTTAAAACTTTTTTAATGTACTTTGGAAATACCTGCATATAAAATACAATAGTTTTAGATAACATTGATTTTTAAAAATGTTTATTAAAAAAAAAAAAACAAGAATAGAAGAATGTGTGAAAGAATAAACCTGGTGTTGTGCTCCCTCAGCTCTGGCGTCTCTCCCCGCCCGTCCTGGGAGCTGTGGTTCAGAGCCAACGGCTTCCTGCTGGCGGCGCTCGCCGTGGTGGGCGTGTTCTCCGTGGTGGTGCTGCTGCTGCTGGGCTGCCACCTCTACCTGGTCTCCACCAACTGCACCACCTGGGAGTTCATGTCGCGCCACCGCATCTCGTACCTGAAGCACTGCGGCGCCGAGGAGAACCCGTTCGACCGCGGCGTCCTCTGCAACCTGTGGGACTTCTTCTGCGCCTGCGGGACGGTGGCGTGGGAGCACGTGTACGAGAGGAACGGCGCCGATTCTGTCTGACCTCCGACCTCACGCCACCTGCACCGTCTGCACCGAGACGGGCGCTACTTTCAGGGAGAGAAAATCAATGTTTGACCTCAATAACAAAGCACAGTGTCACGTTTTATCTGCAGCAAAATCAGGGAGCAGAAGTTGGAAAAGCTTGTTAGGAAACTTTATAAGGTCTAATTCAGCTGGAACATAAAATCATTTATTTAACAGTGATCCAGCTCCAAGGCCAAAAATCTGAACTTCTCTCCTAGTTTTTGGTCATTTATGGACAAAAGAGGAAATTAGGTTCAAAAGTCAGTGTTTGCAGATAATTACTGAATATTTCGTATTTCTGACCCTTTTCTGACTGCAGTCTTTCCTGCAGAAAATGTGTGGAAGTGCTGAAGAAATCACAAAGAATAGCAGAAAATGAATTATTTGTCTTCAAAATCTGAAAGTGTCGATGCATCATCTCCACTCTAAGCAACATAAACTGTGATCGTTCAAAAAGTATTGAAGATATTAAAAAGCTTTTTTAAACCTGAATAGTTCAAAGTCCTGTAACTCATTTAAAGTTGAAATGAAGTCTGCAGCTGAAAACCCAAAGCCCAAAACCTTAATATTTAAAAAAAATTATTAAGAGTATGAATATGAAAGACAAACCTGTAATGTCCTGAACACTTTGATATTTAATCATTTTTAAAGCTGAAAGTATGCTGAAGTAGAAAAGTGTCAAAAACTTGCAGAATAATAAAAATATATTTTAATTTTTTACGATTTTTTAAGACAAATAATGATTTTTCTTCCCTTCCCGCTGTGGTTTCAGCTCCCACACGTTGTCTGAACTTTATTTTCCTCAGGTTTGCTCAACACACTAACTGCCTTGTTGTCAGGTGCGATTCATGTTTTGTGCCTTTTGTTTTGTGTAAATGCTTTTTTTTTATGTAATTATTTTTACTGTTAAAACTTTGAGAAAATTCACAACGAGAGTTTTATTTTTTTTAACTGTATTTGTTCTGTTTGTATTTATTGACAACATTAAAACACTGATGATATGCATGTTGTTATAGAGTACATCTGTACAGACGGACATTCCTCACACACACACACACACACACACATATATATAAATACATAAATACAGTACTGACACACGGGTAACATGTAATATTCAGCAGCATGAACTTAAAGTGCTACAGCAGCTAAATCAACACTGGCTGCTTGTCCTGGTTCACTTCTACTCACTCAGCTGACAGTCTCTCCTCCACAGCAGGCGGACGCTTCAGGGAGCTTTAAAACATTTTAGTTTAAAGAGCAACTTAACACCCTGTTATATCTTATATAAATGACAAAAAACTGTGAGCATCAACCTGTCCCGATAACTGTATGTCCTGGAAGTTATTGTGATAAACAACATTATGGTCATTTTAAGACCTTTTTATGCTGCTGATGAGTTTCTTTCATTCATGAGAGAAATTAGCTTTTAATCCTCAAATAAAATAATAGTAAAATCTGAATGTTTTATTTCTGTTTGCTGTGAAAACATGCTAATGTGGGTAAAACCTGTTAAAATGTTGCTGACATTATTAAGTAAACCTGCAGGAATAATAAAATAAATACATATTATAATTATTGTGATCTACGTGAGCAATAAAATTCTTTGAGAGCACTCGAAAAATATTTGGAAAAGCAGAATTTGTGTTGTGTGAAAGACTGAATAGTTGAAACATGTAGTTCAGTGTTTTGCTCAGACACAGCTGATCCAAAGGCCGGCTTGTTATCCAGCAGCAGGAGCTCCTAACGAGCTCCTAACGAGCCTCATTGGGATCAGCCGTGCTGCAGCAGGGGGAGAAAACATGCAGGACAAATGGGAAATGTTGCCCTCATCTTTGCCCTCTTTTTTATTTGATAACTTTGCTTCTTTAAGAAAAAGTTGTTCAAGAAAACAAGGTGCATCACTTTTTGGTTAAACCCCAACATGGAGCTGAAGTTTGCAGGTAAATAAGGACATAATCTAAAAAATCTACCAAAACCTCTGGATTTTTTTTGAAAGCAGACAGAAATGAAGGAAGTGGACACTAAAAACAGATTTTGCTCAACACAAATGTACTCACTTATCTGGACTTGCAGATTGAACAAATTTGTTTGGTGCTCACAGATTTTTTTTATCTTTATTTAGTGTACACGTCAGTACAGAAGCCCTTTGGCTCACGTTTCTTAGTCTTAGTTTTAATCAATGCAGCTGTTTAAACTGGAGGCCAAACAAGTTTTACTACTATTTTTTGTCTCCTGTCAAATTACGATAAATAAGTAATTGTTGGATTTGGTGTTAAGTTGCTCTTTAGAGTCTCCTTTCTAATTTTGACATAGATCCCAATAGTTCTCCCAGCTCTCCTCTTAGTACTGATGTTTTTAAACTCAGTTCAGAGTTTAAAAAAGGAAATTTCTTGGTTGAACAAATTCAAATGAAAGCTTCGTCCCCGCCTCCCCTCCTCCTCTTCCTTTCTTTTATTGCACTGACATCATTAGAGCTTCAGTATCACAGAATATGATTTGCTAAATTTAAAATACTATATATATTTTTCTTACTATTATGGCTATTATATTAGACTCTCTATGGCTTCTCTTTTATTATATATATCGCTAGCATTTACAGGATTCCTGCACAAGTTCACCACGGTGCCATGCACGTCTACTGTTGAACAGAAAACTGTTGGTCAGGTGAAGACTTAAAACGCGTCTCTGCTACGAGGGGAATGACTCGACAAATACGTGAAACATTTCCATGCTTTTAAAAAAGACTTGTAACCAGAAATTGGGTTAGCTTGTTTCATTTGTTTGGTCAAGGCAGTGGGCGAAGCCTGTCACAGTGATGCATAGAAACGGCAGCACGTACTGTACCTCTGGAGGATAAATATCATAAGTAAATATAACAAGCAAAGGCCACAAAGCAAGCTCAATCTGTCTCCAACACACAGGATGCTTGAAGAGGCTACGCATAGTTTTTAGTGGCAACAATTACATTCATACTTTTAATTTCCCGAAATTAATACATTTATAGTGAATTTGTTCACCAAGGGGTCTGATAACTTCACATCACTGTGATGAGAAATGTTTTTGTGTGATGATTTCTTATATGTCTTTAACTGTTGCTAATGTTTAGAAGCAGTAGTTAGCATTGGTCAAATCCATTTTATTTAACTTGACTAAAGCTAACTGTAAGTTGTAGCAGTTCGCATTAGCTAAGTCCATTTTTATTTGACTAAATCAAAGCTAACCATTGCTAATGTTCAGTTGTAGCCGTTAGAATTACTCACCTTAGTTATATTTAGGCTATGTGCTGCTAATTTTCAACAGTTGCAAAGCATTATTCAAATCCATTTGATTTAACTAGAGCTAACTGTTGCTAACTGTCAGTAGTAGCTGTTAGCATTAGCCAAGTAAATTTTATTTGACTTGGTTAGAGCTAACCGTAGCTAACTTTCAGACGTAACAGTTAGCATTTTAGTCAATAAATGTTATTTGACTTGATTGATGCTGAATATGGTTAACTTTCTGCAGTTGCAATGCCAAGTAGTTAATTAGTCAAGTAATTTTATTTTACTTTATCAATACAGTTAGCATTAGCATTTTAACTGTAACAAAGTGACTTAGCCGAAAGATGTAGCTTAGCCCAGTAGCCTCTAGCTATTTTAGCTAGCTCCAACAGTTCCTAGCTAAACTTAAATTATAAAAGTTTTAGATGAGTGGCTGCTGTAATCTGATCAATCCTGGATTTTTGAGACTGATGTTAAAGTTTCATGTCTTTCAGAAAGCAGAATACAGAGCATGGCCATAACAGACGATAGCAATTCAGAAAATACATTTGGTGAAGCTAACAACTATCATTTGGTTTTTATACGTTTCTTTTAGGCTGTTGATTTGATTAGCGGAAATTTCCTCCAAGTGTCATTTAGTCACTGTCGTTCCTCTTTGTTATTTTCCTGTGAAATCATGTCGTCATGATTCATGAGAAATTTCCTCTTACCACATCACATAATAATGTCACGTTTGAGACTGATGCACCAGAAACTGAGGCAACCAACACTGCTACAAACGTGAATATGAGTGAATGTGAGCATCATGTGTTAACTTTCAGAGAGGTTTGACAATCAACATTTCGTACATTTATGAGGCAACATAAGGCAGCTTACAGACTCCTTTAGAGTCCAGGCAGTCGCTGCCTAAATCACTGGTCTATCAGGTGCAAAACGGACAAAAATATGTTATGTAGCAAGAGGAAATTTCATTCAACACTTAATACTTCATCAGAGAGTTTTGAAATATACCACATGGCTACTAGAATTTAAGATTTGTGTGTACTTGAAGGCATAAAGACGTGTTGATAATGTTCTGGCCTCTTCAAGCATCCTGTATCTGTTCGTACAACATTTCACCTGACCAAATCTCATAAATAAGCTCTTTAATAGCAGGAGCAGGTGAGTTGTATTACTGCTGGAACAGTCAGAACAAAGCTCGACTCTCCACAGAGGATATATAAAGGGTTATAATCACTTTCTGTTGCTCTGTTAAAAACAAAAAATAATAGATGCTGCCTGGTTTGTTTGATCAACATCTGGCTGCCGATTGGATGTCGTGAGAACAGTCAGCAAAATCAGCCATGGGATCGTATGAAGAGTTCCTGTTTGAAAATGACTGAGCTGCAGAGATGTCCGAGGTGTTTGTTCTTTTGGTTTTTCTATCAAGACCAGGGTGGGAAAGTTTATATCAGGGGTAATAATGTGAGACGTTTACTGCTCTGGGGAATAGAGTGAGGGGTCTGTAATCGATGCCCATTTTCACCAATGTGACGAAAAACAAAATCCTGACAGCCAGAAAAATTAGAAACTTTCTCAAGATACTGAGTTAGTAACTTGAGAACATTTCTCATTATCTAAGTAAACATTTTTGGATACTAATTCTTTGTTTTGAGATTCTTGGTCATTATTTTGAGGAAGTTTCTCATTATTTTTAAACCTAAGTAAATATTTTAAGATACTAATTCTTTGTTTTGAGATACTTGGTCATTATTTTGAGAAAATGTCTGATTATTTTGAGAACGTTTCTCATTGTTTTTAATACTAAGTAAATATTTTGAGATGCTAATTCTTTGTATTGAGATACTTGGTCAGTATTTTGAGAACATTTCTCAATATTTTTAATCAAGTGTCTCATTATTTGAGAAAGTTGGTTATTATTTTCAGATACAAAGTCAATGATAAGTATTTTTTTTTCTTTTACTGGCAGAAATGGGCTTCAATAGATTGTTGATTAATACAAATAGTTTAATGAATATTTGGGTTTGGTTTTCAAAAGTCCCTTTCTAGCTTGTAATCTTTCAAGAAACTATCAAACTAACAAATATTTATATATGTATTTTTAAGGAATAGTTTGACATTTTGTGAAACACCCTTATTGTCTTTCTTTAAATAAAAATATGAATACCACTCTCCTGTACACTCAATTCAAATGAAGCTGCCCAGTACTGTCTTTGGATTTGACACAGACTCGACTAAACCTGGTCCTGACTTCAGCCCTGGTTGATCCTCTGAAGTGGACAAACTTCCGGGCTACAAACTTAATGTGATACATTTCCCACCCTGGTCTTTCCGGCTCGTCTTTCACCCGTGCAGGGCGCAGAAGTCGAAGTCGGCGAAGGCCTCCTGCTGCTCCGCCGAGAGGACGAACGGTTTGGAGGGAGGCGACATGATCGGCTGCAGTCGCGTGAACTCGCTGTCGAAGTTTCCGACGTCCATCGACTCTTTGATCGACGGCAGGAACGGCGGCTTTGACTTCTTGGCCAGAAGGTTTTCCCAGTCGATAGTCTGGAAGACAAAGTCATCCTTTCCATGTTGAATCAATATTTAGTAGATTTGATTCTAACTTTAAAATAAATCGATTTACCTCGAAGAATTTCTCTCCTTTGACCTCGTTGGCGTCTCTCTCTCCGGCTCCGAGTCTTTTCAGAGGATTCTTCTTCAACAGCTGCAGGACGATGATAAGACAATATCTCTGTTTATTTTCAGGGTACAATAATTTCCTCAAGCTAGAAAGTTAAAGGTCTTGCAGCAACTCCACTATCCAGGCTGACTGTGTTTATACTCTTATTGTAATGATTCGAATCATGTCTGAAAGCCGCAGCGTAAAACATGACTTATACTAGAAATGAACTGAAATGGAAAATTAAATTAAGAGCAGTTATCACACACGTCTAGGTTTAACTGTAATAAATGACATTATATTATGACGTTTAAAATACATTTTAATCATCATTACAGCCTTTTTATCCAGGTTCTGTTTTCCATAAACACTTTATAAAAATATAAAATGTGTTGTTGTTTTTGGGCTTGGTTTGTGTCTTTGTCTGCAGGAATACAAAAAACTGACTTCCCTGATTTTTAAGAAACTTCTCCCACTTAAAATGTAATCTTCATCATAGGTCCACTTCAACTGTGAGAGACAGAATGTGAAAAAGAATCCAGGAACTCACATTGTAGGATTTTAAAAGAATTTATTTGTAAATGATGGTGGAAAATAAGTATTTGGTCACTTCAAACAAGCTGGATCTCTGGCTGTCTTTAAGGAGCTCTTCTGTCCTGCACTCGTTACCTGTATTGATGGCACCTGTTTGAACTCGTTACCTGTATTAATGGCACCTGTTTGAACTCGTCTGTATAAAAGACAGCTGTCAGTAGACTCAAACTCCCCCATGGCCAAGAACAAAGAGCTGTCAGAAGACACCAGGAACACAATAGTAGTAGAGTGACTCTATAACAGATCAGCAGCTTGGTGTGAATAAATCAACTGCGGGAGCAATTATTAGAAAAGGGACAGGAGGACTGATCTGTGTTGAGGAAAGAATGAATGGGGCCGTGTGTCTTGAGATTTTGAGCCAAAACCTCCATCAGTGAGAGATGAAACGTGGCTGGATCCTCCAGCATGACAGTGATCCCAAACACAGCGTCCGCGCAACGAAGGAGTGGCTCCGTAAGGAGCAGTCTCCAGACCTCAACCCCACAGAAAACATGTGGAGGGAGTTGAAAGTCTGTGTTGCCCGACAACAGCCCCAAAAAATGCTGGAGGAATGTGCCAAAATACCAGCTACAGTGTGTGCAAACCTGGTAGACCTGCAGTCATAGTTTGACTCACATGTCATTGCCAACAAATATATTACAAAATATTGAGTTGAACTTTTGTTATTGGCCAAATACTTATTTCCCACCATAATTTACAAATAAATTCTTTATAAAATCCCACAATGTGAGTTCCTGGACAGTTGAAGTGGACCTTGGATGAAAATTACAGACCTCTGTCATCATTTTAAGTGGGAGAAGTTGCACAATTGGTGGCTGACTAAATACTTTTTAGGGAATTTGTGCTGCATTCATGTGCTGTTATAATAATCAGAAACATTTGATTCCGACTGAGAATCACATGTCTGAACATTAACAGTGAGGGAGTTATTTTCAGCTTTTTGTTTTTTTAGATAAACATCTTCAGTAACTGTAATAAAACGGGGGCAACAGAAAAGAGGTTTTTACCTTCTGGATGATGCCGACGGCGTCAGGAGGAAGAGACCCTGGATACTGCACGTCATCATTGACGATGCTGTCAAACACCTCCTCCTCATCCTCGCCTGGGAACGGAGACTAGCAGCGGGGCAGAGAGGGATTTATTCAGCTAGAGTTACAAACTTTACACTGATAACTGATAAAACGATGACCCAAAATTACGTGTTCACAACCTCTCCAACGAGCATCTCGAAGATGAGGACGCCCATCCCCCACCAGTCCACCGCTCGGGTGTAGTTGTCGTCTGTCAGGACTTCAGGAGCCAAAAACTCAGGAGTCCCACAGAAAGTCGAGGTTTTATCTCCGTGACCCATTCCTGCATTAATATGGAAAGGAATACACGTCACACTATGAAATATGGTGGGACAGATCAGACTGTGGTGTCAAAGATTAGACTATGGTGGGACCGATCAGACTATGGTGGGACCGATCAGACTATGGTTTGACAGGTTANNAGACTGTGGTGGGACAGATCAGAGTCTGGTAAAACAGATCAGACTATGGTGGGACTGATCAGACTATGGTGGGCCGCCACAGTCCCAGGCAGTTAATGAGAATCACTGGTGTATCAGGTCTTTGTGCTCAGATTTGAGTCATGACTCAGAGAAGATGGAGTGCACAAAGGGTCTAACTACGACACAACGCCCATCATGTTGTTGTTTTTAGACCACAGGTTTCTGTCCATTCCCAGTAGCTTTCATCTTTCTCTTCAGAGGGAAACATGATGATAAAGATCAGCACACATTACACCCTCTCAGTGAAGCCACATGTGTGTGTCTGTGTGTATTAAAGAAAGCACGGGGATGTTGTTCTAAGCAGGATGTCAGTAACTGTGCACCAATTTATGGTAACCAATTCTTACAAACGATCCGTCTTCGCTGAAGCATCAACAGCCCCCCTGTTGGAAGTTAAATTTACCATTTCACTCTGAAGTTTCAATTTCTTGTTTCCTGAGGACAAAGAAATTGCCTCACCAGACACCAGAGTTTAATTACGGCAATAAAAGAAACAGTTTGCAGAAACTGTTAGCAGATAGGAGACATTATTTTTGTGATCTAAGCTATTATGACATGTGTAATACATTCATATCCATTTCATATTTATGTGAAAACACTCAAGAGCTGTGATTTGTCTGACAGTGCGCACAACAAGAAGGAAATTAAAGAAAAGAAATGAGAAGAAGAAACAATGTTTGAGATAATAAATTATCACATTTAGGTAATTTTACTGCTGCTAAATAACTTCTCTTTGCCATTTCTAGTGTCATATAACAGCTACTTCCTGATGTTGAAACATCCTTTTGAGTTGTTGATGGTGTTTTTAGAGAGCAGCAGTAGAAAAGAGAGCTTTGTTCAGCACTGACATGCACAACAGAATGAAAGACAGCATCCGTCTCCTGACCTTTTGTTCAAGGATGTTTCAATTCATTCGTGTGCAGCAGAGTTCTGCTCGTGGCCAGCTGGTCCCAGATTAACAGAATGATGGACAAGTGTTGTCTCTCGACCTCCTGTTGGTCCCGAAGCTGCACTTTATCTCCGGGGAGCTCTGCTGTTACTTACTCTGCTTGTGGTCAGGGCCGGCTCGAAACACTTTGACCAGTAAAAGTATCATTTTTATGCACTCCAAATGTTTTTATTGCTCATTAGAGAATTCCTGCTTTATACTCTAACACATCAGCTTTCAGATCAGCCATGCATTACTGATGTAGGGGAGAGAAGAGAGTGTAGTGGAGGAGGAATGCTTTTCACTTAATTTCATTGCAATCTTTATTTAATCTGGATGAAGCACTAAGAGTAAGCACTCATTCACAACGACTACCGGAAACTACAGCACGTAATGAACGAAACAATACAGGAAAAGTAAAAACAAATTGGTAAACATGTTCAAAATATAGTGTACACAAAAATGGGTATAACTTCTTTGGGGTTGGCCTTTGTTAAGGTGGTTAAAATACATTTTGTGTCTGTCCTCGTCTGCAGCAAAACTGTCATTCATTTTCTATCTGAAGCCAACAAGATCTCCAACCTAAACGACAAAACAGATTGTTGATAATACCCGTAACGACCCATATGAGGGTTTTGCGGTACAGAGAGGAGCAGAGTGTTTTTAAAATAGCACACATGTCATTATACATACACGTACGGTTTGTGGTTGTTAAAAAAAGCTGAAGTTCCTGTGAAATTAGGCCTCAAAACCACTTAGCTAGGTTTAGGACAAAAACTTCCTGGTATAAAAAGTAAATAAATATTTCTAAATGCTGGAACTAGTTTCGTAAAAAAAACGTGATGCACTGACTTTCAGTGAAGTTTAATCAAGTTATTTAGGACGGCGTCAAACGTATATATAGGTCATGTTGAAAAAAATCCAAACTAACTAAGTGTCACTGCCCTGAGCAAGTCACTCCTCACCAGGCAGCTCGAAGCTCAGGACTTTGAAGGGATGACAGACTTTGAGCCTACAGGTGGACGCTGCAAGCAAAAGAGTTATTAGCCAATCACTGACAGTACATCGCTAAATATTGAAAGGGTGCATTTGATAAATGTTGCAGTAAGAAGAATCCGCCATGACTCAAGCCGGCTGCCTGAACTAGCTCACAGGCTTTCAGTACTTGAAAGACGATGATATGCGTAAAGGATGTCTCACAGAATACTCTGAGCAACTGTTATTTCACTCAGCACACACATTATCTACGTCTTGATGGCTCCGTACTTTAACTCACTGAATGGGAGTTTACAATGAGTCCATTAGAAGCTGATTTTATTGGGGAACCGTTAAGTGGTTATCGGCCCCCTTTGGCTCTTAAAGAAGCAGTTATGGATCCACATACTGTAGGTTCCTCAGAGTGAGAGGGACGGACCACAGGATGCTAAGCACCACACAAACCCTCCAGACACCGTTTAATGTACATCTCCATTGGAGCTGAAAGAGAACATTTAACTGGTGAATTCATCTGTAGGAACATGTGATTAGTGCAACAGTTCAATAAGCCTTTTATTCCCCGAACAGCAGTCATTTCAAATGACTGAGAATAATTGTGATGGTCAGAGTGCTCTGAAATTACAGTAATTACACAAGAGCACAGTGAGAAGGAATAAGAATGGTTTGAGTTATTATTTGATTACAGGAAAGTAGAGACGGAGCGGACGAGTGAGTCAGCGCCTCTCGAGAAGAGAAGAATGGAGGTGGAGAGGTTTGATTAGAGGAAAGATTGGTGACGGTGTGTTTGAATTCTCCCTCCGCCTGCAGTTCCAGCAGACGTCCGAGCACGCTCTGTTCTCCAGCTCCGTGGTCGACATCTTCACTCAGCTCAACCAGAGCTTCGAGATCATCAAGAAGCTGGACTGCCCCGACCCCGCCGTGGTCGGCAATTACAACCGCCGTTTCGCAAAGGTGAGAGTTCTGACTTTGCTTACATCACTTCCTGTTCAGATCCCTTACTCTGAATACTATGTGCAATACTTCTAAATACTTATTACTTCTTCTCTTCTATATTTTCTATATATTTATATATTTATATTTTTATTAGCCTGGGTGCAGCCAAACTTTAGCCCCGCCCACAACATTTTTCTGCGGGAAGTTCGATCTGGCATTTCTCCGTTGTGTCGCTGCTCTGCTCGGTACAGGTCTCCTCGGACCAATGAAACTGTCAGGGCGGCTTTACACGATGATGGACAGATGAGCAACAGTAATGTAATCAGCCACGTCACTAAAGAGCGCTTGGGTCGAATTAGTTTACAACAAACATGGCTGCCGCGTTCCAACCGTGTTATTCGGCTCTGACAGGACGACAAATGTGATCCGATCTGTCTGATGTTTGTGGAGTTGTAATCCTAAACGGAGGACTTGTTCGTACATACATTGACCTTTACTGTTACTCTCAAAAATGAGGACCGTGTTGGAAACTACTCCGTGTATCCTTAAATTATTTTTACAACACCGGCAAAAATCTGCCATCAAATCTGTGTCGCTTAACATACGTGACATCCTACGCTGCTCTGGTTGGTTGTCGATCTATCCAATAGAGCGAAGAGGCTTTTTTTCCTGGTTCGGTTGAAACGCCCCATAATCACAGCACAACGGATCAGTTTCAGACTCACGTTCTGACCAGAATTGTAAGTCTGACGTTGTCAGGCTTCATCCAGAGGAGTTATGAAGCAAAAGTCAAGAAGAAGGATTTTTAACACGTCTTTTTGTGGAGCGATGGGAACGTGACGTCAAACTGTCAGGATGTGAAGGCGTACCTCGGACTACATGTGTCAGAAGTCTGATACAAGACTTTTACTCGTGGCTCAAAGTTCTGTTTGTTTGGCCCTTTTACAACCACTCCCACCCGTCCCACGTGGACTTTATCGCTCTTTATACTCCGTATTTTTAGGCTACCTTCCTGTGTTGTTTACACTTCTGCCATTGCATCCTTTATATTTACTGTAGCCACTAACCACGAACTACAAACACAGATTGAGAGCTTTTAAAGCTTCCTTTTTTTTGTTATTCCTCCATTTCATGCAGACTGCAAACCGTCTGTGCAAATTGATGAAAATGATCAAGTGGTTGTTTACAAGAAAGTAAAAAGTTTTCAGAGTAACATCCAGAAGCTCTTCCTTGTGCAGCTTTAATCACACTTTATTTTACCCTTTCTGTGCCTTTAAGGTTTCGCCTGATGACTTTCAGGTATTTCTTTGCAGTGCAGCGTTTTGTTATTGAACCTTTGATGTAATATTTCTTTCTTCAAATTTAATTTAAGGCCGTTGCTTTTAGGCACAGCCATTAAATCTAACAAACCTCTCTCTGCAGAGGAGTTGTGTGTGCATATATTTGTGTGTCTGTGTGTGTGTGACGGCTGGATCAATATGGGACTCATTAAATAAAGAATGGCTAATGTAAGCCATCACTCTGAGCTGTCCGTCTCTCTGTCCCCGGCCCTTGACTCTGCCACTCCACTCATGTTAATGTTTCTCTTTTCATCTCCTGCCGTCTCCGCTCGCTTTTTCATCCACCATCTTGCCGCCTCGTCCCTCCATGAACTCGTCAGATATTTTTCCATCTATATCTTTGCATATATGCTCCAGATTCTCCCTTTGTCACCGTCTGATTCCTCCTCCGTCCGCTCTCTTCTCCTCCCTCTCCTGCTCCTCTGCCTGCAGGCCGACGTACTTAAAGTTCATTTTCAGAAAGTATGAGATGCCAGCCGGCTGCAGAAAGCGCATAAAGGCAGAGTTACACAACCAGACGAAGCCATACTAAGTAATGCAGCAGCCATAAAGCCACATGTTTAATGCATGAATGTAAGCGCGCCGTCTGGCTGACTCAGCAGAAAGGAGGGAAATCTCTCACAGCGAGCCGGAGACGCTGTGAGGTCACGAGCTCGCTTTCTGTCATGTCCCGTCCCCGAGTTCCCCTCGCAGCCGATAAACCCTCTGGCTGATTTATTTAAAAGCACCCTGTGGAGTTTGTATTGTAAACAAACATCACATTCATTATTTCTCAGCAGACGGCCTCGTGTGTGTCCTTAACGTCGCACGGATTTTATAACCTCAGTGAACTTTCAAAAAGACTTTTTCTTGGAGAGTTTTGAAAACTCTTTAATTAATAATCTGTTGGTATGCTTTTAGTTCCTTAAAGGTCCTAAAAACCACAAGATCTCCAACCAAAAAGACAGAAAAGATCATCTGTCAGTAGTTTCATTTCCATCAGTGAATGTATTTGGTAGATAGATAGATAGATAGATAGATAGATAGATAGATAGATAGATAGATAGATAGATAGGTAGGTAGGTAGATAGATAGATAGATAGATAGATAGATAGATAGAAATTCAAGATTATTTGTGCATTTTGAAGATTTGCATGAGAAAAGCTTGATGGAAACATCAAAATTCCACAAAACTGCACAGAAAATATGCACAAAAGCTTTTACACTTGCTCAAGGTGGTTTTTGTCTTTATAGAACAAAAGTACTTATTTTTCAGAATAAGTTTTAACCTAGTGAACATTTACCTCAACTGACTGATCAGCTGTTTCCTCTGACATGAAGAAATATTATACTTTGCCCAATTGAATCCAATTCCTGAAGACTGATTAGCAACATCTTTTAGTTTTAGTTTTCTTCTTCTTCTTCTTCTTCTTCTTCTTCTTCTTCTTCTTCTTCTTCTTCTTCGTCTTCGTCTTCGTCTTCGTCTTCTTCTGTTTACTGATTATGTAGCCTACAAACCTTTTGAATTGCTCAAACAGTTACTCAGTGCAGCCTTTTTTCTCAGACATGTCACCACATCATCATAATACTGAAAATATATGAATATCAATCATCATATCAATATCATCAATGTGCCACAGGCTCCATTACCATTGTGTTAAATCCTTCAGTGATAGATAGTGACTCAATAGACATTATTTTTTGTTATTTTAGATAAAAACTTTGCAGCGTCTGATTCACTCCTCTGTCTTATCTGCAGGATCTCAAGTTGCTGGCATTTGTTTCCTTGTTTTGCATCGTTCTGAGGAAACTTTCTCTTGTCATTTTGCCCGTTTCCTTTTAGTTTAACCAACTTAAATCACGTGATGTTCTGCACAGGGCCGTTTGCATGAAGCTCTGCCTCCTAAACTGGCAGCTCAGTGTCCAATTCGATCCACAGTAAATGTTTTGTGTGGAAAAAAAACATGAGTTTTCTTCTGCTGGCACCAAGAAGAAGCGCTTTGTTTAAAATCGACAGACGCAGAGTTGGCTTGTGGAATGTGCGAGCTGATAGCCACCACGGAGCAACGAGCTGAGAAATGTATCATCGAGAGACGATCCAAAAGGAAAAGTCGTCCCTCGAGTGGCGCCCACAGCCTTTGATTGGCAGGAGTGTTGTTGGAAAAACAAAAATTAGCACATAACACTTCAGATGTGTCGCCAAATCAGCAAACACATGATGCGTGGAGCGTCCTGTTGCCGGGCAGAATGACAGCGGTTTCTTCTCTTGGACTGTGGTTCATATTTTCATTATTTCTCTCCTCATTTTATGCTTTTTAGAGCTTTAATCTCTCAAGGTATTGGAGTACTGTTGTAAGTCTTGTTGACTAGATATTTTAAGTTTACTGCAGCTGAGTAAAATTCTCCCCTGAGGACAGTAAAGTGTTTCTTATCTTGGACTCGGCTGCCTGCTAAAAAGACGACATTGATTATTTCTGGAAGTTTTCTACCCACAAAGAGTTCTCATCTGATATCAATATCCACCTCCTCATATTCAGTTTCTTCACTTTTGTGGCTTCGATTTTAAGTTTTGCATGACTAACGTGAGACTCATTTAACTGGAGACTTGATTCTCCCGAGACTTTAATAATTTTAGACTTGAAAACAAAAACATTAAGCTACATTTCTTGGACATTAATAAATGAGAAGGAGCCTGTAAAGACAAACACTTTGCATGTTTAATTATTAGGTTCTGTGCATTGAAAAGACAGGAAAAAATATAATAAAAATTATATTTAAATGTCTTTTTAACAGTATTGGAAGAAATATTTTGATCTTTTACTACATTATAAAAATGTTCTGTTACAGAGAAAAGTCCATTTAAAATCTTAAACAAGTAAAAGAAAAAAAAGTATCTGCTTGTTACAATAAGAACCATAAAGAAAAACACATACAGGCGGCTGCAAAAGTAATTATACAGTAAATAAAAACAAAACATGGGCAAAAAATGTATTTTATTAATCATACAAACATATAAATAATTACATGTTAATCTCTCAAGTGTTCAAAAACTACCAGAAATACTGGTAATACTGAAATAATCCTTATTGTGTGCTTACTTTTGCAGCCCCCTGAATATATATATTAAAAAAGAAAACATAAAACATATAAAACCTTAAAACCGGTAAGGTTGTTTTTGCAGAAGTTTAATTCTTTTGCAGTAGAGTAACAAGATTTAATGTACGGGCACATTGAACATTAAACCTGAAACCATTACAGACGTAATCCATAATAATTAAAATTATAATGTTGATTTAGATTTTCTATTCACTAAATCTGCATTAAAGTAACTCGAGCTTTCCAAAGAATTAGAGGAGTAAAAAGTCAAGATATTTGCCTCCAAAATGCAAAGATTAGAAGGATACAGCACAATAAAAATGGAAATAATAAAATAAAAGACACAAAAACAAACACTTTGCAGAAAATCTTCTCACCAACAAACTGCTGCAGCTCTGCAAACAGCTCGACTGTCACCTGACCAACGAATCAAACCAGAGGAGTAAATACAGTGTTCAGAGTTAACCTGTGTGTGTGTGTGTGTGTGTGTGTGTGTTATCTTGT
>CAFUXE010000057.1:12533-26910 GCA_903364295.1 Serranus cabrilla | reverse complement strand
TCTGTAAATGTTTGAGTCCTCTTGGTTTTGCTGTTTGTCGGTTATAGACGGATCTGTATCTGTATCTGGGACGACTCAGCGTCCTCCAGGTGTGACCTGATTACTGTGAAGGACTCATTTATATGTATTTGGGTTCACTGGTCGCTCCCAGCAGGTTACAGGCCTGTAGGAGTTACTGTTGGGCAGATGAAGAACATAACGGATGGATGATATCTTTTTATTTCTCTTTTATTCTGGATTTGTTTGAACTTTTTTGGGGGGAAAAGTGACGTCCCTACTGCCAACGTTAAGCTGATAAAATCACAGTTGTTACTGGTTTTTATTAGTGTATTTATTGGGTTTTTCAGAAATAGTACAGATACATTGCATGTCTTCATACATATAAAAAATAAAAAAAACTATACAAATAAATGAAATAAAAATAAATACATTGTTAAAAATAATTAATTAATTAATTGAATAAATTATATTAATTGGATAAAAAAAAAGTAAAATGAATGAAGTAAATTCAATTGAAATACATTTAAAAATAAAAATAAGAATCCATACAAATAAATGAAATACATTCTAAATATATATATATCAATAAATACAATTTAGAAAAAAATACATTGTAAAAAAAATCATATTCATTAAATGAATTAAAGTAAAATTAATGAAAGTTAATTAAATAAAAATACATTTAAAAATAAAAAGTATAATTAATAAAATAAAAAAATACATTTTAAATATATATAGAAATAAATAAAATAAAAATAACTAAAAAAAATTATGAGAACCATTAACTCTTCATATTACAACAATCTCTCCTTCAAGAGCTTAGCAGACAGTAAAATTGTTACTTTTTAAATAACGATTTTGTCAGCCATCGTCCCAAAACCAGTAGAAATCTTTATGTCCGCAGGTTTGAAAACAAAAACAGTGATGAAAGTTGAAAGAAGAAGAAGAAGTGTGTTTTGTGTCGTCGTAACCTTTTATGTGCCTCGTGGTAAACCTGCAGACATACAGCTGGAACTGTAACGTGAAAAATAACCTTGCTGACATATTTTTTTAATAATAATAACAGAGAGAGAACTCAACAATAGTAGCATATCATGTTTGGGGCATTTATCTGCAGATGAAAGGTGCAAAAAGTGTTCATTTAAAGTGTCTATTCAGTCAGGTGAGAATGAGTGTGTGTGTGTGTGTCTCTCTGCAGCTGACTGCTGAGGAGGAAATGGTACGTCTCTGTTTCTTTTCCCCCGTTGATCCTGAAACACAAACATCCGATATAAACACGTTCATTACAGCAGAAAACCTGCCCTGAACCTGGTTACCCAGCAGAGTTCCTGTCTATTCTTAGTTTGATCCCAATTTACTCGTAAACAACAGATCAATTCCTCCTCTTCCTCCTTCCTTCCTTCCTTCCTTCCTTCCTTCCTTCCTTCCTTCCTTCCTTCCTTCCTCCTCTTAGACTCCCAGTTTTCAGATAAACTTCCCGCTCTACTCGATGTGATTTATGTAGAAATTAAATTCTGTGCTGCTTCTTTTCTAAAGCTTGAGAACGAGGAGGAACCCGAGGAGTTAGACGAGGAGGTGGGTCAGAAACTCATCGTTCAGTTTGGAAAAAATGACTCTGTAGAGGTTTTTAACTGGTTTGTCTTTAAAACAAAGGAAATTCCAAAAAAATATTTCATTTTTCTGTTCATTTTTGTCATAAATTGTGGTTTTTTAAAAGCAGAAAATACACTTAAGAGCCAAAAGTATGTGGACACCCAAACATGACATTTCCACCAGAATTCAGGATAATGTTAGGGTCAGAGTTTATTCCACAAACTGGGAAAACTATTTCTTAATGATCCGTATCAAAACCTTCCCGATATTCCTTATTTTTCCACGAGTCTAAAGGAGAATTTAGGAACGTTTCAAATATCGTTAATGTGAAACTTTATTCACAGAATTTTCTGAACAGGGTGAAGATTTAGTTTTTCTGAAGAAACATAAAATATAAAAACATACATCGAGATAAAAATAAATAAAGATATAAATTAGTATTATTAGTAGTAGTAGTTGTAGTAGTGGTATAATTATTATTATTATTAATGTTATTATTGTTGTTATTGTTATTATTATTATTATTATTATTATTATTATAACCATGTCAAACTACAGAATTAAGAAAATTAAATAAAATAAGTAAATACATAAATAGATAAAATAATAAAGATTTATAAATATTTTACCATCACCAATAATAATTCCACATATTTGACAAAGAAAATACTTCAAATCCCTCCTGACATTAGAATAACAAATCAAATCATTAATTTTAACCTTTGAACCATTTTTAACTACCCAAATGTTTCCACAAATGATTTCTTCAACTCTGTCTCTTATGCTTTTTGTTTTTCTTTTCCTTTGTCTTTGTCCCACGTTTTATATTTTTTGTATCATTTCTTTGTTTTGTTTCCGCATCGTCTCCATCAGATCGTCTCTGACAATGAAGGGGACGACGACATGGTGGGTCGCTGCTCCAGCAAAACAGAAAACAAATCACTTTGTTATCATTTGGATAATGTCCATTATTTCATTTTTTATTTCTTTAATGTCTCATCTCTGTTTTTTTTCCTTCATTTTGACTCCAGTCTGGCTGCTCAGACTCTGAGGGATCTGAGGTAAGGAAGGAAAAACTGACAGTCAAGACAAAATCTGTTCTGTGTCTGAAATCTCAATTTAAATTGTATTTAATTTTTTCTCAACAACATGAGATATTGATTATTAAATTAGCAAAAGTTGAAGATCAGAAAACATTAAAAAAAAAAACTCATCTAATCCGTCTGTTTATGACTAACTGCTCCGGCTGATTGATTTGCAGAAAATAAACAATCAGATCGTGAACATTAGAGGAAAACATGAACATTTAAATACATTTCAGATGAATTTCAGCCTGTTTCAGAGACTCTCGCCCTCCTCTGCTGGGAGCCTAATAGACCCGACAGATCATTGAATCTGATTGTGTGTAAAAATGTTGTGTTTAGCTTCTTGAGATGGTTTCGTCTGTCGGCTGACGGCGGGGGGGAGAGGAGGAGAGATAACCGAGGATCAGCTCTGCTGGTTAATTGCTGAAGTTACTGTTATCTTCACAGATGGTGGAGGGAAGAGAGGCGTGTTTTAAATGTGCTGCTCCTTTAGTAGAGTTGGAGACGATGTTTAGTGTCTAACATATAGAAAAGAAAAGCTTTTATTGTTATTGCACAGAGTAGAAGAAAGTGATGCTCGACCCCAAACTGTCCAAAGGAAATATATGTAAAAATAAGATAAAACATGGCAGAAAAGACGTGAAATATAAACACGAGGAACAGTACAATTAAGTTCTATATTTAAAGAGTAATAAATATGATAATATAATGTATGATCTGAGTGTGTCGTTCTAAAAAAGGAGTCTGAAAGCTTTTTATGTGTGATTATTGTGCAGAGGTCACAGGTCAACAGTAGATGCCACGCTGAAATCTGGGCACCTGAACATTAAGTTTTTGTCTCTTTTTAAAAATATTTCTTGATTTTATGCGTTTCTTGGATCACACGTCTGATTTTATGTAAAGTTTGCGACCCTGTAATTGTCGGATTATCACCTGACGTCACTGTCTGACATCTGGATTTAAAGGAAGTTTCAAACTTTGTTGGATTTTACGACGTGTCCTGAAAGATTTGATTTATTTTGCATAAAGGCGTGATTGCTAACGCTGTCCTGCTTGTCACAACCCGTCCCGTCCTACCTGCTCTTTTGTCCCGTCCCGTCCTGACTCGTCCCGTCCTTTAGGTTGACAACAAAGAGAAGGAGAATAAGGTCGGTTTTTCGGGCTCTGTGAGTCTTTGTGCAGCAGCTTTGTGTTCTGTGTGTCGTGTTGTATTTGTGGACTAGACGTATCTGTTTATTTT
Organism: Serranus cabrilla; assembly: GCA_903364295.1. NCBI lineage: Eukaryota > Metazoa > Chordata > Actinopteri > Perciformes > Serranidae > Serranus > Serranus cabrilla. Next base: position 22,992 of record CAFUXE010000057.1, on the reverse strand, counting down.
CACCAAAATAATAATTTTGTCGGCTAATCTAACAATGTTAGCATCTTAAAACTGTGATCGTGCTGTGACCCAAATCCAGCAGACCAAAGTTTCAAAATAAAGTTTTATTAAATGAATAAAAATCTCTCTTTTCAGAGGCTAAATGAGAAATAATGAAATAAACCGAAAATCACTCTTGCGAGGCTGAACTAAAGAAACAGATAAATGGACAAAGTAAAACTGGAAACAATGGACACAGACAGGAAGTGGTATCAAAATAAAACAGGAAATCACAGGACAGCAGAGACACGAGACAGAACTGAACACATTTTTCTTTGTTTTTTAAAAGTAAGAGAATTTATCCAACTAGTGACCAAAATAATCTTAGATTATTTAAATTTAGGAAACTAAGGTGAATCTAAGTTGTTCTTGGGTTGATTTGTTCTTGTTTCATCCACGTTTTGTACTAATAAGATGCATGTAAATCATCATGTAATCACTGAGTATTGGAATAATATTAAGTGGATTTATTACAACAGCCTCCCAGGTGAAACTGTGGACGTTAAACCGTTTCCTGTCAGCACTCTGTGAATCTCCTGCTATCAGATCAGCTTCTCGCTGTAATATTAAGTGTCGGTTTCCAGCAGACATGTTTGTATTTGCAGCTAGCAGCAGTAAAAAGCTGCCTCGGGGGATTTCCGGGTGCTACACGCCGCCTGCTGTTCCTCTGGCTGCAGCCGGGAACAAAAGCTTGAGATATTTTAAACTTTCTGTCCTGAAAGGAAAAAGAAAAAGCCGAACTCTCGCAGCTGCTGAACACACGACGGCATGTTCAAAACCAGCTGAGAAAAACACAAAACTGATGCAGAATTATTCTTTAATCTGCATTACGGAGAACATATTGTCTCCTTAACTTAAACAGTCTGAAGAATGAGATCTTTGTGTAGTTGTTGTAAGTTGTGTCCCGTGTGTTCTCCTGTAGGACGAGTCCTCAGACTATGATGACAGTGAGACGGAGCACGAGAAGGTTTGCTTTCTCTAAAATAACTTCCTATTATTATTAACATTTACATAACTAACCTCTGTCCTCCTGCCGACTGTCATCTCAGAGAAACTAAAAGGTTTATTAACTGGAGCCTCCATTCATTCTCCGTCCTCGTCTCCTTTTCCACCTTTTCCTCCATTCACACATTTTCCTCCTCATGTTGTTTTCTGTCTTTAATTTCTCTCTTTTATTCTTTTTTCCTCCCAAAGATTGATAAGGAGAAGGTGAGCCTCATTTCATCCCACATGTTGCTTATTTTCATTATTTTATTATTAATAATTATTATTTTAGTAACATGTTTGTCTTTTTTTTGTCTTTTTCTTTCCTGTTTTGACATCTTCACAGTCTGAGTCCAAGAAGGAAAAGGTGTGTTTGTAGCTAAGCTGTGTGCAAATCAAACATATTTTTATTAAGAGTTTAGAGACGTTTGTGTGTGTGTGTGAGTGTGAGCTAATACTTTAATTTTACATTTATATTACTATATGTACAAACATTGCATACGATGAAGAATCTTCTTTCTATAAATGACCTTAAAGCCTCCTAAAGCTAACACTAAAGAAGCTATAATAGAATAATTTATAATAACAATAAATGAAAAGTATCATTCAGATCCTTTACTGAAGTAAAAGTAATAATAACACACTGTGAAATTACTCCACTACAAGTTATAAACCTGCATTCAAACACTTAAATTATTAAAAGTATTATTATTATTATTATTATTATTATTATTATTGATGCATTTAGGGCTAATAATTTATAAAATATTGTGTAATCATTTAAAATAAACATTTTTTCATGTTAAATCTCGACCTGAAAAGTAACTAAAGCTGTCAGTTAAATGTAATGGAGTAAAAAGTATATTTAGTTTGATGATGATTGACCAAATAAAACCAGAGATCAAATACATTTAGTGTTCAAATATAGAAGTAGATGTTCTCCTCGTTTTACCGCTTATAAGTTAGATTTTTAACCAAAAATTCTTCATCAATCATTCATGATTGTGTTTTCAGAAGTGAAAAATATAATTTTCAAAATCAGGTAAAGTTCATTTTAACTTTTTAATATACTTTTATGTGGTTTAATTTAAAAAACATGTAGAATCTCTTTCAATTTATCTTGTTTTTTATGTTAATTCTTGGCCTGAAAAGTAACTAAAGCTAAATGTAGCGCAGTAAAAAGTGTAATACTCACCTCTAAAATGTAGTGGAGTAGAAGTTGCAGAATGAAAAGTATTCAAAAACAGACAAAATAGCGCGAAACTCCAAAGAGTAAAATAAATAAATATGAAATTAAAGTTAAATAAAGCAGATAAATAGAAGATTAGAGTTGTTTTATGCTCAGTCGGAGGATGTTTTGTCCAGTTCTGTGCCCGGAGGACTCAGAGTTTGCAGGTTCTCCTTTTAACTATGTTCAGGTGAGCAAACGTTGGAGCACAGAGGAGCCGCTCGTTAGTGAACGGATCCTCTGAAGAAAAACAACTAAAAATATCAAGTCATGAGCCTCCAGGCTGAGAATCAGACAAACTGGCCCTGAGAGGCGCTCACCTGATTTAGCTTTATTAACAAGCTCATAAAAGGGCCAAAAAGAGTGTGTGAGGAGTGTGTGTGAAAGAGTGGTGCATCGCAGCTCACTCACAGGTGTGTGTGTGTGTGTGTGTGTGTGTCCTTGCAGGCTGAAAAGAAAGACAAAGAGAAGCAGGTCGGTGTGTTTGTGTTCTCTCTCTCCCTGTAAATCTCTTTGTATTCTTGTGTAATTTCCCTTGAACCTCTGATCCTTTTAGTGTCTCTGAGTGATTTAGTTATTCTCTTCACTCTACATGCCATCATTTAAAAAAGAAAGAAACTAGCTCAATAGAGATTAATGGTGTTGGCTGTCTTTTAAAACATTTTCTTTATTTTCTTGGCTAAAAGGAGGACACACAGAGCAAACAGGTGGGTTTATTTTTACAGTCTATGGTGGGTGCTCATCATCCTCCGTTAGCATGTTTTCAACTGGTGCTGTCGGAAACTAGAAGGCAAATCTTGAAATCCTCATTGGCCGGTTTGATTAAATATCTTTTATCCTGTGTTCGTTGTAAGTGCTGCTGAATTGTTGAAAACATTATCAATCATAGAAAAGGAAGTTTAACATTTAGTAACGCAGCCTGATCTCATAAAATGACATGAAATGACCAAAGTAGTTTTTTTTTCTTTTAAATTTTTGACTCACTGTTTGTGATTTAAGTTTTTTTTGCAGAACTCACACTTTTTACTTTCTTGGTTTTACTTCCGGCATTTCAGTTTTTATTATTATAATATTAATAACTTATTTACTTTTATTGTCTTTTAAAACGTTTCACTTGGACGTTTTTTGAACGAGGTTAAAGTAAACAATTTTTAAACATAACTTAAGTGAAACAAGTTTCCTATGTAACTTCCGGCATTTACTTACATTTATTTTACTGTTTAAACTGACTGTTAAAACGCCTAACGCAGACATTTTGTGCCCTTAACCTTTTTTTACAAGCGCGAACGTAGTTGTTTGTAAAATGACGTGTGTGATATTTTTAGAATGTACCGTCAATGTGCAAGAAAGGCCTCGTCATACTTTCTCATTTTGTTTTGGTTGTTGTGGTGTAGATTTTATTCAACTTTTTAGGTTTACGTTGTCGGCCTTTTGCAGCACTTTGCATTAATTTAATTTAGCCTTGCAGAGCCCCCATTTACGGGCCAGTTTGGGAACCACTGCTTTAAGAATATCGATAATTATCGGCTGTATCTGTTTACTCCTCTTGGCTTTACTGAGCTGTTCAGTTTCACTGTTTAACTGTCCAACCACCGATTCACTGTTCACGTTCACGCTCTCGTGGCGCCGTTTTTCGGCTGCAGCAGGCAGCTGCTTCCAGATCTGCTCGGCAGCAAACCGCAGCTGGTGAACATAGTGGAGCATTTAGCAGCTAAAGAGACAAATATTTCCCTCAAGGGACCAAAAACAGAGAGAGAAAAGTTTATTTTACAGTAAGAAACAAACTGTTTTAAAAACTGCCAGAGACGTTGATGTGTTTGCCCCCAAAACTCACCCAAAGTCCATTTTACATGCTGTCTTACATATTGTTTTATTTATTAGTGGCTGTCAAATAACACATTGTGAATGTCTACATGGAGTAAAAGCTCAGACCCCGACAGTGTCAGTAGTCTGTGTCTGCTGACTCAGACTTTTCCCAGAATCCAGTTCAAAGAATCGTTCCCATTTACCAAAAACTCTGGATTTGTCCGCTGGCAGATGCTGATTCGTTTTCTGTCTGTCTGCAGGCTGAAACCTTCTTTCTCTTTGAGCTCTGTCGCTTCATTTGTGTTACCTTTGATTTAAACTGTTGGCTTATCGTCGCCCTGAGCATATTCTTCAGAAAGGTGGGAAACATGAGTGCTGAGGACGTTTGTTTAATGTTTTATTTTGTTGTTTTTTCTCTCACCAGTCAAAGGAGGAAGTAAACAAGGTTTGATTTTCACAGTAATCCCTTTTCTCCCTCTGATCCACCTCTAACATGTAGCTCCTGACTTTAGTCTGTGATCCTGTTAGAAACTCCTGTCTGCAGTCAAACTGTTGCATAACATCAATACAGCAGGAAGAAGCTGCAAAACAGAATCAATCCTGCAAACCTGCAACATCACTAATTGACCCAAAACAAAATAAAAATGTATTTTGATTCTTTTGTTGATATTTTCTCGATTTGGATAAAATGCTTGATTAGCTAAAAACATGAGCCAATGCCAAATTTGGAGAATTCCTGCAGGATATTTGGGGATTTTGTTAGAGCTGCAGCACAATCAGGGAATAAAATCCAGATTTTTAGACACTTTTTATACATGCATAACAGTTTAACCTTTTATTCAATGCAGTTAATCATCATTCTGTAGATTATGGAGACCTGAGAAATGATTAAATTAAGCTCTTTAACTTGCATGTAACTGTGTGTTTCCATATGCATTATGGCTGCTGGGTGCATCTCAAGTTTGCATGATGATTTCTGCTTTCAGTCCGTATTTTATTCTACCAGACAGACACACACAAAAACAGCAGCAAAGTAAATGAGTGAGATGCTTTTCCTAAGTGTGTGCATTAGTGAAAGTCAGTATATCACCAGAATAATAAGCTCTGCATGGACAGACAGTTAGTATCTGATCAGTCAGTGTGTAAATCTTACAGATAAATCCTGTTTGGGATGAAGTCAGTGTTGCAGCAGACAGAGAGGAAACAGACCTCTCCCCACAGGTGGTGACAGTTCTCCCCTTTGCTTTGAAGCGTCCCAGTAAACCAGAAGCAATAAACATAAAGCTTTTATTAAAACCACCCACTCACCATTACCCAACCCGCCAGACAATATCACACAAACCACCCAAAAAAAACCCTCAGACTATTTTTACCTGCTGCACATCATCACGCAGAGCCCCGTGTCTGTGACGTTACAGCTTCTGTTCTTTATGTGACTTTTCTTTTCTCGTCTTTTTTCTCCTTTTCTGTTTTTCTGGAAAAAGACCGAAGCCACAGCTGCTACAAAGAAGGTACAGTTGTGTGTTAGAGAGAGATAAGAGACACAAACGTATTACCTGTGGTGGACACTTCTAATTTCAGGTTTTTATTCTGTGCAGTGTGTGTGTGTGTGTGTGTGTGTGTGTGTGTCTTAAAAGCACTTCTTCTTAGTCATTCTCTTTCTTTTGTCCTCCTGAAGTCTTGAAGAATTACACCCAGTGAATTCAACATTTGCATGCTAATATCAGAGACAGTGTGTAAGTGAGACGGTTCACTGACTGATCACCTCCTGTATCCGTCCGCTGGGTTTACGCTCCTTTAGGAGACTCGTGGCAGCTCTATTCATTCCAATGAAAGAAATGAAAATAAGCTCAGATTATGACCACGTCTTTTGTCCTTAAATATTCAAGAAGCCATGTGTGTTCTGAACATTCTGACACTGAAATTACATTTTTCTGATGGAAAATCAGGAGAAAATTAACTTGATCTGTTCACCAACATCCTCGCTAACTAATCTTCATAACACAAATTGTGACTGTTAGCTTTAAAAATATCTAATGTCAGCAAGATAAACCTCCGTCAAGGCAATAGGGTCACTCACACAGCACCAAACTGCACTTGAAGGATTATATTGAAAGCATGTATTTTGGGACACTGGCATTGAAATATTTCATCCACTAGATGGCGACAGTTAGTGAAGGCAATAGGGTCACTGACACAATAATATAAATTCACAATATAAAGTCCAGATGTTGCTCCGGATCACCGATCACCACCAAAATCTAACCACCTGTTCCTCGTCCCAACACACACGATGTCTGAAAATTTCATCCAAATCTGTGCAGAACTTTTTGACTTACTTAGTACAAAGACAGACAGACGGACAGTTGTGTTTTTTGTACAGTAAAACAAAATTATCAAACTATTCTTTAGCATTTCTTCTTTAGTATTTTAGCTAAGAAAGACGTGACTTTCAACAAATATGGCAGCCATTAAACCACGTTAGACAGATTGTAATATAATATATCCTGACATGAAAACTAATATTTCAGTTTATTGTGCACAACTAAACTCAGTCTACCTTCAACTTGAAATTATCAGGCATTAAAAACACAGCCTGTTTATTGTATTTTGAACTTTCTCACTTTATAAAGACAGAAGATTATATTTTGCTCCTTCGTACTTCTTCATTCTTACTCTTTGTTTGGCCTTCCTGGATTTTTATTTTACGATTAGTTGTTTTTTACACAGTAACAGAAGTTTTGACCGTCTCAGTCTGAGCAGAAAGGAGTGAAATTGCCTGTTTTCTTTTATACTTCTGTGTTAGATGCTTGGAGATCCTTCTGAGGCTGTTGGAAAGTCTATTATCTGCTCTTCCAGTTTTTGTGCCTCTTTGAAAACCTTGAAGCAGCGCTGAGATTAAATGGATGCTTGCCTTCTAATCTAACTCACCTTGTTGTTATTTTGATAACAATGTGATGGTTTGAACCCAGAGTAGACGAATTGTGAGCAGCAGCTTCGGTCTTGCCCTGATCTCATTATATGTGCACTCACACAGGCCTGCAGAGGGTTTTATGGTGTTTTCCTTCATTTCTCAAGGACGCCTCACACACTCACAGAGAAAAGCCCATAAAGACGTCCGGCCGTGCTCGACATGTGCACTTCACATAAACACAGCCGTGCCTTTGGTTTCTGGATTCAGACCAAGAAGGAGTCCAAACTTTCACTTTCACTCAACATTTCTCAATTAAATTGCAAGATACTAAAACACTGTCACTTCAAAGTCACGGCCCTCTTTTAGTCCAATTATATGTTGTGGCACTTTGCCCGGCGTCCTCTGCCCAACAACAGGCTGCAGTTAAAGATGGCACACTTTCACAAAGACACTTTGGGACGTCTTATCCTGAGATCGTCTCGCCACTTGGCTTTTGTAACATGTGGTGCAAACTGGAGCTGCAGCATCCTAATGAGCTCCAGGCTGTTAGTGGTTTACTGAAGCCGTCTCCGTGTTCTCTAAAGTGTCCTGCAGGCTGAAGCTCAGAGCTTCACTCCAACAGGAAGAATATGGGCTTTATTAACGTTTTGATGCCACAGGCTGCAAAATGTCTGCAGAGACGCCATCACTGGCAGTTACGTCTAAATAAATCCAATATGAAAGCAATGCATTTAATTACGTTTGTTAAGGAACTATATCTTTCGCCGATCGAGGGAATAAAATGGTGATTGAGCCGATAACCCACTGATTAAAGCATTCACAGTATATAAAATTAGGTGTCCATGGCGACATTTGCGTGAAAAATCACAAGCAGCGAACGGTTAGTGACAGTTTTCGCTCAGACTGATCTCCCCTCAAAAACATCAATATATGGGGCGTTAAAATACGACTCATATTGTGCTCAGCCGACATCCTGCTGGTGTTGGAGTTTTGATTGGCAGTGATGCAGAGTTTAAATGACGGATGGGTCGAACAAATAATGGATTTTCACCCAGGAGAACAGAGTTCATGTTATGTAAAAGATTTTTTAACATAAGTTAGGTTTTTTACGTAACCTCCAGTCGTCACATCCTCCTCCTACACTTCCAGCATTTACGTGCATTTATTTACTTTAAAAAACAGCTAAAAGAGCCAAAAACACATTTAATTCCTGTATATAACCAAAGGTGGAGTTCAAGAGAACAAAATTGAGATCTTTCAAACTGTAACTAATAGAATAAAATCAGCTAGAAAATGAGAGGTTTTATTGCATTAATGCTGCATAACAGTTCTCTCAGACTTTAGTTATTCTGGTTGATTAGACGTGTGTTTAGTCATCAAAACTGACATTTTTCTACATGATTTATTTTACTTTGAGTGCCTGGATTCATCCCGTGCATTGAAGGCTTTAAGCTTTTCTTGCCTTAATGCAAACCGTTCAACACCACGAAGAAAACTTGATCACACATCAACTCTGCAGTCAAAAGTTGGGTTGCGTTCTAAAACCACTTCAAACCGTTTGTCAATCGATTAAAGTTTAATTTACCTTTCAGGCTGATGATCACGCCTGCGTCACCTCCAGGACAGGAGGGACAGACCACGGGCCAAAAAACAGACAAACAAACAACACGCAGATCTCTCAACACAATCAAGCACAATTAACATGACGGCACAAAGGCAGCGGACGGCCTGCAGCGTGTTTGGGCCCTGAGCCTCCCTGCAGCCACAGCAGCCTGACTGAAGCATCACTGCTCAGTCTGAACTTTAATAACTGCAGGTGACAAAGGTCATTTATTATTGTAGATATCTCACTTAAATATGACCGATTTGGTGCAGAAAAAGTGTGTACGAGTCGGCTAATTTTAGCTCCCGTCTTCATCAGCTTCCTCCTTCTTCAAAGTGTTCCCCACCTCGTTTATTACGCGTCCTTGTTCACCAATTTCAGCTCTCTGCTCTCAGAAAGTGTGACAGAGGAGAGAGTGACGGCCTCCTGCTGTCAAACGAGCTCCACTTAACGTGAAAACAGGTTTTTATTTCATCCTCCAGCCTCTCGTGTTACATCTCCAGCTTGAGGAAACGCGGCGCGCTCCTTTCACACTCTGAACGGGTTTGAAGAGTCATGAATGAGCTCAATCTGCTTCACAAACGCTCCTCAGCTGAAGCTGCATGTTAGTCAGCACTTCTCTTCCTGTTTCTGATCTGTATGCATCACACTCAGAATCTTACTGTAAGTCGCTGTGTGTGTCTGTGTCTCTCCCGCTGACACACACACACACACACACTCTTACTCATCTCCTGTACACACTGTACATGTGTTCCTGCAGCAGTGTTTCCCTTTTCAGCCTCCATTTGAATCTGCTTCATGCATATTTATTCTGCTGCAAACTGTGTGCACAGTTCTGCTCAAATATCCAAGAAAAGCTACAAAGAGATGGATCTGTGGATGTTTCCTGGAAACTTTTCAGCACACAGAACAGAAATAGAGCTCAACGAAAAACCACCTTTTAGCTCCGGATGGTTTTGCTGACTGTCAGCACAATTACTCCAAAGTGTGCAGTTGTTGCATCAGTTGACCTCAGAAAACAATATGTGATGCTGCAAAGTAACTCAAGAGCTGCTATGTTTCAGTCGGTCTTTTAATAGAGATTAATTAGCTATTTATTTATTTTTATTTTTAGTATGGCCTGTAATTATGATATGTATTATTATATGCATAATTATTATTATTATTATTATTATTAAATATTATTATTATTATTATTATTATTATTATTATTAAGTTTTGTGCTCGAAGAAAGTTTGTAACTAAGGCGAATGTCTGTATTTATTCATATTTGACATTGCAATAATATAAAAATATTATTTTTCATTTGTTAATTGCAGATTAGATTATAATCATGTTTTTTATACTGTGCATATTGGAAAAACTTATTTGTCTTATTTATATTAAGGTCACCTCATCACATCACAGGAGTGTTTTTATTCAGTTTTATGAATATACAATTTCACAAACTGTAAATATATATGTGATTTTATTTGGTTGAAATGCTTTCTTTAACATCTCTTTTTAAAATCACATTATTTAGCTGCTCTTTAATGATCTTCCTGGTTGTTAAAAGGTTGTTTATGATGCAAACCTCAAATTTAAACACTATATTTTCCTACAGGGGAGACAGCCGTCTAACCTCACTACCTGGTTTTGGTTTCTCATCTGTTTGCAGGTCTGATGATGTGGTTTCTCTTCCTGTAAGAGAGAAAATACGACAAAAAGACACAGAAAAAGAGGGATAAAACACAAAAAACTGACAAAAAATGTCCTTAATGTGATCTGTCTTCAGGAGAACTGCAGCGGACTTTGTAGCCACAGAATCAAGTCTTTGTCTCAGGTTCTTTATTTCCAACTGAAGCTGTTTAAAACTGAACATGAAGGTTTTAATAACCTGTTATCT
>CAFUXE010000056.1:534510-560097 GCA_903364295.1 Serranus cabrilla | reverse complement strand
AGTTTCACCCTGACACGCATCAACAGACTCTAGTAAAGCTATCCTGCGAATTTGGTGCATTTTTGAAAAGTTTGAAATTTGGGCGGGAAAAAAAAAACCACATGCTATAGTATGACTTTTTGAAAATGGGGCCATTTTTCAACATGGTGTTTTTCTGTCATTTCTGGATACATTAGGCTCTAATATGTATCAACACACTGAAATTGGGACATTTTAAGCACTTTTTGGGCGTTTTAAGGAATTTTTAAGTTGACTACTTTTGACAAAAACATTTTAATTCCCGATAAAGAAGTCAAATATACAAAGAGATCTTACACTTGCTGTCAGAGCGGATATCCCAGAGTGATAGACGACAGGTTGGGAGACAGCAAACCAATTTACCTATAGACAGTTGAAAGAAACCAACATATTTAAAGAGTCTATAGGTTAGTTGGTTTCTGCCAACTGTCTTTAAGTATGTTGGTTCCCTCCCGCGTTAATGTTTACCTGAAACCAAATTTTTAGTTTGAGAAATAAATAAAACAAATACAGCCCCTTTAGTTTGCTTATTTTTATTTAGCAGATTTTTAATATGCAAAGGTCCATTAAGTGGAAACAAATTCAAACACTGTTTCTGCTGTGGCATACAGAGACAGAAAGAGAAGAGACTGCCCAAGACAGGATCATAACCATTGTTAGAATGTAAACTTTACAGGAGATAGAGAGATGATAAAATGCCACATGATGGCATCTGTTTTTACTGGTCATAAAAGTGTGACATAGTGAATAAACGACAAAACACTCCCCACAAAAACATCTGCAAATGTCATCACACAGATATACACTGAAGACAAAAATAAACTCATCCTTTTTTCTTTTTTTTGTCTGTGTGGCTCCACCTACAGTATTTCTCGAAAATAAATCCATTTACACTTTTCAACATATCCTCACATTTACATGTAATTCATTAGTTTCCAAAAAATCAAGCGTCTCCCCCCGAAAACCCACTCCCTTCCTGTACAAAGGAAAGCAGGGATTGGGCTAGAGCATCAGAGACCAAAGAACGTGATTGGCTGAAACACATACTTAAGTATTATAATTATTATCATTCACACAGGAAGTCTGCTGAAAAGGTAACATGGCAAATAACACAGATTGGCAATAGTGCAGGCTGCTTGAGCTGGCAGTGGGCCATTAGAAAAATTAAGGATGAATGGAAAGTGATTCTTGCATGTTTAATTTATTCTTTTAGCATTGCTAGCATGCTCTATCTGGAGCTAAGGGGGCTAGCTGGAGAAGAAAAGGTGTGAGCAGAAGAGAAGTCAGGACTGGAGGGATGAAAGGTCAAATAAAAAGGAGTCGATGCTTGTTTAATTTTTTTTTGTCATCTGTCTTCTGTCCAATGCGTCACTAGCCGTCCATGTTGGTCTTTGGAATGGTGTTGATTGGATGGTCTGTTTTGTTTTCTTTTTAATTTAACGGCTGTAACCAAACTCATCAGCGTCGTCCGCGCGGAAGTCTCCGTAGCGCCAAATGTTGAGCTGAAGGGAAGACAGAGACGGATTTTATTGAGCATCATGAAACAAATAACCATGAAAAGCAGTGATGTTCCCAATTGCTTTGAATGGGGCTCCAATAACCTCTCCTGCACATTACATGTTAAATGGTCAGGAGAAAAAAGAAAGCCTCCATGCAGTGTTGAAGTAAGATCACTGCTTTCACAGCCCAGTGCCAAGTCCGCAGCATCATCATCATCATCATCATCATCATCGCCATTTAATCCAACTCTTTGTGCTCGCCCATCCACGCTGCAGGCCCACAATGCCTCACATACCACCCAGTCTATTACTTCTCCTATCCCATTACATTCACATACCCGCCCCGCCTCATAAACCATCACATGCGTTCCCCAGCTAAATGTCGCCTTTATTACAATGCGATTGGCAAAGTGTGAGTGTGTAGTTTGGCGCGGTGTCCACTATGCTATTAGTTATTTAAATGTGATAGAAACTGTGCAGTCTGGATGGTGTTTGTGTGTGTATGTCTGTGTGGGATGTTGTTTTTTGGCTCTCAGAAGCCTGCACGCTCAGCTGTTAATGCTGTGATTCATAGCTAATTAGCGACTCTGCTAATTAGCGCTAGTTATTAGGATGAATGAATGAATGAAGCCATTCGTACATGCTTCCATTTCCCCGTCTCTCACTCAGCTACCTTATTCTCCACGACACCCTGAAAACATGGCAGGAACTGCGACTGTGATTAGAGACAATTCCACCTCTGACTGGCTCATTGTCTGAGCGTGCTGCATAATAACCACGGGGTAACTAAAAGAGCACAGAAGGGACAGCTTCCTCTAGGATTTTGAGCCATCATGCTTGACATTTACATGAGTAAAAACAAATTAGGATCCAAGTGCTATCTATGCAAGCTCAAGGGGCTTCTTGTGAAAGGCACCTCGGATCTGTGCAAACACTTTCCTGTCAAAGTCTAAATATAAAAACCAAAAGTAATCCAGCCTTTGCCAACAGGGCTCTGACACTTTGGACTTCCAGCACCTGGGGAGCTTGTACTATTACACATCTACAAGTATACCAGACATCTCTTTTTTCTTTTCATATAAATTCTATAGTTTTGGAGAGGTTTAGGAACACAACAAACATCCAAATATGACTTATGGAAGAGGACCACCAAAACTTTTTGAGCAATATTTCAACTGCTGTAGTTTAGGCTGTTTTATGCTAATTTCAACTAACTAAAAGATTTTATCTTTGAAATGTAGCATCCTACCTGCACTTTGGCCTTACAGTTATTCTGTAATAAGCTTTTCCATTTAAGTGTGCCAAATAAGCAAAAAAAAAGCTCTGGTGTTAAAAGGTTAGGGGCTGCTGGTGTTCTATTGTCAGAATATCCCACGAAATTAACAAAAACAGCGATAAGTTAGTCTATGTCTCAAAAACTTGCCCTGACTTCCTGTGGCACTCAGCACCAAGTCAACAGGAGAACTGTCACACTGTAGGTTATTACAAATAGAGCAGCCGGACTGAGTGTGTTTATACCAGAAGGGTGGTGATCATCACCTTTGTTGGTTGGATTGGACATTTATATCATGTGTCTGCGATTAGCTGTTGTTTTACAGTTGGTTTCCCGTGTTTTAGCCCATAGCCCAAACAGGCCAGCAAAAGCAGGAAAACAGCGTGTAGAACCAGCATATTTCTACATCAAGGTTTTATTTCTACCAAACCAGATTGTTTAAAAAGACTAACTTAGCCTGTTTTGGTGAGTTCTATTGTGTTAAAAAAACATTTGCATGATGAGTTTACAAAAAAGTTAAGCTGGTCTGAGGTCAATGAATGGCAATAACAATGACATAGATCAAATCAGAAATCAGAAAGTGTACAGATGTATTTGTCTGTTTAATAATGTGAAAAGGTTTAAGAATATTTCCTTTCTTGGTGTTTTGTGAGTTTAGATATTGGACTATAAAGCTCGGGGAACATAGATAACTCACTCAACACATCTTCTTGATAAAACTGTGAATATATTGGCGTTTGGCTAAATCGACACTTAACGACACAGTGATGTAACGTTCTGAAGGAACATGTGGCTCCTTTGTAACTGTTGGAGTTTGCTTAAACAGAGAAATAAGCTGTCAGACGTCGATAACCAGTGAGTTGTACCATCGACACATTTTTGTTTTTTTCATGGGATTTTCTGACAACAAGAAAAGTACACACCATCACCAGGCTTTCAACTCTCTCTGACCTCCATTATTAGATACTTTCATGTACTTGGTTTATAAATGTCTGATGTCCTTTTCCATTATTTTTCTGCCAGTCTCCCTCTGCCTCTCCAGGCAGTTTGCTGGGCTCAAATAAAGTCATTTCCACTGGACAGTGTTGTGTCAGAGCTCTGTGACTTGACTCATCTTGACACAGGAATGCTGTGTGTTATGTGCTGCCTTCTATTCACTCTCCATATTTCTCTCTTTCTAAGCCCCCCCGACTGCACACTTTTACACACAACCCCACCCCCATTTTCACAGCATGGACCTGCACAGACTGTGGGCAGCAATCCATATGGGACAATGGCGGCTGCCAATGTAATGTGCCGATCTTGAGAGCGAGAGAAAGGCAGCAAAGAGAAAAGAGTCTCTCTAGTAGTTGGTGTAGGAAAGTAATTAGTGTTGTAATGTATTCTTGTTTTGGCAACATTAGATTCCTCACTGAGAGGCAGATGAACCACAATTATAAGGAGGAGGAGGCGACAAAGAAGCTGATATAAAGACAGAGGGAGAGAGCGTGTGAGGAGATGGCGGACTTACCCTGGCACTCTTGGCAGATTCTTGACTGTTCAGGTACTCTGTCACCTAGGGCAGGAAGAGAAGAGTCATTAGCATATCACATCGCTGCGTCACAGGTAGGATTTTACAGGATTAAGGTGAATCAATGCACCCTTTCAACCCACTCTGCCCCTGGAGACACTTTTATTATTTCTTTTTAAGAAGGGCACTGGCTCACCCTCCAAGCAACACTGGATATAAGGAACACAGTGTTCTCTGAAGATCAACAGGATCAAGATAACACACATAGACACGGAGTGGTTATGTCACTACAGGGGATGTGGAACGTACAAACATGTGAAGGAAGCATACGGAGCAGGGAACGCCACATTAGGGCTCGCTGTCTGGGGTCATTGCTTTATCCACCGTGTGCAGGGCATCACTTCGCGCTTCATGCTACAACTCACACTCGCAAAGCCACTGGAGATGAGAGGCTCTCATACCCCCCCGTGCCTGCTAGCCTCAGGCCAACACCTCACTGGTTTGTAGCAGCAATTTATAATCAAGTGCATTCACAGGACGCCTTGAGGGAGCTACTAGCTAAAAGGGGGTGAGCCCAAAGTTCTGCCTTCTTTGTTACATGTGGAAAAATCAGAGCTCTCTTGTATAAGCAAACAGATGTTAGGTGTCAAAAAGTTTTTCATGGAAAAGTATTTAAGATGTTTGCCAGTACTGTCCTTTATTTAAGCCAAACTACGTTACTTTTGAATTAACAAATGTCACACTTCCTGTAGCAAATAAAAAGTTGAGTTCATAAGAAATAAACACACTCTCGCCCAATAACCTCTGAACTTACAGCCTCACATGGTCTGTTAAAGAGCTGAGATTAATTATTTACGTCTCATCTTAATCAATCCGTCATAATAAGCAGGACGTCTCAGAAGTTAGAAGGAACTCTGGAGATTTAAATCATCAATAAAGTGACGTTGTCGTGCCTCATGCGTAAATACGCACACCGTCTCTGAAGACACACCTGCAGTTAAATTAGAAAAGCCTGGGTTATTAAACCGGAAAAAAAATCTGAATCAACCTGGGTAATTGCAAAGATGCACAAAAGAGTGCAAATTGCACTCAGCTGCAAAACTTTGTGTGTTTGCGCTGCAGTATCTTTTGTGGATTAGTCCTTGAAACGGAAGAGATAGCGTTTGCAAATGATGAACAACTCATGGAACTATGAGCAGCCGCAAAGCATTCTTTGTGAATTCACCCTCAGAGTACAGAGAGGATACAAAAGAGTGGGAGGAGGAGGAGAGAGGAGGAAACCAATGTGCAGTGTTGAGCATATTGACCGCTTCTGCTAGAACAGCCATTTAGCCTCATTGAATGAACCAGTGATGAGTCATAGGGCAGGAGGTGGGCGGGGGCAGAGAGAGGGAGCGAGGCAGTGCTTGGTCAGATGGGTACAGTCTCAGTGGATGTATATGGACCTTGGGAAACTCAAGCTGCAGCCCCAGTACACTGTCAGAGTGGACAGGAGTTCCTCACCTCCACCAAGTTTAACCCTGGCCCCCTAAACCTCTCACACTCTGTCTGTGAACGGTGGAAGTATGGTTTGCTGGATTATCTGGGTAAACGTAATGTTTGGAACAAGACAATTTGAATAAATGCCACAAAGAAAGCAAAACTCACTTAAAAGAAGGATTTAGTACAGATGAGTCATTGTGTTCTTGTAATGGATTCAATTGTGCACCACGTTTTGTAGCTTATTATAGTAGCAGATGAGCTGGCTTTCACACTCAGACGCACACACACACCAGAACAAGGATGCCAGATGTTAAAACTGTCGAGTGTGGATGGGGCTCTGGAGTTTAATTGCTTAGCTAGCTCGTGCACATAGGTTGATTTGATAGCTCCGCTGCACATGGCACCGCCAAGATAACAGACCTGCAGCTGGATGGTACAGCTCTGTCTGAGGCCGTGCACGCGGCAGTGTGTGGCTGGGGAAAGTGCAGTGGCTGCACAAGTCATCCATCAAAGCCAACTAAAGGAGAGATTTTTGGAAGGCGTTGGGATATGGCATCTTGGTCCCATCAGGCAGATGTCACCATATGGGAGAGTCAGCCGACGATATTTCACGGACACAAAAGGCCAGTGATGCCATTTGGGCTTTGGAGGGAGCTATCAGGGCCCGTAGCGGTTTTAGCTGTCCTTCCTACTGCTGCACTTGGAGAGCTAAGGGCTGGCTAAAATAATGTGGAAGAGGGTTTCACTTCTGCCAAAGTGGATCCAGCAATATTTGAACAGAAAAGAGAATAATTACATTGGAAGAAAAATGGCTAGGAACATCAACCCCAGCTCAACTTTAAAAGAGAAAAAATATATTCAGTCCTCACTTTTGCCAAACTCCACACAGCTGAGAGTCTGCAAAGCATTCTGTGAAAGATGCTTAGTCAAGAGCACTACAGCACAATATGCACAGATGATACGCTGCCATATTGGCACCACCGCGGTGAGCCTCTTTGTACTCTGGTCGGGGGGGTGTCTTTCCTGGCTCGCCCTCATCTTTCACTGTTCTGCTCACTTCAGCTCCGTGTAAAACAACAGCCAATCACTGTGCAGCTGAACACCGATGATGATAACTGCCTTCGGGTTCTGAACAGCGCCACGTATCCTGTCCCGGATCCTTCTTTCACAGCTTTTCTATTGGCTCCAGTAGGGAGGCATAATAGTTCATTAAGATGCGAACAGAAGCAAAACTCATCTGGAGATGACTTTAAGTGGCGAGGGAAAGGAATGTTTCTCATCACGGGGAAACAAGTGCGACGTTAAACATGGGGAGGATGGAAAGTGTGATGGTGGAGGATTGTCAGGAGGAAGAAATTATGTTCCAGCAGAGCAAAGGCGAGAGGCCAACAGGGAAGAAGCTGAAAGCTGATTATGTGTTCCAGGTGGGGAGGAGAATAGAAAACAACAAAAAGACGATAATGAATGAGGGGACGAGGAGAGGAGAAGCGTTTGGAGGGGGTTCGGGTGGCAGAAGGCAGCGGGTGACAGCGTGCTTGTCTGGATGACCCTACAGAGCTCCCATATGCCAAACAGATGCCATGTTTGGGGAGCAGTGTCCACGGACACTGGCAGCAGCAGAGAATATGCTGTTGGGCTAAGGAGGATGCTGAGAGTGTGGGAGTGTCCTTGAATGTGTGTGATTCATTCTTATCTTTTCAACTCTGCTCAGAGTCTGCAACATGCAATCAAAACCTCTCTGAAGGTTTAGCTTATTACATATTTTATGCCTTGAATATCTGATTATATTCAAAGGTTATTTACAATTTAAATGCACGCAGGTAACTTTGTGCTTGCAGACTTGGTGGCAGACTTTGTGTAAGTGTGATACTTTTCATAAGACGAGCGACAGGTGGCCGGGGTCTGGTGTTCTGGCACGTGTCGGTGTGTCTGCCTGGCTGTGAATCTGTCTGCCTGAGAGCGAGAGCGAGACCGCCGTGTATTTCCCCGCGCTGGCCGGCATGCCATGCCCAGGTGGTGTTCTGGTAAGCATGGTGTGAAAGTGATGGATCTGAGCGAGCGCTAACATGGCAGCTTTCTGACAGGTTGTGCGCGTCTGGTGCGTAGGTGAGCTCTTTTTTTTTCATATTTCACAGCACGCAAAAATGCTAAGTGAGACCACATTTTGGATGGAGTGCATATGAAAAGCAAGTGACTAATCAAAGTTTCAGCGTCGGATGTGCTCTCTTGGTCCTCGCTGACGAGACGGGATGTCAGGCGACGTAAAAACCACTTCAGTGGAAAGGGAACAATGAGGCTCGTCCTCCGTGCATGTTGAGCTTTTCTCATTAACAGCAATGACGATCAGACACACAGATCTCCCAGACATGAGCAGTCAAACTCCAACGACACACACAAAAAACTGCCACTCACTCCCGTTTGTCATTGTTTCTTTGTAGCTGCATTGCACTTGTTTTTTCCAACTACTATCTCAATCCTCATTACATCTCGTTTCACTCTCCCTCCGCCTGCCATATCCGTCTCCTTTTGACGCCACTGAGAGCGGAAAGCTCTGCACAAGACAGGTCGTCGTCGGAGCGTTTGCCGGAACATAACAGCTTTTATGTCTGTAACTCGCGCTGTTTCAAGTTGAGTGTACTTGGCTGAGCTGTGGATTGTAGTCCTGAGAGATGTCTCTCATTCAACATGCCAGTACATGAATACTGCATGGGAAGCAGAGAGCAGGCCAAGCCAGGTTTTGGGGAAGTCTCTCAAGACTTTTCCTTGTACAAGTGGGTTGATAGCGAAAGACTTGTCACATAAGCACTGCAGTCAAGCAGGGAGAGAATCCTCGTGTGTGCCCGAGATATGAGGGAGTCAGTGAGTTTGAGTGAATGTAGGATGAAAAGATTGCCAACTCATTTTTAAAACTTAGCGTGTACATTTTAATTTACTCATTAAAAAATGCATTCATTAAGAAAGGCTGAATATAGAATTTATAAAAGATAAAAAATGGTGTGAAAATGAATAAGTCCTTGCTTTTTTATGGCTTGTTTAATCAGCAGCTGATTTGCATGTACATTTTTCTATTACTAAACAATTTTCTGAGCTGTCAATGATGCAAGAGAAGCATGTTTACTGTAAGCTGCAGCAATCGGTTTTCTCTTTGCACAAAATAACTTTATGATGCACATGGGCATCAATCGGAGCTAAATTCAGCTTGCATCAGTCTGTTACTACATAAAAGTCTGTCTTTTTGTGAAAATAATATGAAAAAGATACATGTAGATGTACATCGTGTGTATGAGTGTCATTGTCCCTATCTGGGGTAAACTGGGAATACGCCATGTTGCATGCTGGTCCCCCCAGCATGGCTGTCGGAGGAGATCAGGCGCTTTGGCGGGAACGTGGCATGACAAGCCCACCAGCATGGGTTCATGGAGTTAAGGAGGACGCACACATGTAAAACAAGTGCACACGCGCACACAACAAATGCTAGGACTAACAACAGATACCACAAAGAACATTCTCCAATGCTCTCCCAGGGGCACGGGAAAGAAAACAAGTCTTACGTAAACACTAATGTATCATAGAAATATGCCACACACACACACACACACACACACACACACTAACTTTTAAAAAGGCTGCATGAAGAGTTTGCTCTTTCTTTTCTCCAATATCTATTTTCTATCTCCCGCGAGGTCGCACAACTGAAAATAATCTAAGTTTGAACAACGTGGTGCCTCCACTCCCTTCCTGACAATCCTCTGCTCACCCTCAGGGTGTGTGGGAGGGAGGATATACTCCGTGTGTGTGTGTACATCTGCAGAAGATGGAATGGCGTTTGGGAAGTGGCGCGTGTCAGCTAGGACATGTCAAAGGGCCCTCAGAGCAGCGACAGCAGGGGAGGCAACTGCCTGTGCATGCGGGTGTGTATGTGAGTCTGTGCAGTCAATAACAGGGGAGCAGAAAATGTCCATTAAAAGGCCCCATCTCTAACTCTACTTGTAAATTAGGTATTGAGCCATTGGTGGGGAGCGGCCATGCTGTCACACACCCATGAAGCTCAGTGTGAGTGTGTGTGTGTGTGTGTGTTTACATGTGCCCTGCGGTGTTTTTGGGGATGAGGTGGGGGGATCTTGATGGGCTGTGACAGGCGTTGGGGTTGAACAGGGAGGGCAGCGACCTGAAAGTCAGTCAATTGGTGGTGTGGATGCAGCTAAAAGCCATTTATAGATGACACGGTGAAGAATTTTTGGGTCGGGGCGGAGGCGGAGGATCCATGGGGTGCTTACTGCTCTGCTCACAAACTCCATCCCTCTATTTCTGTTCTTCCTTTCTCTCTATTTCATGCTAGAATATTTATTATTTATCCTACATGTGTTCTCTCAGGTATTGTATATGTACGTTTTTCCTATCCCCCCTCTCTCTACATTTCAAAGGAATGGTTAAGTGTGTGCTGGAGCTCATGAGGGACCCCGACACGTGTACCATGTCCGTCCTCTCCGCCCGGGGACGGCTCATAAGCGAAAACAGCAGAGCTATGACATGAAACGCTGTTCGCCCATGAGGCCTTATTTTGTTCCAGTGAACCTACTGTATAGAAACACCAATACTCCCATGAGGCATATCATCAGTGTCCAAACCAGCGCCTTAACAGCACAACAGCAGCAGGCTACATCACATGAGCCACCTTACGGTATGCTATGTGTAGCAAACAGCACAATTGCTCCTTGATAAATGGAACAACCCATCCCTGGAGGCATCCTGTGTATGTGTGAGCCTCCTTCCTCATTTCCTGTATGGATTCCCAGCATGCAGCTGTAGGTGTGACTACACTTCTAAGCACACCATTTCATCTTCATCTACAGTTTCAACCCCCATTAACACAATTACCGTGCATTGCAGCCACTGCGCTATTAACTACACCGGGGACTCCGAGTGCGATCTGTAAGAAAACTACACTACCCGTGAGGCAGTTTATGTGAAAAGAAACCGATAAAAGAATACTTGCATCTCATGTGAGCCGCAACTTGAAGGCTGCCCTTCTGGCTCCTCAAGGCTACTTAAAAGTCCTCTGCTCAGCATTCACACATGAAAAGCGAGGCCTCGGTGTGAATACGGCTACAATACAGGGAAGCGAGATAAAAGGAAAAAAATACAACTACATTTCCCAAAGGGCTGCTGGGTAATTAAAGATTCCAGGACTCTCATCAGCGGCGTTCACTCTCAGGCAGCCACCTCACAGCTGTTTTCCCCACAGTTTGCCTTCTGCTGACACACACAACTCCGACACATTTGAATAAAGATCTTACGCATATCTTTACAAACATTTGTCTTACAGTGTATGAACGCAGTTCTACATCTATCTCGTCAAATAGAAGCTCGGCCTAAGTCGATACAGCCGGCTTCGCCGCTGTTGGTGATTGATAATAATTGTGCTGGCGAGGGAGTGACAGACACTTCCGTGTTTGTAATTGACTTGTAATTAGCAAACAGGAGATTATTAGCTTGTAACACTAATGAACTTTGGGGGCTAGCACCGATGTCAGTTAGCTGAGGTGACTGGGCGAGACGCATGGCACCCGTTGGCTCGCCGGAGTTCAAATCAGTCATGTTGTTGCCGGCTGCTGACAGAAAACACTGGTGAAAAGCAGCAGAGCACAAAAGACAGCGATTCTAACCGCACAGCCATCTTCAATTGAGCCGTCACGACAGACTCAGTTCAGCGACAGAATATCTCCGGGTGAGAGGCAAAGATAGCTGCTGCAGCTCCTTATTACCTGTGCAGCCAATCAGGTAGAAAGAAAAAGTACATTTATAATGCATCTAGTTGTCTGTTGAGCACACTATCCTTTTGACTTTCTCTTTTAAATATTAACCTACGGACACACACGCTCACACACAGTTCGCGCCTCCCTACTGTATGCCTTCACTTAAAATTATAACAGAGAGGCATTAACTGTCAACTCCGTGTGGGTTCACAGGGCAGAATCGGCTGTTGCAAGTTGCAAATAATTGCAGATAACAGCATTTTAAATCACAGCTCATTATGAGGCCAACACCAGGTCTGATCTGAGTGCCTCTCCACTTTAATTCCTGGGGATTATTGTTCATCATGACATGGCACGAAAAGACAAAATGCAAATTAGCGCGCGCACAAGCCGACTGTCGAAATGAAGTCCTCAAGCTCAGTTTGGATAACATGAATATAAAGGTTATAAAGAACACAGGGTGTATGAGTGAGGGGGAGAAAGTAATAATGACACGTACGGTGAGGTGAAGGAGTGATGGAGGAGTAGGAGGAATGGAGAGTGCAGGGGCGAGTAAACTGAAAAGAAGTGATGAAGAGGAGAGCGCTGGAGAGATAACAGGTGACTGGAAGGAGAGGAGGAGAAAGTGAGTGATGCTGGAAAAGGAACAATGAGTGAAAGAGACATAAAGAGGGATGAAGGAAGAGGGAGAAGTGTTTCAGTGAGTCAGGGTGTGCCAGGGTGGCAACTCGCCATTTCAGCAGTGGGGAGCTGATGGTGCCAGGACAGTTTAAGGATGGCTTAGTATATCTGCTGAGCCTGAGGTGGAGAAGCATGAAGTCAGTGTGAGTCTCAGGTCAGAGCAGGAGAGCACGAAGCCAGCAGCATGTTTTACATTGAAACACGGCAAAGAGCAATCACTTTTCAGTTCTTGTTGTCTTTTCAACCGTTTTATTACACAGTCTTGTTTAATTCTTGTTTCTGATCAACTCTACAGCCTGTTATTTCTCAAGAGCAGACCATAACGATGTGTAACAGACGTTCTGACTCCTCCTCCAATCATGTCAATACACTGAAAAAAGTTCAGGAAATTTTACTGTAGCTGCAGAAGAAAACTTCAGCCTTCCGTTTCCCGTCAGAGAAAAACAACAGAGGGTTTTTCTAATATTAATTTGAGTATATTTGGAGTGGTTGAGACTTTCAATTTATGGTTTATGGCTGAACTATTGATTAAACTCCAGAAGAAAACAATGCAGAAGCAAGAGTGGTAAAAAAGACAAAAGAGAGCTGGACGTCAGTAAAATCGACGAAACTGAAGAAGATAAGAAGTAAACACTAAATGAAAACTGCAGGGCTGTGAATAACTTATAACAACATACTCTGACAGTTCATGTTTCATGTTTCTGCTCAAAATTGAAAGGCTACATGTGTTACCTTGCCAACTCCAGAAGCTGACATCTTCTTTTAGCTGAAGCAATAAAAATCATTTTTTAAATCTGTCAAATTATTAATTTCTTCTCTTTTCTTTTCGTAAAAAGTGAATAATGCTCTACAGCGTGTCATTACCTCTGCTGGTTGATCCACGTTGTGAAGGTGGAATAATAACACTTTAATATAACTATAATTAAATTAAAAGTTAAACTTCAACTTTGGTAGAAGTTTCTGCTTCCAGTTCTTTCTCGTCGAGCTGATGCCCTATTGATTAAACTCTACACCTAGTATTATTCTCACAATTTGTGATGGGGAGAATCAATGCACTCTTATTCACGCATTTGCTCCATTTTATACTTAAGGGAAGAAATGCAGCTTTCCAATCACACCTCAAGAATAACAGTTCGAACCGGGGCAATCAGGTGATGACATGGTGCTCTACTTACAGCAGCCATGACTGTTGAGCTCATTCATGATAACAATATGAACAAAATCATGTGCAGTTGGCCGTAAGTATACCTGATAACCTACAGCAGGATTGTGCTGCATTGTCTGTAGGAGAATATGGAGAAAAAAAGGCCAATTTGAAACCAGCATGACACAGTTTCTCTGTACTGTATATTATGTAAAGTACATTAATGTCCCTTCTGTTTCCAATGCTGTGGTGATGATAAAGCCATGATATCCCTCACTGATGATCATCTAAATACCAAAGCCTCGTAAACAAACATGCAAACGGGCTTCATAATATGCCAGATGTGTGACGGATTACACTATGACATTAAATCTGCTCCATTGTCAGAATAGATGCAGTGAAAGTGTGTCATTGATACAAACAGTATGGAATATATACGGGCGCTCTGATTCAGGTTAGTCTGTACTTTGAGGTCAGTCACTCCGTAGAACAAAAAGGTCAGTCGCACTATAATCCCATACTTTAACTTCCATCTACACCTCCGGGTCACTCAGTCAGTCTCTGTCAGCTCCCGCTCACTAAGTACAGATTATCAATGAGAATTTGGCGGACTGATTTTCCACAAACTTCCTGCCTTGCTTTTAAATCCCACTTCCCTCCAATCAGATCCCAGCAGCTGGCACGCATACGCTCGTCTTTCAGCGTTCACTTTCCCAAAGACTGTTTATCCTTTAACATGACGGTATTGTATAGCCGCAACAATAGCCATCCATATGGTGCATAGTGGGCATCAGTGAGTGTAGGGCTTAAGGCAGAGATGCACTAGAAAAAAAGAGACATAAAACCCCAAATGGATGAATATCCCTCTCTACTCTCCCTCTCTTGGGACAATGCCATCCTCAAAGACTGGTGTTAACCTTCAGTGCACTTATGACTGACTATTGATAGTCGCTGAAGTGCCAGTGAACATTACAGCCCATCTGTTACGCAATGCTTCGCGCTAGAGTACAGATTACAATGACCATGTTCCAATCCCCTGGAATGGATAATGAATAAAGAATAGAGCCAAAATGGAACAGATAGGAAGGACAAAAGTCACTTTTACAAGGAGGCTGATAGTCTGGATGAGTGAGAGGAGAGAAAGAGCTCAGGGTGAGCCGGGTTGGATACGACACTATCAAAAGCTCAAGGGGAACTTTCTATAAAAGAGGGGATGAATGGGGGCATGGATCCAGAGGTCAACAAAAGGTTGTATCTCGGAACATTTTTTGGCTCTACTGCCCCGGCAAGATAACAGCATTTCTGTTGTCGCACCGGCAGCAGCTGCAGTGCTGTTCATGAATCTTTGAGCCAGAAATGCACCTAGAAAACCAATGAGTCCAGGTCAACTCAGGTAGATCACACACAAAAAACACGATCTACTCTAATACACGGCAGATTTACTGATTACTGAAAATGCCTTCATCCAGAGAAGCTTACAGGTCCTTAAGTACACATCTGATCATGATGGGTGAAACCAAAAGAGACAAGTCATCAAAATATTTGTGGAGTTAACACTTTCAGTCACTAATTCAGGCTGCAATTCAATTAATTTAATCCCCCTATTACTTTCTCAATTCACATAGTTTTGTCTATAAAGCGTGTTAATGGTTATAAAAGTCTGTTGTAATGAGGAAGGAAATACTAAAATACTAGATAAAGGAAATAAAGAAATACTAGACAAAGAACAGCATCTGGAAGCAAATTAAAAAATCTGTAATGATAAAATCTTTGGAAATTTAGCTTGAAAATGACAATGAACTGCAACATCATCAATAAATCCTTTCAGTCCGGCTTCATCAAGTTCAAAAAGTTTATCATCTCTAATAAAGCCTAAAAAACCATCCTTGTGTTAGAGATCCAGTCTGATATAACAGATCCATCCTCAGCTCTGATGAAGAACTTGTTTACAGCACAACTGCAGGCTGCTATCAGAAAAACCCACACATTCTATGAATCAGAACATTTACTCTCTTTAGATGTTTTTAAAGTGGCCTAATCACACTTCGGCTTGCTCATATTTGAGTTTGGAAACAGACTTGATGGGTGGAATTACCGACCAGAGCTTACTTTAACACTCACTTGGAAGCACATTGGCAACACTGCTGCTCGTTAAGCTTTCTCCAGATCAAAATATTCATCTGCAGCCAGCGCGGGTGAGGCAACTGCTGGAGATGCAGCTGTTGAATACTAAAGAGAAACCACTTGATCCAACAAAAACCTAAATCTGAGCAGCCTATAAGCCTATTAGCAGTATGGCTGAAAGGTTTTAATCACTGTCCTTTGTCTATAGGGTCCATTACCCAGGGACGGCATTATGGTTCATGGCTACTCTTTGGAGGTCAGAGGTCAAAACACTCTTACAATGATGCACAGGGCTTTATTGACTGGCTAAGAGGCGGGAAGTGCTTTTATCGGTGCTTTTTAGTGTGTACAAGAATGAGCCAGTGACTCCACGTGTGAGTGAGAAACTGCCTTTACCAGCCTAAATTATATGAATATGCATTTTGATTATGCTCATGAACAATTACACTCTTGTGGACATATTTCTCTATTCCGGTGCGCGTTAGTTTTTGAATAAATTGCAGAGTGACTAATATTGGGGTAGTGCGGAAGCGGTAATTGCAGCCGGAATAAATATCCTCCATTTTTCTTTATCTTTCATGTACAGAGCAGCTTTGAGTCTGCTGGGCAAATTAGCATAATGAGGAAAGTAAATGAGCGACGCTTCATGGTTTGAGAAAATGGCTGCCATCTGAGGCAAATTGTAGAGGTGTGTAAGTGTTTATTGTATGTAGATTGACAAGTGCGGAGAGGAATTATGTCCCTCCCAGCGCGGTGTTCACATTACCAAACATGCAGCCATTTAGTGAGATAGTAGCTTTCATTCATAACAAAAAATCTATACGTGACAACCCTGAGATGGAAATGACTGTGTGGATGCATGTTAGCATGGAAATGTGGTAATTATTGGATTGTTAGAAAGCCATAGGCAGGATACGGACCTTTTAACATTGAATAATACACAAGGGGCCCATTTGCAGAGGAGAGTGCTAAACATTTACTGTGTGCTTAGAAATAAGAAGCACCTGCTACCATTGGAGTAACTGACAGCGAACTCCATTTGGAACAAATATTGATCCATTTTGTGAGAGAAGGTAGAGGAAAATAAGTGATATTTTAAAAAACAGATATTACTGCTCACACTGTGACTGCTGTTTGTACTGATGCCAAACACACTCAGAGTACGGCTGCGTAATTAATAGAAAAGTTACAGGAACTGACAATATGGCTCTCTAGATTCTCATTCAGAATTATTTTACACAGATGTTTCCAAGCAGGGCGTTTTTTTTTTGTTTTTTTACAAAAAATATACCTGTACCTCAATGGAAAAATGACAGCAAGAAGAAAATTAGAAAACTAAAATGATTATACTTTGTTTCTTCAGTTTCTGGCTATGATAAATACTGTAATTAAAAAAAAATTTCAGAGAAAGAATGCCTTTCAAACTCTCAAAACCATGCATCACTGTCAGTAAAAATAGTTTTCCAAGTGTTTGATTCGCAGCAAACAAAAAGCAGAATGTGCAATGTGGCACAGTGTTTGGTCTTATACTGATTCACAAAAAGTTGGGAAGAAAATGTAAAGCATAGTAAAGGGTTTCCCAGTTTGAGCATTAGATATGGTGCCTTTCTTGACTTGAAACTGCTTGATCTAACACACAGACTCAACATCTCTCCACTCACCATCTTCTGCAGGTACTTCTCCTTGCGGACGTCCACCATGACCAGTCCCTCCTTGACCAACCCGAGGCCCACGTCGTCCTTGGTGTCCCCGAACTGTATTGTGACGTGTGGGCAGCTGGCCCCCGAGTACTCCACGTTCATCAGGCACTGGCTGTTCTGGATGTCCCGCACGATGCAGTCCACCACGTCCGCACGGGCGTCCTCCTGAAGGAGGTGATGAGGGACGGGATAAGGAAGACAGAGGAGGGGAGAGAAGGACAGGAAGTGGGGAGGTAATGGATGGTGGGAAAAAGAGTTGAGGAGATAATTGAGGGGGAAGGAGAAGAGGGAAGTGAGGAAAAAAGGTGAAAGGGATAATTAGTATGTTATCACTGGTGGCTCCTAAACAGATTTGCATACACACACACACACACACACACATGCTCAGTAGAAGCTGATAAAGCTGCCTTACATATGCATGAACCTGCCTGATATCTGATTTCTGTTTAGAAAGTAGAAATGCTGTTCACACTCTTAGTAAAGTGGTCAGTAAGGACACAATCATACACATCATTCTCCAATCAAATACAATTACATGATCCCTCACACAGTCAGCCGTGTAGCAGCAATTATCTACTCAACCAGTTCAAGAGATTTCAGTTTGGCTGAACTATGTAATGGTCTTACTTTCACTCACTCCCCTTTCTTCTCCTTTCTTCCCTTCTCTCTCCAGTTAGTTACCTTGCTCTCTCTTATCCCTAACCTTCGAGAATGTGAAAGGCCAGCGTTTGATTGAACACATGGTGGAGAAGGAGGTGGAACAGCTGCAATGCTATCCTGACCTCACGTCCTCCAGCAGTCTGGAGCGAAAAAAGCGAGAAAAACAAGGGAGCTGCATCTTCAGAGGCAGGAAGACACTTAAAAACAAAAAAATCAGTCCCTGGCCATCATCCATCCCTCCCCTACACCATCCATCTCTCCGCTTCCCTTCTTTCTCGCCCTGGTCTTGTCTCCATGGCAACCCCCTTCGAGCTAGCCGCCCTTGGGTACGTGCGTGTCTGGTGTATGTGTGTGCGAGCGTGTGTGGGCAGGGGAAGCTTGTTCAAGGCACAAAACTAAGGGCCTTTTTTGTCCCCGCTCTCCCCCTGGTCAACTTGTCACAGGCGCTGCAGGGGAGCTCAGGGCGAGAGAGAGAGAGAGGGAGGGAGAGGGAGAGTGGGCGTGCGACAGAGAGAGAGAGGGGGAAAGAGGAAGAGAGGCATCAGGAACAAGAGGGGAGAAAGAAACGCGGGGCGAGAGTGTTACAGAACAGAATTGCATGACGCTGGTGAGAGGGCAATTTATAAATAATGAGAGCTTTCTAGTGACCCTCTCTTTCCCACCATATGTGCAGAACAGACGGCTTAAAGCACTTCTGCGTGGTATGACTGGGTGAATAATGTTGCATTTTACTTAGTTATTTGATATAATTAGATGTGCAGCTGAGCTTTGTTTGATGAGCCAATACAATAGCTTTGTTTCAAGACTGATGCTCAACAAAAAGACAGAAGGCAGAAATCTACTGCACTCACAACTAAACAATAAAGATTATATAAATGGTGCTACAGGTAAAAGGAAAAATATGTTTTATGCAGATCAAGAACTTTGTGATCAAATAATAAAAACTCATTTAACTAATCTGACCCAGCAACATTACAGACTATCGGAGTTTGACTAGACGTATTAATGAACTTTTGCTTAAGACAAAAAACAAATGAATATATTCACAATGAACTAGCTGCTTATTTCCATACAAATTAGTGATGTATTAGCTCTGAATTAGTCATTATGAAGCACTTATTCTGCAGGATGACACTCGACAATTAATAGGCCATTAAATAAGAGTTTTCTTTCAATAACCTCCTTATTAATGATAGTAATTAAGGGATTTGTTGTATATCAATTATAATCTTTATATACTTTGCTAAAAAGCGACCAAAAGAACAGACATTCACCATTAATAACTTAATAAACATGGTTTATTCTTATGTGTAAATTTGCACAAAATAACTAAAAATTAAGTTTTTAACTCAGAATTTTCTCCATTCTAAAGTTGAGCTTTGCTCATATTTAATATATTTATACTTTTGACACTTATTAACCCACACAGGATCCCTAATTCCAAAATTGCCTCTTCATACTTAGTGAATCCATTAGAACAACTCCAGCAATTAAGGGACCTTTTTAAAGTGATGGGTAACTGAAACAAATGAGGTCTGTTGAGATGCATTTCAGTGATCGGGAACCACTTGAGAGACTTTAAAACAAACAATTTGTGCACCTTAATGCAAAGTTTTATCAAAATAATTAATATGGAAATGGAAGGGGAGAGCTGGAGTTCTAGCCAAAAATCAACAAGCAACCTCTTGCTGCAAGCAGATTTCTTTGCATGACTGTTAATGAGAAAAGGCAGAAGGTGTTGCTGTACACGTCATGCAAATATGTAAATACAAATAGTTTGAAATATAACCTCAAGTAACCTTTTTCATTCCCAGTGAAATATGAACAATTAGGGAATGTGTAGCTGGACACTTTTTTTAAAGAATTTATTTTGGTGTTCATCTTTTTTACAAGTGCACTTGGCATAAACTACTGTTTTTAACGAGCTGACGGGGCAGAATAAAGAGGTGGCCGTGTGTCCTGAGTGCAGGCAGCTGAGGGTTCACAACAATTGTAATAAAACTGGATTAAATAGTGTAAAAATGCAGCGGTCGTTGCTCTGATTGAGGTATCTGCTGCAGTCAGATGTCATGGGGATAACATGTGCATCCAGCCTCGTGTTTTGTAGCAAGTAAACATTTCAGGTACAGTAAGAGACTGTTTTTCCTGCAAAACAACAAAACAGTGACAGTGCCGCCTTCATCCTGTCTTTTTCTGAGCATATTGTCACTTAATGGAACATTATTTTTTTTTTTAAACCGCACTGGAAAGCAGCTGCATGCTCTCACCCCACTGGCAGGATTTTTAAGAAAAGAAAGAATTTAAATGCGACTATGAAGCTATATAACTCGATAAGACAGGCATTTCTGTGCAGGGCATCAGGTGGCAGGTTGCGAGACAAAGGCAGCAACCTTTGCTGTGTGCAGCGGCAAAGGCGCAGCACAAGTGGGGCACCGTGCTGACAGCGTGAGTGGCACAGTAAAAAGCTTCAGATAAAGCAGACGGAAAACACATGAAAGGAAAACCAAGAGAAAATGGAAAGAAGGGGAAAGAGGTTAGACAGATGCAGAGTGACAGAGAAAGAGTGAGAAGGAGAGGTCTAAGGTGCGTGTCAGCTCCCAGCATGTGGTAACGCTTTGTGTGTGTGTGTGTGTGTGTGTGTGTGTGTCTGGGGGCTGTAAAGTGTAGGTGATGCCTTTGTCCCCTGGGCTGGACCAACAGATGGGCCACTTCATCCTTCAGGAGACACTGACTCATGACACAGGTGACAGCATGCATGCAGGCGCTACCAGCTCTCTCTCACTCACACACACACACTCTCTCACACACACACAGCTTCCACTGTGCTGAGCCCTGATACACATGTCCAACAAGAGGCCAATGGGTCCACATTTCGATGAAAAAACAGTCAAGTATTGAGGTGGAACTCTTCCAAAATAAGAGTAGCAGTAAAATAGATTTAAAAAATGTTGATTGAATCCCTTTGAGATGCACGTCCTTAATCACACTGCTTAGAAGGAATAAGTTCATTTATAAAATAAAAACAAAACAAGCCCAAATTTATTTACAACTACAGCGTCTTTACTAACTGCTAAGTTGAACTTGATTACATTAACTTTAGCTTGATGTCCCTAATAAACTGGCTAACTACGTAGAAATAAATAATCCAACTGGGAGCAAACAAGTGCTGAACAATTAATCAGATTTTTTAAAAATCTAAATCACAATGTGGACGAGAGAAATATCCAAATCAAGGGAAGCAAAAATGCATCAAAATACCATTTAGAATGAAAGTGAACGTTTGCAGATTTAAGCTTTGTTTGCACCAAAAAATATATAATAACTAACATATATAATACTCACAAAAAATCATAACACAATTCAATTACCGGTCAAAATAATTGCAACTACATGTTTTCATCCAATCGTTCAGCCCTCCAGCAAACAAACATGTCTGTTGTGAAAAGAAGTCATTAATTCTAGGAACATATGACATGCTCTGCACCTTATCCAGGCTAAGTAGAACAAATAAAGTAACACACACACACACACACTCTCTCTCACACACGCAACCAATTAAAGGCAGGGCTTAGCACTGTGCCAATCAGGCACAAACTCAAAGAAAACATGTTTGTATCTGCACAAACCGTTCAGGATGCTGTCGGCTCAGGAGCCTTTCAATGACATCACACTCACACACACAAGTGGTCACTGGAGGTTGAGTAAACACACTTGGATGTAAACAAGAAGATTAGGGCTGCAGAAAAAAAACTGTAACTGCTGCTCTGCTATCAGATCAACACACTTGTATTAAGTACCTGGATGGTTTGCATCTATAGGACGTGTGGGAGTCCGGGGTTGTTGAAGAAATATTGTATACATTTTCAAATTGTTCATTAAACATTAATGTCTCTCTGCTACTGTGTCAATTATTCTATGGTTTTCTGCAACCAAGTAAATCAATGGCCTGGTGTTTGTCACTGCTCGGTCTGCTTGTTCTGCATGCATTATGCATGAGCATAATATTCACGAACACTTGCTCGGAATGAAAACTCGACCCTGTCAGTCAGTTACAGACTTATCACCTCGTGCGATAAGTGAAACTCAAACAGATTTCATGTCTTGCCAGAAAAGTCAACTTTCAAAAGCTGGCAGAAAATGAGACTGAGGAAGTTGATATCTCAAAGTTAATTTTGAAGCTTTCAGCTGCGACACATATCTGCGCTCTGAGCGCGTGCTCGGCCGTGCACTTACGTCCTGTGGGACCTGGATGAAGGCGAAGGCATACTCGGTGGCCTGTGCTGGCAGGGTCCTGGTGCCGAAGGCAGGGGGCATGGCAGCCAGACGAGTGGTCGACACGACTTCTCTCTGAGGGAGGATGAACGGAGGACAGAAATCAGACTCAATATAGAACATTTCTGAAGGCAGGACTTCATGCTGTTTATCTATGCGGCCCCACATAGACACACAGTGGCTTTCTTCCCTGTTATAGCAAGTATAAATACAGCAGCTGTAAAGATAGTCTGGGTCAACAATATTTACTCCTGGGAAATGATTTGGTTTATGAGTTTTTAAGGCCGTGAAGTGAAGCTCGACAACAACCGGAGTGTGTTTGTGATGATGACTTCGGCTAAACAAGCATGACAGTGACATCCATCTGCGGCTACAACTACACCGAAGGAAGCCAAGAGGGATTCATAAAACAAAAAGCTTGTGATGAAAGTTCACTTTCTGAATTTTTTTTACATTACAGACTGCATCTCTTTAAATCAGAAGCCTCTGCAAGTGAAGGGCATCCTCAGACCGAACTGTAAATCCACCCTGAACTCTAATGTATTTCTATTTTTCCTTGATTCTGAATCAATGCTGAAATCTCTATGTCACTTTAACAATGATAGTTTACAACAGCGCAAGAAGGACAGATGCCATTTTGTAGCTTAAGGGCTTCATGCTTGTATATGTCACCTTACCAATCATTTCACAGCTGTTTCTACAGCAGCACTGAGGCCCTTTCACTAAGCTCCATCTGCTCTCTCGCTCAGCTACAAGCTAAGAGTAAAGACGACAATAGACGTCAAGTCTGCATTCAGACTTGTCAGATCAGAAAACACTGAAATCAGTAGAATGTGGAACAGGAAATGCTGCTTTCCAGTGTGTATTTGAATACAATGATGCTTGATATCTATGTTAGGGAAACAGAAAAACAAAAAGCTGCTCCAGAGGCAGGTCCTCCGGTTTAACTGTGCAATAATTATAGGCATCACGTTTTATGATTTCATGATCTTTGCACGTTTACCTGCATTTACTACCTGATAAAAGCATCTCTGCTGTCTGTTTTAGCACTCTATTAAACAGTCCCACGCTCCCTCAGGGTTAGCCCACGTTCAAATCGGTCTTTTTGAGATATTAACTACAAATATCTGATAACAGACAAACAGACAAAGGTGAAACATTAACTCATTGGTGGACGTGCTGATCTGAGGGTTCACAGGGCCGAGAGAACAAAGACACAATCCAGGTGATTGCAAGGTCAGCTTTATGTGAAAAGTAAATATCACATTTCACTGATCTGAAGCATAAAGAAGCTATAAAGTTGACACGCCCCGACAGATATAAGCCGATGTGAAGAAATAACCAATCACTGATAACTGCAGGCTACCTGCAGGGAGAACACGGCGGCACAAAGTCAGACAAATACAGCCGTTAGAAGTGGGGAGTTAATTTAATGACCCCCATATCTTAGGTTAATGTGTTCATTGGACTGTACAGTCTAGACAGAGAATGCCTTGAACGTTTATTATGGATTAGAACGTTAAAATTTATCAACGCCGTATTAGATTTTGACAGCACTGTAAATGTGGGCCTTAAAAAGGAAAGACAGAAGTGCTCTGCTGTGTTTGTTAATGATCACGTAATAACTCAGGGCCTGACCTATACCTGAGACAGGTGGCAATATCCCAACCAACAGCTCATGAGACGGAGACGTGAAATCAAGGCCGGAGTGACTCAACCTTCAATGACGCAAAACTACAGAGAATGAGGTAGGTATCAGCTCCATTTTTTTTTATGCGCCAGGTCGGCCTCGGAGAATCACACTTTCAGCAACATGCCAGGACGCATCGCGTCTGCCAGCCAAACCTCGAGCTGTCCCCCACTCTGAGGTCAGTCACACACTGTGCCGCTCCACTGCATCATGGGAAATCTCCCGCAGGCCGGGGGTTGGCTGCATGAGCCACTTGGTGATGCAAGCATGTGTACGCACGTGGTTAGAAACACACACGGTAAGGCACTCAGAGATGTAGTGCCTTCGTCATCACGGAGTAAAAAAAAAAAGAGCTCCGGAGAGTGGGGGAGTTCAGCTTTTGTTATCTTTATGAAAAGGAATAAAAACGATACACTCAGTTGCGCTCTTTGCTGCAGACATACACAATAGAGAGAAAACAAACACGCTTGCATCATAATTGTCCAAAAAAACTCCAGCTGAAAGGATACAAGGTCAGGCTGTTAGGTTGCTTTGGATGCCGAGATAAGCAAACAACTGGTGTCTGAACAGAAATCCCTCCTCAGACACTAGATTCCCTCTGGCTGCCGGTTTGGCCATAACAAAAGTTTTTGTTCATTGTGAGCCCCAAACAACAGCGCGATGTTTAAATGATGACTACATTCAACGCTTATCACACAGTCAGATCCACGGTCACAGTTACTCACATTGCCGTAGTCGATGTAGAAGACATGAACCTTTGCCGGTGACTCAACTTTCTCCACTCTGGCTCTGTACCTGCAGCAGCACAGAATAATTGAGAGAGAGACACAGGAAGAGAGGAGAAGGAGGAGAGAGAGAGAGAATGGAGTCGAGGGAAAGAGAGATGAAGACAGAGGGCACAAGAGGAAAAGGAGATGAGTAAATAATTCCGTGCTTATTTCCCTGGGGGAAAGGTGTTGGAGGATCTGTCTGTTGTGATCGGGGGAGAGGAGCAGGAGAGGATGAGCGGGCTGGGGGAGTGAGAGGGGACAGAGGGGATCTATCAGGACCTGGCAGGGCTGGAAAAATTGCACAGAGGCCTCTTTGCAATAAAGGACAGACATTTAGACCCATTTTTGCCTTGTTGCAAATAACTGCATTATTGTTAATCACAAAAAAACAGCCATTTTCAGCTTGCAGTGTTTGATTTTTCCAGCACATTTGGCAAGATGGAGTTAAATGAAAATAAACTTGATATGACAAGGACATACAGATCAGTGACAAATACAAGGAATAAACAACAAGTCTCCGAGTAAGAGCCAAATCCTGCTCATGAATACACATAGAATCTGCAGAAGAGCGTTTTTTTTAGTTTTTTTTTTAAAACTCTGTTGGGGAAGTGTCTCTTCATCTGACCATCACTTCACTGTCGAGAGCGGGGAAAGACAAATTGGCTGAGCACCAAGGACAGCAGGAGAAAGCCAAATAATTAAGGCCACACGGGCAAAGAAAGGGACGGGAGAACAAAGTTAAAACCAAATAAGTGATTAACAGGAAGACATAAAGAACAACAATGAGCACGGAGAGCAGGAGACAGAGTGTGAGTGACTGATGAACAGAGGGTTTTCGTTCCTATTTACTCTGACTCTGTGGTGTTCTAAGAGGACTTGAAAGGCGACGAGTTTCTAATTAGCCCCCTAATGAAACAAGCCGACATTCCGCATGCATCACAGAATACAAAGATATGAACACAGAACAATGTGAACATGAACATAATTAGCTTGCTGAATAATATATGA
>CAFUXE010000056.1:524329-534464 GCA_903364295.1 Serranus cabrilla | reverse complement strand
ATGTTTGCCACTTGGAGCGGGATTACTGTTTTGTTGTTGAAAGTAACAAGAGAGACTTTTCTAGGCTGAAGAAAGTGAAGGTTTACAACAGATGGCCTGTTTGAAATGCTCATTGACTTGCATTAGTGCCTCTCGTTTTTCCCCTTAAAAACCTAAAGAGGAAGACGGAGGGAAGGATGGATGGAGGAGAGAAAGGAGAGCACCTGTGTCGAGGGAACATTTGGTTTTTTAATCAGTTTTGTGATCTTTCTCCGCCGTCACCTCCTTGACATAGACACTCTCTCTCCCTCCCTCGATCACTGTGACTTTTATCTGTCCCCATGACCATCTGTAAACTTCCAACATCCGGTGAGGAGACTAGATGAAGTGTGTGTGCGTGTGTGTGTGTGTGTGTTACTGTCAAGCGACTGCTGATTCTGAAAGGCCAAAGCAGAGGCAGTGAGCTAATTACACCCTGTGGGTGTCTGCAGTTAACGCATCACAGGCTTAAATAGAGACAAGGTAAAAATGAAGCGTCAGGTATTCTTATGAAGGAAAAAAACACATTATGTCTCAAGGAAATGTAGCTCATCAAAATGTTAAATGTCTCAATTGTTGTAGATTTTCACCCAAATCACCTGCTTGCAAGTAACTTCTATTAGTTGGTACAAGGAGACGGATGTTAAGCCGCTTATTACGACCCAGTTTAATGTTTGTATGTTTGTCCCATGTGAAACCAAAGGAAATCATATTATTTGATGGTTTCATTTAGTAACATAACTTAACAGCCATACATCACCCTCATGTCAACAATGTTCTGACAATATCATGCCTTTATCTGACCTTTTTAGCCATCTTTGTAACACCTAACCGTGTACTTTTTGTTACCTGAACCTAACAAACTTTTCCACAACTTTAACATGTTTTAAATAGTGACTGTTTCCTATCTATTGGAAACGCTCCTGTGGGTGGTTTTTTAAGGTAGGACAACACAACGGTTGTCAGGTTTGGAGGGCTTGTTGGTCACAAGGGAAGCTGGTTGTTATGGATTAGGTCAGGGGTCATCAACTACATTTGTCCAAGGCTTTTTTTGAAGCAGACATTGTGGGAACCTCAGGTGTGTATCTGAAGGTCATGTGAAGGTCAGGAGCTGGTGTTTCTCCAGGCCGTAGGTGTGTTTGTGCTGCTCGAACAGTTCACTCAGACTCTGCTTGCTAAATTCATGCTATTTTTATTTGCCTATGTCAGTGTCAATAGACACTGAAATCCAGAATTATAACTGGAAATTTAACTAGAAAATGCTTCTCCCAAAGAGGCAGTTCAGAGACGAGTGATGGTTAGAAACTGTGATGAATGTCATTGTAAATATGCTAAATACCAGAATGCATTTTTTCCTCCTTGGTGAATGGTTCAGGGTTCATTTTAGATCATTTCAAGGCTTTCAAACGTCAGATATCAAAATGTTCACTCACCATTCACCATCAGCAAACTTGGCTATGCAGTAGTCCCCTCGGCGTGCGGAGTAGGATCCCTCGACTGGCGGCTGGGTGGCGATCTCTGCTCTCATGGTCTCCATCAGACTCTCCAGCTGACCTCCTGCCAGAGACGTGAGGGAGATGGAGACAAACTTTCATTTACACTTCCAGTGCGATTAAAGTTCAGGTTCGTTTCTGTAGGTTGCATTCCGTTTCATCACCTTATGCTGTTTTTTCATTTTAGTTTGACATTGATGTGTTTACTGTTTTGCCTCTGTTACCGTTTACCACATTTAAAATATGAGTTCCCACTCCCCATAGAGTGGAAGTTGGAAATTTTAAGCTGTTCAATTTAATTCTTTTAGCTACAGAGGTGCGAGCTTGTTGCTTTGGTTGAGAAGTTGGCTTGACTCAGTGTGATTGAAAGAGAGCAGGTCCTTAGGCAACAGCTGAAAATGAACACACTTGCGTCTTACCCCTGCAGAGTTCCTAAATAAATCCATCGGTATGAATTAAATAAAGTCTGATGCAACTTTGCAAGTTCGCGTTCTTATGCACAGACACAGAGTGAGGATTTTTCTGAGGGTTCATGCTGTTTGCAGCTGAATTTAAGTGCTTCTTGTAATCATTTTCTCTGCTTTTTGGGTAACACTTCTTAACAACCATTATCAAAAACTGGTAAATTGATAGTTAATTAAACTTTAGAGTAAAATTGCTATTTTACTAATACAATAAAATGATAATAGCATTCAACAACTATTAGTAAGGCTATAATCAAGTTATTTTTACAGTTTACTGTTGCACGCTTTATAGCATTTTATACACTAAAGTATTTGCTAATGATTACCAAACTGTTTTTAATAAAGCCTTTGTGAAAGATCCAGCTAGGACCAGTTATTTGTTCCACTCTCTTAATGATTAAATTGGTCTGTAAACTGTCTATAAAAAAAATATTTTTGCAAAAAAAAAAGTTAACTGTTAAACAGCCTAAATTACAGTATTACCAATTAAGAGGGAACATTAATTACAGTAATTGTCATTTAATGGTTTGTTAACATTAGAATAACTATTAATCAAAATATATATTATGTTATTATTATTTTGCTGCAGCATGGTTTATTATAACACTTTACAGTTAAACTGCATCACCTTCATTCTTGGTTCATATGAACAAACATCTAACATTGTGCCACATCCTATCAGCTAAAAACCCCAATTCCCCCCAAAACACACAAAGGAAAAACAGCTGTTAGCCCATTAGCACCAGGCAGCTAATGCTGGTTTGACCCCTTGGGAGAGGTCCAGCTCTTCCAAACGGGCCTTTCTGGCCTTTCAAGCCATTAAACCATGTGCGGCGGACCTATTATGGTGGATTCAAGGCGAGAATGTGGCTGTCGATATGGTGGGAGTTGGGAGTAATCAGATAGCGAGTCAGAGCTCCATGGATCCAATGGCTGTGGTAAGTGGCGGCTGATTTGCACCCATCAGTTGCAATTGGGGAGCTGATTGTGGCGCCACCACATACGTGCAACGCCAAGAGAGCCACTTCCTGGTGTTTGTGTAATATGTATGGTATATTTGTTTGTGTATGGCACTGTATGTTTATGCATGCATGTCTATTAGTCTTCACAAGTGGCTGTGTGTGTGTGTGTGTGTTTGGGTTGGGAGTGTATGAAGTGTGCGGAAGCAATTACAGCAGCTGGTTTCGGAAAGTGGCCCACATGAAATTTGATGTGGTATTTTTAGAGGCCATTTTCACTGATCTGCCACCTGGAGGAGGTTTTGTGGGAAGCCAGGGTCGTCAGTAATGTGGCAATTTTAACCACATATTCATACAATGGGGGGAATATGGAGGCAAAAAGTAAAATTTGATCAGACACACAGTCCAAACTCTTACAGCACTGACAGTAAAACTGTAAGAGAGGGAAATGTCAGCTATCTGCAGGAACCAGATGTCTTAAACCTGAAGGACACAAGAATCCAGGTTTTCTAAATCACACTATGGGATTAAGGGAAGCCCAGTTACACAGTTTCCTGGCTGTGTATACATGGTTTCTCACAGGGTTTTTACATGTTCTTGTAGATATGTTAGCATATTTTGGATGATGAAGCATTGAGACTGGGGGAAAGCATCACTGTTGCTGCCCTGATGAGACTTTTCTTTAGTGTTAGCAGTCCAAAAGTTGCCTTAAAACAAAAGTTAAAAACTTGTTAAATCATCTAAAAACATCTAAACAGTGGCTGAATATAGAATGGGAATTATTTGTAAGGGGAAAGCATGAAAAAGACATTTTCCCTGAGGAATGCAAGGCGGATTTACCCCCCAAAGAAATGAACTTTAATCTGCAAACAATGTGTATTTTTATCTGCATAGGAATACATTTAAGGACAGTGTGGACATTAAGACAGTAGCATAAGAGCTGAACACTGAGCTCTGTTCTCCTGCCCTATTCTTTGTAAAAAATCAAATAAAAAACACGTAAAAAAAGTCCAACTAAACTAAATGACACCGATATGAAGCCATCCAAATAAGTTGTTTTTCACAGCTGAACAGTGGGACTATTTGTAAAATTTCAGTATGTGCAAATAGTAGGAAACACTCTGTGCTCTCACGCTGCAGAGTCTGCCGTCTCACTGTGCCATCAGTTCTTACACTCGGAGCAGAATAAAAATCTCTTCAAGCTGCAGCTTCGTGTATCACTAATACACTTTGAATATGCCAGCCTTGGATGGGAAGAGGAGAGGAAGAATGTGATTACTGACCATCTGCATGTAAACATGGGCTTTACAGTAACCAGGTTACTGCAGCTCAGGTAAACGCATTCTCACATTTACTGTCTTAACATGATTTCTCCCACTAACCTGGTTTCCTGTGCAGGTAAATGCACAGTGTGTGCATGTGTAAAATTAGCAAGTTCTGCTTACTATGCATATTACTGTACTATCAAACAAACAGCTTGGAGGCAGGCAGTGCAGCAGTACACCTCAAAATACACACAATTCTTTACTCCTTTACTGCTGCGGTGAGCTGTTATTAACACCTAATATTATTTCTGCTATTGGAGGAGAAGAACATATAAATAATGATGCTGTTTATCTGAGCTGAGACAGCCAAGCAGCTGCCAACCAACAGCAGACCGGAAACTTTCATTAGCATGTCAAAGTTAAAGGAAAAACACCAGCGAGGGGTACGAAGGGATTTAGAGTGTGGAGGAAAAGCCGGGAGCTCGGTTTGATTGTGGAGGGGGTCAGGGCGGCGAGGGGTGGGGGGGTGGGGGGATGGGCTGTCCAAACACCTCATTGGCCACCCACTGCTACACCAACTGCTGATGAATGCAGTGAGGGGAATAGGAGCATAAATAAACACACACATACACACCAAGCAGACACATCCTCAGCGTTTTGTAGAGAAAGCAGTTTTTGGAAAACATGTCAGATGAATTGCTTCCCGAACCCCTCGCCTCACACACACACACACACACACACACACACACACACACGCAGAGGTGGTGTGGTTACATCATTATGCTCCGGCTTTGCCACGGCGGCTTGGTGCAGACTTACTGGAATGGCATTGGGCTACGGCCGTCACAGCCAGCCGCCTCCTTGATTTATTAATCTAATTAAAAAAAGTTAGTGTGTGCTTCCCTTCCTTCGCAGTGTGCATTTATGTGTGTGTATTTACACACTGACTTATATATTTATTTCCGTTCCTGGGCCGTGTTCCACTTTGGGTCCGGGGAGAACCGAATAAATGACACATGAGCTTTAAGAGGGTTCTACCTGCTATATATACTCACACACATGAAGCCTTAATGGATGGAGCCTCTTAGCCCAACCTAATTAAAAATGCTTTATTCGTGTAAATGCTGCGACAGACTTGAGCTCCAGTACGGAGGTGCAGCTCTAATATGCGATGCATTAAATGTGGAAAAATGCAAACAGGCCACACTGTGAACGGTGCCCTGATTAGCTGATGATTATCTGATATGACTGCCAAATCTACGCCTCTCTAACGTTTGACAGCCAAGTCCTTGCTGTCAGATCAGACGGTCTGCTAAAATACTCAGCTACGCCACCGTGCTGCAAGCTCTGAAATAAACTTGCTTCTTTCTCCTACTTGCAGCACGGCGAAGCGCTCTTACAGTTAGTGCTGTTTTCCAAGAACCGCTGAAGGAAACTATGTCCAACTCTGACCTATGAAAAAGTCTTATTGTGGTATTTTTTTAGCATATTCCAAAACACCCAGCATGTGTTGCATTTCCTCCTGTGAGAAGCCGTGCAGACTTGTGCATATACCATGGTTAGCTAAGATGAATATGTTTAACCCAAATACATATCTATGGCACTGATGGGGTTTCTGGAGTCTGATCTCTTCATGTCACTGATGTTTGGTGCAGCATGAGTTACAAATATTCAGAGTTCAATTTGTTCTTCAGATTCAGAGTTTGTTTTTACTTTTTATTTCCTCATGACTCACCGCAGACTGATGGAATAATTTGAGCTTTTATGTCGGTTTACTTTGAGGTCTGGAAATACACACTTGACTTTCTATAGGCTCTGATTGGGGTTATGCAGTCAAAGGGCAGCGACAGTACACCGTTATGGATCACCAAGTTTAACAAGCTGATTTACGATCTGCCGTGACCCGTAGATTCTCTCAAATTACTTCCAAGTCAAGTCCAGTCACACTTTAACAATAAATCTATGTCCTTCCGCTCACTGACATGATTTTTTCAGTTCTGTACAATCTTTTATATAAGGGCTGATCTAAGTTGTGATGACAGTGACAATTTAGGGATAAAATAATGCAGTTGTTCAACTTTTACAGGAAGTCAGGCTGAGGGAAATGGACAGTGGAAGATTAAAATACAATGCACGTTGTGTGGGCGCACAGAATGCTTCTGAGGGCACCCAGTTGGCTTCACTTTGAGGAATTATGTTTTACATTTTTCTTTTTAGCTTTAATTTCAGTTGACAACTCAACTTTTTCTTATAGTATAAACAAATCAATACGTGGTACTCGGGAGGATTACTAATATAAGGAGTTAAATAGGATACTTCCTTATTTACCGGAGGCCTTTTTTAGCAGCGCGGTGACGTCTTCAGCTCGTCCTCGTCTCAGGCAGTATGTGCACAGAGTAGTAAACTGACTGAGTTTTTAATTCACACTCCTTTCTTCCCCGTGTGCTCCTGAGTATTTTATAATGTGCATGCACACATTTGCAAGGTGCGTTTGATTTAGTATGCAGCGTGTGCCTCATGCATTATCATTATTCTCTGTTGGGATTTACAGATCCAATTTGCTGCGCAGGCGTCTTGGATAAAGGGGTTCTTGTTTTGGGGGTTATGAATTTATCGGGAACACATCATGTGTGCAAGTTAAAGTCCAGGTGAGCACTTGTCTGCAGAGGCATCGTCAGAAAGTTAATTGTGTAAAGATGCATGCAGCAACACAATGATATGTAAAGTGAAAACAAGCATGAGGAGCTGCAGAGATGACTAGAATTGTGAGTGTAAACGGAGGAAGACTGAGATGAGTTTAACATGCTTCAGGCGAGCACAGAGGGAAAAAAAACAGGCCCTCAGGGGTCAATTGTGCAAACTCTTATGCAAGTGTGGCATCCCAGTGAAATCCTGAATGAGTGGGAGCAGTCACATTAGGAAGGAAGTGCAGCTAGGACACTCTGTAATACCCAAGCAGACTCGTATTCAATGCTGGCATAAAGACAACTAAATATCTGCGTGCAGAAGGGGTAAACCATGTCGAGCGTGAGTGCTCATTTTGTGTTGAAGGGAGAGCCAAAGCGATGATCCAAAAATCAGCCAAACCACTGACTGCGTCTGATGCTGGCCAATTTCTCTCTGTCTTCATCTCTTTAT
The DNA here is from genome assembly GCA_903364295.1 of Serranus cabrilla. NCBI lineage: Eukaryota > Metazoa > Chordata > Actinopteri > Perciformes > Serranidae > Serranus > Serranus cabrilla. Next base: position 527,127 of record CAFUXE010000056.1, on the reverse strand, counting down.
TCCTCTGTTGTTTTTTCTCCCTCGTTCTGTAATTTGTTTATACACCATTATGGCTGCAGCTGTTTGTAAATCATATATAATTACATTGTGAATGCCCAGTGCGGAGAGAGGGAACGATTAGGCTTAAAAACAAGAAAACAATGGAGAAGGAGAGAGAGAGGAAGAGAGAGACTAACAACAGTTTTACAGGTTGGTTATGATCGTATTTGATTATATTGTGGCTCACGGTGTGTGAGCAGAGACAAGGGGGGACAAAACGCCAATGAAAACAGTGAATCATGTGCCCTTTCACTACGCATCCCAAGGCCGTACTGAATTCTATTAAGCTGTTTACCAAAGCCATTAAACCACAGAAGGGTAAATAATCACAATATGACAATGGCAGAGGCCAAGAGAGCGATGGTTGCTTATGAAAGCATTCTCATTTCCGGGCTTCTAAGAATGAAGGAATTAAGAGTCAAAGTGGGGAGCGTCTGTGAAAAGGACACCTGGCGGGGAAACAATCGACTGGAGGGGATCCTGAAACCAACCGGGCAATAATTGACTATAATTTGTGAAAAAGGAAGGCAACATCTAGAGAAGCCAGACAGTCACATTGAAGCTGACACACAAATAATTTCTGCATTAACTTTCCTGAGCCTCTTAGAAGTCCCGCAGAGCTTTTGCTGCGGGCCCTGGATGAACGCTCAAAGACTGTGCGGACACATGGACGGTGCATCATCCACCACTGAACAGGGCTTTGTGCTTTAGCTCACCTGTTAGTTTGGAGTGTTAAATATGCATGAGGCCTGGACAGGCTTTATCCTCTGGGGTAGAGCAATGGCTGCGTTTCAGGACATGCAAGCAACACTTCAAAGGTAAAAGGCCGCACTGACAAACAACTAAACACAGGCTCCGTACAGTATGTTCTGGCTCAGGAGGCCTGCAAGCAAACACACACAGCTGTTGTGTGTCTAATGCCCCTTGTGGTTGGTCAACAATGAGTCGGCGCTCACCCAGGGATATTTGTACACTTTCTGAAAACACAGGGTGACAAGGAGGGAGCGAAGACAAGAGAAAGGCCATTTACTCCCCTTCCTGAGTGATGTTTAAAGTGGTGTCAGCATCTGCTGAGCATTGAGGGAGGCCACTATAAAAAACAAATGATCCCCCTGCTTGACTAATGCTGCTCCACTCCCACTGGAGAGTGATATGGATTATATCTCATGCGATACCCCCCCACCATCACCAATTACCCTGTTCCATTCTACCCTTCCCGGCAGTCTGGAGCCTTTTACAGCAAATTACTGTTTCTGTAATTGGAAAAACCATCACTGAAAATCTAAACAGAGACAGCATCTGTGGCTCTCTTTTGCATCAGTCTCTCCTGCTCCTCTCTCTGCCACCTGTCGAGCCTCATTGACTGCAGCTAATGCCCTGTTTTGATTGTGAGGAGTCCAAATATATTCATAAGATGGCCCTGTGCAACATTTGGGGAAGGGGACCGCAGAGTGTGTGCCTGGCCAATTTTGAAGAGAACCCCATTTGGACCTGTAAGTGGCTTACCACTGCGAAAAGTGTCACTCAGCCATTCAGCTTTAGGTAATAGACCAAGAAGTTGACATTAGTGCAAATCATGCCTGCTGGGATCGTGGAGAATAAGGATGAAAGACGAAGAAAATCCAAAGCAGCCAAACTGACAGGTGAGCTGACCTTTTAGAAGCTAAGTTGCGTATCTGATTTAATAATGAATGCCTTGGGAGGGGCGGGGGATCATCTGGGCAGGGTCTGACCTCTAAATATTGCATCCGCTGCTACGACAGGGAGCAGGGAAAGTGAAAAACAGCAGCATCGACTGCTGCGTCTACTGCAACTTTCATTTATGTGCTTTGTTACTTTGTTCACTGTAGGAAAATGAATGCCAAAGCAACAAGGCCTTGTGCACCATTCAGCTGAATAAAACATGACATAAAAGACAGATGGGCAAAGATACACGAGTCACGATCTTGGTAAATTCTTCCCAGAAAGAAGTATTTAGAGTACACAGTGTGCTCTAATGATTTAGGCAGCTACACAGGCTGGATTTAAAATGAAAAGCGTTATGGTGTCGCAGACGAGCAGCTTTAAGATGAATCCATGTACATTCAGGAAACATTATAGCAATTAAAGCCATTCTTCCCTAATTCTATGGGACCATTAAACTATTTAACATAATTATTAATACAATTGTTACATTTAGCACTTTGTTGCAATTCTTTTGTCTGCTGCCCGAAATCCTGCTTCATTTTTTTTTCCATTTCAGAATGAGTTCTTTTACTGCATTGTTTTAATTAGACTGTTGAACAAAGAACCCGCATGATTAAGGAAAAAATGACTTTTCTCAAATGCTTTTGAGAAAAAAAAAGTCGTTTCATAACGCTCTGTTGAGGAGTTAATTATCTCAACCCCTGACTGACTTGCCACGGGAAGATATTTCATCCAGAATGAAAAAAAAAAATGATAAAGAAAACACTGCAGGCAGTGCTGCAACTTCCATTTCTACATGTGCACTCTTGTTTTTTTAGTATGCTCCATTGTATAAAGTAATCATCACTTGGCTGCCTTGACATGACATCCAATTAGCAGGCCACTCACCCTGATCAATATGAAATGCTACAGTAATTCTCATGTCTTCGTATTCAAACTGACACTGTGAATACCAGTGTTATTGTGGCAACTTGCTTCCACTTAGCAGAGAGTTGGGCTTGAAGAGAAAGATGCTGAGATACTGTGGGGTCACTGCAGATAAGCCATATTGGCTGAAGATGCCATTGTGTGTG
>CAFUXE010000056.1:494173-524298 GCA_903364295.1 Serranus cabrilla | reverse complement strand
AACACTCATTAAAGAGAGAACCAGCACAAAGAGAGAATAAGTAAATAAGCCAATGTGAAAAGTCTAAATTGGCAGTAAAGAAAACAAGCTCATGAAAAAACAAGATTGAAACATAACATTTCAAAGTAATGGAATTTAAAAGGGCCTGGTTTGAAGTGCAGCCAGAGAGAGAACAGCTCTCTGCCTGCCTTGCTCCATCGGTAGCTGGGTCCAGCATCATTAGGTGATGAACAGCTGCTGTGTGTAAAAGGTAGAAGTGTGAATAATGTGGACGGAGTGGCACCTGGTTGGGGGGAACGACTCTACTCATTATGAGCCTGTATGGATGCCAGGAAACAAGCACAAGACAGGATGTACCGCCAACTGCGCTGCAGCTGAGGCTCGAGGTGGGCAGAGAATGTGTGTTTGTCGGTCGGGGCCCGGGCCTCGCCATCCAGCCCCACGGAGGTGACAACTGAGCCACGTCCAAACTGGGAGGAGGCTGCTAGCAACCAGCGAGGCAAAGGAAACCCAATAGGAATGCTGCCCAGTGTTACAGTCTGTGTTGTATTTAACTCTCACACAGGAATCAGCTGCCTGGTTACAGAAATGGCCCCAGTCTGAAATCCTTTTGTTGTTTTTGTGACTGCTTTTAGGAAATAATCCTATCTCAGAACTGTATCATTGTGAATGGAAGGTCAACTTAATAATCTAGTCATTCACTTTTAGTAAGAAAAGATACTCTAACTATTGGAAATGTTGTTTTATTTGTTATTTTATTTATTATGGGGTTTGCTTCCTCTCCTTTTCACTCACCTTACACTGCTGTATATGACAATCAATGACTGGTGATGTGGAATGATTATTCATGTTTTGGTTTGTTGAAGAAAAACAATAAAAAAAAAATCCTACTTGAGGAATTTTGTTAGAACAGAACTGTCTCACTGTCTTTGCCCCCGTCCTAAATTCAAAATAATAAAAGAAAATGGCAGCTGCACTGTTTAGACTGTATGGTCAACGATGACGGGGAGGATCGGGAACATGAACACTGAACTATAATGATTGAGAGGCTACTCACACCGCATGATATCGCCTTAAATTCCCCTGACCATGTATTAATGAGTATATATCAACTGCCAAGACCAGGGGTGTCCAAATGATCCATGAAAGAGCCATTTGGCTGCAGGTTTTTGTCCCAGCCGAGCAGGAGCACACCTGACCCGACGGAGTCAATCACCTGAACTGCCTTCACAACAAATCAGCTGAGTGAAGACGGTTCAGGTGATTGAACTGAGTCAGGTGAGCTCCAGCTCGGCTGCAGCCACACGGACCTTTCATGGGTCGACTGGACACCACAGGCCAAGAGGATTCATTTCAAATGAAATGCATTTTACTCAAATGGTTTTAGTTCATTATTTTTAATCCAACTCCTTGTTGCTAAAACTGACCGTCCTTCTTTTCATCCATGAGAGGAATCTAGCTATTTCAAATAACTTACTGCTACTTTCTTTACATTTAAAGATACAGGCATTCTTGTGCCCATCCTAAACATATACAGGCATGACAGGATGATTGAGGAATCATATTTACAGTTAGTATTTCTTCAGTTCAGATAAGATAGGAGGTCTGGACAGGACACGGCCATGAGTTGAGTTTTTGTAATAAAAAGATGTGATTTTTTCCTAGCATTAAAACTTAAGATAGGACAAACAGTGAGGGTATTTATGTGTAATGAGTCTCCTGGTGTGCATAAGACATACAGACCAGGTGATAAGAAATATTGTTACATAAATGGAACAAACAAGCAGCGGATTACATATCTGCACTAAGTATCCAATTTATCCCCCCGGCTCTATTCAAAACCTTTCTAAACTAGTATGGAATTGGGGCGCAGCTTATGAGTTTTTAGCGAAACTAATACTCCTGTACTTTATGTCTTTGATTAAAAAAAATGTGAAAGGTGGCAGAGCATCCAGTGCTCAGGTTGCAGCCATTACATAAAGACTTTGGGGCTATATTTAGCAAGTTTTTTTAATTATGTCGACTCTCCGGCACAGTGGCAAAGCAACAACAGTGTACAGCACAGAGTCCCAAACTCCCCCTGTGCCTGGAGTGGCCTCTGTCTTTCAGTGTCCAAGGTCACACAGATCTATGCAGGTCCCCCTCTGACAGTAATTACATATAGCCTCCGGAGAGAGCGCAACACACACAAGGAAAATGAGGAGAGAAAAGAGAGAAAGCGGTACGAGGAAGAGACAATGTGTGCGGGGAGGAAAGTGAGACAATGAGAGATAAACGCACACAGCAACAGATAAAGACCCTTAAAATAAACTGAGGATTAAAGAGCGCAATCCCTCAAGCTTCTCAGTGACTTGGAAAAAGCGTTCCTAACGTGAAATTAATCACTTATCGAGCTTGTGTAAAGATATCCATATATGAAAAAAGCAGCACTTAAGAGTAATTAAATGGGAATAATTAAAATGGGAAAAGGGGTAAAAAACGGAGCGCTTAGGACCCCCGGAGAATAAAAGATATTACAAGCTGCATCCAGAAAATATGAGAATCACTTAGGAGATAACAGCGGAAAGATTACTTCATGGCTCTTCGTATGTTCGTTTAAGTGCAACAACAGCTGAGGCTTCAATCAGCGCTGCCCTCCGCAGACCACATAAATAAATAAATACATTTCGGGCCGAGCAGATAGCCACACTCCCACAGGGTTAATGGTTCGGATACAGCATTTGCATAATAATGGCTGTAGACCTACTGTTTTTATAATTATTTCTCTTTGCCTTTGTCTTTTTTTACTGCTCTGTAACAGATGCACTGTCCACTTACTGTATGCTATTTACAACATCTGGTATCTTGGCCTGCTGGACTGCTATTATCTGCAGCCATCTGCCTCAAACTGTATATTCTTCTATAAATTTTAAGGTCATCTTGCATCATTCTTTTGTCTACTTTGTTGTCTTCTGTTCTGCACAGACAACTCCCTTTTATTTTCTTATTATAAAACACTTATTTCCACCCCCTGCTCCTTATTGTTAGTATTACCCTGTTACCTGGAATATTTCACTGCTTTTTGTTCTCTTCTCGCTGCTGTGACACTTTAATTTTCCTACGTCGAATCAATAAAATTCATCTTATCTTATTGAAGCAACGGTTGAAACAAATGAGAGCTTAACTGCAGGCAGAAAAATGACTTTCTCCACCAGTCGCGGCTGTACTTTAATCATTTTTGTTTCTGTAAATACAGCTACCTTTCATGATGAGTTCTACACCCACAATAAAAGCTTTGGATTATTGAAGGTAAGTAAATGGGCTCGCACAAACCATCAATGGCAATATGTTTTCATTCTTCCGTTCAAGTTACTTTGGATGAGGCTTGTTCCGGGCCTCTAAACTGAACATCAGGCGTGCCAGGGGGAAGCCAGTTAGGCTTGTACTCCATGCTATAAGTGTGCTACACCTCAAGGATGGTCAAGGAGGACTCAATGAGAGTGTTTGCTCCATCTGGCAAATAGAGAGCTGCTATCTGTTGCCAAAAACACTGAGTAAGTTTTGACTGGGATCTTAGGAGAGGAGAGAATGGGTAGGTGTTGTTGTCGTAGCGAACAATCCAACTTGTAGCATAATGTGGGTCTTCGAAGGTCGACTTTTGATAAGATGGATTGGGAAGGAATTGATTCAACCCCATGGCAGCATGTTGGTTGTATTTGCATGCTAATCTATACGAATAAGGAGGGCGAACTACCTCTCCAGCTGCAGAAATATTACAAATTGAATCTAAAATACTGAAATTTGAACCCCAAGCAGTTTCAGCTCCTGTCATATTTCACTCACTGTCACCTAGTTTTTCAACGTATACTATTGAAACAGCACAAACATTGTGAGAATGATTTCGTAATTGGAAGAAAAAAATTGTCCAAAGTGCCAGGTCAAAGTTTGGACACACCTTCTCATTCAATGGTTTTTCTTTATTTTTATTAGATTTTCTATATTGTAGATTCATATTAAATACATCCAAACCAATGATGGAACACATATGGAATTATTTAGTAAACAAAAAAAGTGTTAAACAAGAATATGCTGTATATTTTAGAATCTTCAAAGTTGCCATTTTTTGCTTTGATGTTCTTAAACTCATTAAAAAGGAAAAGAAATCCCCAAATTCACTCTTAATGAGGAAAGGTGATTACCTCATGAATCTGACTGAGAATCTAAAATATGAAACATATTCTGGTTTGTTTAACACAGTTTTGCTTAATATATATATGTGTTCCATGATAGTTTTGATGTCTTTAATATTAATGTACAGTGTGTACAGTGTAAAAAATACAATAATATAAAGAGAAAACACTGAATGAGAAGGTGTGTCCAAACTTTTTTGGGGAAAAAATGGCAGCTCCAAATATTATACATATGGAAATATCTACATTTAGAATCTCTCCTCTCTGCATAAACATCCTGCAGTTCAGTCCAAGTTTCACTGAATTTTCCACACAAGACGGTTGATCTCTGCCGAGCGATTCATGGTGTTGTAGTTGTGCCAAGATGCGCCAAATTAAATGTTTTTTTACACTATCTGGTTAGCACAAACAGTGTATTTTTGGCATAATTTCAAATGAGACATGTAGAATAAAGTTATTTAATGAAGTATTGCCCATGCGACCCGCGTTCAGATAAGCGGTGAAGGATAATAAACAAATGAGTGATTACTATTTTACGCTTTTAACTGTTCATTAAACATAATTTGTTCAATAAACGTGTTTGTAAACATAATTCTGGTTATGATAAACTGTAATGTGGGTTTCTTCAAGAAAAGAAAATGTGTTTTTCAAATCTGCCCGTGACATCGTGAGGTTCAGAGGTTTCAGTGCTTCAGGGGTATTTTATTACATTTAACTGCAGTGATGTTCACAGTTTTGCATCCGTCTCTTGCTGTATGTGCGAACATTTATTTTTGTTCTGAATCAATTACTTGACATACATCATTTGTTAGAGGTTAAATGTTCAGGTCAAAGTACTGCACACAGGGGATCAGAGCAATCACGAGATATACATGAAAATGCATTTCTAAAGGTTTGGATATATGAACCAGCACACATTATAACCGCTCCATCATTTATGTGAAGTGTTATGTTGTCATCAGTTGCAATCACGAGCGTATTTATGAAATCCAGACTCTGCCTCCAAGATTATCTGAGAATATAAATTCCTTTACTTGAGGAATTGAGGGAAAGGGAAGAGAGAGAGAGGGAGGGGGGGCTGGAACATGTAATGATATTGCAAAGCACTCAGCTTGTATGATTTTACAGGCCCTAACACTTTGATGTGCTCTTCAAGGGGTTGGTATGACTTAATGTAGCTTTGAGGAAGCGTCAGCGAAAATGAAAGAGACGAAGGGAGAAAAGGAGATGGAGGAAGGCGGGGAGGGGCAAACAACGTGATGCGGAGGGAGACCAGGAGAAGGAGGCAGGACGCGGACTGGTCAGGTTCTGCCTCCCTGCTGAGAATAACACTTTTTTTTAAACTAGCACGTAAGCCTCTTGGTGGAAGAACACGGGCCAATTAAAGGGGAAAATAAATAAATAAGAAGGCCCCAGCACTGCTGGATCATCTAAAAATCAAGCCTTTATATGAGAAAAGATTAAATAACTCATAGCTCTCCTGTCAAAATACACTGAGAGCAGCAATATAAAAAATGCAGTTTGTGTACATTTTCTTTAAATGCAACACTGCTGAGAAAAAGTTGCTTTGCATCTTGCTGTTCCTCCAGGCCCCTTATGGATGTGAATACATAACAAATATGGGAAAGGATCAATAAAACACTTTGATTTGATCTTTTATATATAGCAAAGCACGTTTCTCAGAAGCCCCTAAACTCCCACTCCCTCAGATATTCCATAAACTAGGAGAACATTTCAGCACATTTCCTTTTCTGACAGTAAGTGATGCTGGGAGCGTTAACCCGAGCCTGAGGTTAATATGTGCCATGTGCTGTACATTTCAGCCTGTTCCCAGTGACATGTGATTTTGAGCAGTGATAAAACCTTGCACATAACCCCTGCATCGCTCCTGACTCACAGGGGAGCTGCAGTAGCCGGAGGACGTGTAAAGGCTTTAGATTTGAATCTACAGCTCACGGCGGGAAGATGAATAACAGATTGTTTGTGCACGTTTAGTAACACCTGGAGGAAAGAAAGGTAGGGGGCATTAAGGAGAACAACTGAGGGCCAAATGCTTCCCGCACTCAGATATGATTGGATTATTATGGTGTGAGTGATGCTTAGCCTCAGATTGGCAGTAAATGAAGGCAAATTAATTAATTACGGCAGTGAGGCAAACTAAGAGGTGGCCAAAGTCAATTTCATGGCCTCTGACAGTCGACTGCCAGTGGAGCCAGATGTGGGGGGTGGCTGGAGAGGAAGACCTGCGCATCCCGTGCTGCTCCCGCACACGAACTGGCACACGATGAAGGGACGGTGATTGGCATGCTGGCCTCAGATCTGCTCCAGCTAGTTTGTGAGTGCAGGTTTTGGTGTAATTGTGACAATGATTAAGTCACAAAATCCAAGGTTTCAATTACAGGTTGGTGCAAATCTTAATGCTGCAATCCAGCGCAAACATTTCTGACCCCCGACTAGAAAAAAGGAACATCCCCTGAAACCATTTGTAAACTTGTAAACTACTTGTAAATCCATTTACCCCAATTGTCTGATATCACACAACAGTAGAGCTGCAGCTATCCACTATATTGATAGTCGATTAGTCATCAATTATTTAAACAATTACTCGACGGATAATCGGATAATTAAATGCAGAAATACTTACTGGCTCTTATTTAGCCATCAAGCTTTTACATTTAGTTGAAGGTTCTTTTTAGCATGTGCTAACAAGCATTCATTTTATTTGCCTTTATTTAACACCAAATATACATAACATCATATAAAACCTGCTCTGGTGTGGACATTTTGATGCTGATACTTTTGTACTTTTACATAAATAAGGTTTTTAATGCAGGACTTTTACTTGTAGTGGAGTAATTTCACACTGTGGTTTTAGTACTTTTGCTTAAGTAAGTGATCTGAATACTTTTTCCACCACTGCTGGACGCTGCACTGCTGATGTGTTTTTTTTGTTTACATTTTTTTTAAATTATTTGTTTTTCATCTGGGAAAACCTGACCTCCGACTTTGAATGTACCACAGCACAATATTCATTTTAAAATCATGATGATGAAGCAGAAAGGGGTGGAAACATCACGTTTCTCCTGACATCACTCTGTCTGACCTTGAAAAAGAGAATTCCATCCTCTCATTATGTGGACTTTATAATATCAACTGTGGTGGCAAAAGCAAAAGCTGTTGCTTAGTGAATTCTGAAAAGCTCGATCTGCCCTTAGTTACTGTTGCTACCTTTGACAACTCACCGACAGCAAACTGCTTGTGTGTATGCACTTGCAATTAAACACCGGTGCATCCAGTATGTATACATGCACACACACACACACCTTCATTGTGATATTGCATAGGATGGCTCATTAAGTATACTACCTAAAAGACGGACCGTTACCCAGAACAAAACAGAACGGAGGGAGGCATCATGTCTGCATTCATTCTCACACACACACACACCAACACACACACACACACACACACACACAAACATAGCTTGTCAGAGGGAGCAGCCATGCAGGAATACTAGGGATTGTTAGTTTTCCCATCTCCCAACTTTTCTCTCCTTTCCTCCCCCTGTCAGTGGTGACAAGAAGGGATGGTGTGATTTATTCCTGTCATTCAGTAGTAATAACAAGGAGGACGTCCTTTGTTTTCGTCTCTGCTGGTGGGAGGGACGCTGCAGCAAGGGATGAGGTGAATGTCAGAGTGGTAGAGATAATTGTCATTCATAAAGTCAGCGTGGTGTTAAAAGGGAATAAAAAGCGAGAGAGGCCTTGCTCGCACCTCTGTGTGAAGAGATGGCATTTTGTGTCGGATTGCATGGGATGATGAAATAGTCATTGAGGTATGGAGTAATGCATCATGTTTACACGGCATTTTCAACTTTCACTAATCCACTTTTGAATTACCCATGTATCTGGTGTCACATTTGAGTCTGTCATTCATGCTTTCTTGCACACAACCTTGACGTACCTGTCTCGACGTCCTGGGCGTAGAGGTGCAGGGTGTCGCAGATCTCGGTGACGTATACTGCCCTGTAGTTGGCCACTCGTTCCTTCTCTTCTGTTACATGCACAACCTCCTCGACTGGTTTCTCCTCGTAATTGGCCCAGATCTAAGACAAACACACACAGGGGACACAGGCGGGTCAATGACTGCGACAAATACCAGACTTCAGCAATACATACATGGTGCTTTTTTATTAGTCTTTGTATAATTTGAGACAAACAAAACATTGATTGTGTGTCACAAAGCACAGCTAATGATGGGTGGACGGCAGTTTCCTTGATGTCCAGTCATTAAATATTTTGAATGTCTTTTCCCACCCACTTGAGACCTGACAGTGACTCACACATTTCCCACTAACGAGTTATTTAGTCACATATTTGCGGGAGCACCAGCTTAATGAAAGAGACCATAATATCATTTTCACATCGCAGTCACAGTGGCATTTTTGTAGCTCATTATCCAGGGCCGAACTCAAACCCATGATGCTACCAGCATGTGGTGAGTCTCAACCACCATGATGCTACAAAGACAATTCAATTCAGAGCAGATTAATGTAAACATGTTGAGTAATAATAGAAAAAGTAATATATCAATTCACTGATTTAATATTCCGCACCGATGATTAGAAAGTAATAATGGCCGTCACCAACGACTGCAAATAATTAGAATCTGAATAACTCTCACTGTAAATGATATCTAGTTTATATTCTAGGCTCCATTTCACTTTGATTAATAGATCAGTGGATCAACAGAAAGAGAACTGGTTTTGATAATCGAATAACCTGTAAAGTTATTTTTCACCGAAAAATACCAAAACTTTGTTGAGTAAAGTTTCTGAAATGTGAGGATTGGAAGTTGTTATTTGTCACATATGATCATAAACTGCATATTTTTGGGTTTTGGATTGTTGGTTGGACAGTAGATTGCATATTTTGTAAATGATTCAAGTACTCCAATTCCAAGAAACCAGCTTTTGCTCACAATTAACTCCACCAAGCAGCAGGGTTGGATTTGATTGTTTGTCTGTTTTTGAGGGTATTTTTGCTTCTCCTCAGTTCTTGAAGGGGTTATTTTAGGGTTCGGGCTAAGGTTAAGACTAGGGGTGAGGGTCGCCATGTAGTGTTGGTGAAAACATCACAGGTTTCTCTTAAGCATAGCAATGTGTGTGTGTGTGTGTGTGTGTGTAAGCAGGCTACATCCTTTCTACGCTGCATCAAGGTTACTTCTCTTTCGGCTCCCCAGGAGAAACAGAGGGCAGGAGGCTCATTAGGGAGAAGTGCTTTGCCTTGGGCCACATATCAAACTGCATGGATGTCAGTGTGTGTGTGTGTGTGTGTGTGTGTGTGTGTGTTTACAAAGAGCAGGGGATGCAGCGGAAAGAGTGGGTGGGTTGTCAAGACAGAATACAGGGTGTTTGTATACAGCTTCAAGTACAGTAATTGTATTAAGCACGTGCACCAACACAGGATGGTCAGGATGAAAGCGAGCTAATCAACTCCCTGCAGATGAAACGCTGGAGAAGGGGAGTGAAGGAGGTGTGCAGGAGGAGACAGGGAGTCAAGATGGGCGGGGAACTCAAAAGTCAAAAAGTGCAACCAAGCTTTACAGCGCTCCAACTTCTTGTGCAGCAGCAGCAGCAGCACAGCTTGTTACCGTTCTTTTCTGCAGGCTATTTGGGAAGTGTTTACTTTTAAAGGTTACAGAAAGAGGGAAAAGAGGCAGACGGATTTTTTAACGGCGCCATGATATTAGCCAATTAGGTTCTGGCTAATTATTTAACTGCATGGTATCATCGAGCTAATTAGATTAGCTAGTTTTAATGTTGTCATTTTTTTCACTCTGCCTCAGCTCATCTGCAGAGCTACGCTAGTGTTAAGGCTTAGTTAATCATACCCGGGGCTTTTTTTTTTTTTTTTAATATGCTGGCTCTTCAGCATGCTAAGATTATCCTTTTACCTCATTGATGTGGTGATGTGCAGTGGCAAGAGTCTTACAGGAGTGAACTGTGTGTGCATGTGTGTGTGTCTGTGCAAGCGACAGAGAAATTGGTGAATGAGATTTGGGGGGAGGAAAAAAAACAATATTCACAACCGGGGAAGAAATGGTTCCAATTGTTACCCATGAAACAAGTGACAGAAGAACTGAGTGCTGCTGCCCCGCCTACACCCCAACAAAAGACAGGGTCACACTACCCAATTACATTCAATTATTCATCCCATAAATGGTGCAAAAAACAAGAATAGAGCAGGAGAAGAGACAGGGGGGAAATAAGGGAAGGAGGGAGGGAAAAACGCAGGTAGAAATTCTGGGGATTGAGGGCGAGCAAGGTTAATGAAGACCGAAAACGCAGCCACGCTTCGTAAACCCAGAGATCAACCAGGATTTTTTTTTTTTTTTTTGGCATGCCACGGCATTAGACAGGCATGTGCATTATTAGCACACTTATACACAGTCGTATGCACACATTAAATGCACAGTCACAAATGCCGAAACATAAACATGCTTTCCACATTGCGGTTGGGCTGACATGGCTTGGCTTTTAATCAAACCTGCAGCACCAATTAGGGATGACAAAGATTAAAGTGTCGCCTTTCATTAGAATGGTGGCCGTCACTGCGGCACCTTTAGGGTGGTGGCAAGTGGGTGGGCTTATGTTGGGATTGGACGCCAGGCACAACCGCCAGGCTCCCTGTTGACCTCTGGGCTTTGTGTTGAGTGTGGATGTCACAGTGACAAGAGACCGGTACGAAGACCAGTATAAAACAAAACATCTGCCTCCCTATTTAAAGTTCTCAAAGACGCCAAGACAACTAGATTGCTTGTGTGAAATTTAGAGGTTGCAAACTACAAACAAAGTCAATGAAAAGACACAGAAGCAGGTCTAGATTTGCTGATGATGCTGCTCTGCATGGGGCAGGTACGAACCGATTGTTCTCTGTTGCAATCAGCAGAAGGGCTATTGTTTCGTTTGAGTTGTTAACCAGTATGCAACTAATTCTATAAGGCACCAGGATGATATTTGGGTATCGGAAGAATTCTGGTTTATGTTTGTAATCTGTATTGTTTGGATGCATGTAAATGGTCCGATGTCGAATGCAAAAAAGGGCAGAAAACAGTGCTGAAATGCATTCTTGGAAATCATCTGCAACAGTCCAATGAAGCGTTACAACAGCGCCGATACAATAGATGATAGACATATCTATGATGTGATATCTTCAGGTAATATCAGCTAAGAAATAATATGACCAGTTTTCTGTGTTTCCACAGCCAAAGAACCGACTCTCGGCCAGGAAAGCTGGTCCCAGAGCGGCACCAACTCCTTACTGATCTCGAGCCACAAACCCCTTACGTGAGGGTCTGGGGTTATCAGACCAACAAGAAAACCTGCATCATTAATCCTGTTTGATTTGTTTAACTGTAATGTGATCAACATGGGCTAGCGTCAGCTTACAACAAAGGCTAACATCAACATCTTACGTTCAGCGGTAATGAGAACATATTCATCATCCATATCAATCTAGAAGAGCAGCACAAATGTGTTATACAAGTGTCATGTTTGAATGCCAATAAAGGCTTGCAAAGCCAGGAGCAACATCTGTAAAGAGAGAATGTAGTCGCCATGGTTATTATTATGCTTGCAGAGAGCGGATGCATTGACATAATGTAGCAAACGGGTGAGTAAGTTTGCAAGATGAACCAGCTGCAAACCAGCAGCAACACCAGCAGTAGAACTGGGTTCATGTTGGTTGAAAAGGGGTGCATGTGTACAATGAATGGGTGACATGTAGTGTAAAAAGCGCTTTGAGTGGTTGGACTAGAAAAGCGCTATACAAGTGCAGTCCATTTACTATTTACTATAGTCCACCATCTATTGGCTATTTGTTTTGCGCTTAACGCTGTAGAGCTCCATCTCTTCTTTAAAAGCACATATAAATGCAGATACACGCACGCGCGCACACACACACACGCTGGGCCCAGGGCTGATGACCTTCCGTGAGCAGCCAACCATCCTGTTTGTTCCACTTGAATGCAGGTATGTGACTGCTGCTTCTGCTGCTGCTTTGCAACTGCAGCCAGACGCTAAAGCCACCAAGCTGCCAGAGACAATGAGAGAGAGAGAGAGAGCGGCAGAGAGGGGGAAGAGAAGAGAGCGATGGAAAGATGGGGAAAAGGAAAAAGCGGCAGGCCATTAAGCTCTCGCTGAAAGGACAACAAGTCCTAATAATGGAGGCCAAGCTGGGAGAGGGATGGCAGGTTAGACTGACCTTCACAACTCCTCAATGACAAAACACACTCACACCCAAGTGAGTCCAGTGGGGTAATGTGATGACGTGGCCACGTTGCTCTATTGCTGCACATGTAGGCTATCAAAACCACATGACAGAAGTGTTCAAGCATGTGTGGTACGGATTAGGTCTGTTCATATTTCCATTTTACAAATCCCCTCTACCTTTCACTCTCTTGCACTTTCATTTTCCTGCTTTCTTCATCCTGCTGCACCTCCGTAATCTACTGCTTTCGCATCTGACTCTTCTGTATTTCAACTCCACGACAGTAAAATCAGTTCAAAATTGAAAAATATTGTGTTTATAGAAATTGAGGCTTTCTAATCTAACAGCCACTATAACTTTTAACAGATAAATTGCTCTTTTATCCGAGTGAAACCTGAATGCAAAATGCCTAGCGCCCTGAAGGAGAAATGCCGGGTTATAGCCAAAAAATCGTTACAGCAATTCACTGGTGGCGAGTCTTAATTTCCCAGCCTGGCACACCAGATACCTCGCTGATGGAAGAGTAGCTCTTTGACAAGTGCGGCTCTGCTTCGGAGAGTTAAGTGGGCTGCTGATTAGCTTAGTGCTGATTTGTCTGAATATTTCTAATTTGATGAAGAGTGCAGCAGTCTAGAAAGACTAAGCGATAGTGCTACATTTGTACAGTAGATTCACACATACAAGCACAGGTGGGTGAATACACGGACAGATGGATGACTGAACACACACATAGTGCCAGAACAAGGGGGTGAGGGCTGGTTTCAGCACTGATTAAAGGTGGCAGTGTGTCAATTCGAGTAGTGAGCATGTATATGGTCTGAGCATACAAAAAACACTATTTATCTATAAGGTACATATGATGCACTTTGTTAAAAGACAAGTACCCAAATCTTTATAATAGAAGCCAAAAGGGTTTTGGTTCAAAACTGTGTTTATAGAAATATTTCTACTGCACAACCATGATTGCATAAAAGCTGGGACGCTTTGTGAAACGTAAATAAAGACTGAATGCATCAAAATACAGATTTCAGAGTCTGTATTTATGAAAACAGGTTTAATAGCTTAAACATGAAATATACCATCTCTGTTCAGTTTTCAATTGAATATATGTCACAAAGGATTAGAAAATTATAGCAATCAGTTTTACTTTTTTAGAGTTAGAAAAATGAAACAACTCATAAATCTGGTTTGCAAGTCTTTCCTTGACACAGTGTGCTTTGGCTTCACTGGCTGGAAATGGTTGAAAATACGTTGAAGATTTCTTATAATCCATTGAATTGTTTTTATTTATTAATATTTTACTTAATTTCTTAACATTTATTGATTCGGGTTCACTGAGAGGAAGCTTCACTTATTCAGGAATCGGACAACTTTGAGGTGTGAATATGATCATATTCAGACCTGAAACTTGCCCGGTACCAACAATTATGTTCTTTATATTGACCAACATTATCCTGATTTTGATTGTTGCTATAATCCTTCAGACCTAAAACCTTTAATCTCATGATAATCTCACGCCAAGTAAAGAACATGAGGGGCACTACTCTAAATATAAACGTCAAAATTCCTCATTAACCTGCCTTTATTTCCCTATAGCACTCTAATATAAGAAGCACTTGACAGGTTCAGCACATGCATGACGCTGCCCGCTGAGCCTCTGCAACTCATGACAAACTTATGGAGATTTTAAACAATGCAGCCGTCACAAACTAGCGGAAGTATGGAGTAATACGAGCCAGATAATATAGAGTAGTCTCTCTCCTTAAACAGTTCCATTGTTAATTCATTACCCAATCACACTTGGAGAACAATTGAAATCAATAGGAGCATGTTAGTCATAAGAGCGCACTTTGTAAATCAATTTAGGCCCTATTATATCCCTGATGAATCCCCTTTAGAGAGAACGGTTAATTAATTCAATCGAGGGCACGTTTTTCTCTTTCGGTCTCTCCATGTAGCCTTTTTTTTTAGAAGCTCACTTCAAAAGGACTAATGCTACACATAAGAATAGAAGGGGACCACATTTACTTATGATTAATACTATTCTATTTAGATGCTATCTGGGTGAGCTTCACTCAAACAGTAATACAAGAGAATATATCAAAGAGGCATTGGAAAATCAGTAAAGGCTGCATGTTTAAATGAAAAACTACACACTGTCTGAAATCTTTTCCCGCTGGTACTCGCTGTAGTAAAACACGCTACCCAACAAGCGCAGCTTTAACCCTGTAAATTACAACAAGCTCTAGAAAAGAATTTGATTGGCGTACAAAGTGAGAAAGAGCTCGCAGGAAATCTGCATTGGAGTCACGTTCATGAGTGGGACGGGTTGGTGTGGTAGAAAGGTGGACGACCCTGGATTTCCTGTTGCTACTTGATGTTGTCTGTATTGACGAAGCCATTAGAAGGCGGAGAATGATCAACAAGACGGACAATTGCTTCACTGAGGGGCGATCTGCCATATAACAGCTGCTATGATTACACCGCCTCCCCTTAAAGTCACAGGAACTTTATGAGAAATCAACATCTACAGCGTTTAGCCGTTATGTAATTTTCTGCATATGATGTTTATTCTAATATCTGACTCACCATATTTATGGGTTGCATTGAGCAGCTTGTTATTTTTTGTTATTATTAATGATTCATATTAATGCGCTGCCCTTGGTAAACAGATGAAAGGTCAACTGCTGATGTATGGCTGTATTTATACAAACAGGTAAAGCTGTTGTTGTTTATTGAATGTGTGTTATGACGTGCTGTCAGTGAGAAAATCCACATTGACATTTTTTCTTTACAAAGCATAGGAACATTCATGTGTCAAGGTTTTTAATTTTACAATGCACTGTTATTACATGAGGTGATTCAAATGGACACAAACATACAAAATGATGAAGAACCCGTCTTCCCATTTCTAATAAGTGCAAATGGCTCATTTTTCATCACTGGCTGTTCAAACAGAGCTGATGCTGTCAGGTAAAGGTACCACACAGCCTGCCTCAGCGACAGGCGGTCCCCCCTTTGATTTATCGACGGTTTTAGAGTTCATTTGAGGTACAGTGATCACATTGTATGTGACACAACAGGCTCGTTGTCATTATTGATTTTGATTGGACGGTGAGTTGAGTGACAGGTGTCAGGGTTGCCCAATCGCTCTTGTACAGTAAAGAGAAAAGACATTAACCCAACACAACCGCCTGGCCCGACGAGGCCCGCCTCCAAGGTTAACAGGGGCTGCCGGTACATTAACCCTGATCGCTCACCTTGTCGTGGTGGGATAAGTAAGAGGGGCGGCCGTGGATGTGGGAGGGAACAGATTTACAGGAAGGGGTTGGGCTTTGCTTGTATGCAAGCTTCTTTATCATCCCTTCCCTGCTGTCCTCGAATTCAGACATAATGCATGGCAGCCTTGCTTCATAAATACAGCATGGGATAAGCACACAAAAACACATGTGTGTGCACTGAGGGCCTGTCTTGGCCTTGGGAAGAATTGTTCCATGTTGAGCTACGATGTAGGCGCAACATGCCGCAGTGGGCTAATACAGTACGACTGCTTATGGGCCTGCAAGGCCACACACGTGGACACAGCAACATAAAATGTCAGCTGCACACAGGGCTATACGACAAGCAGTAAAAACTGAAATCACACCACAGCAGTATATCATGTATGGGGCTGCAATAGGTTTAACACAGACAGAATTCCAAAGCAAATTGATTTTTTCTATATAACAAATATATTTCTGTATAAACGTGCCAGTTTTTGAAATAGAGATGCATCGATACCAGGGCGGATATCAGGCGGATACTGACTCAAAAAGCTTTCTTTTTTATTAATATTATTATTATTTTAAGTATAATAATAACGGTAAATTCCTAGCTATGCATTTTGTTTTACAAAGGTAGGACAGCAATGTTTAAATCAAGCCTTACACATTAAGGAATGATCCCAGTCACCTTCACACAGTGAGGCATGCAGCTTATTAATTAAACACTGACACAAGATCGCTTCTCAGTATCAGCCGACCCCAAAGTTCAGGTATTGATATCAGGACTGAGAAGTCATATCCCGTGCATCACTAATTTGAAGAGAACTTTGCAATCAGCTGTGTGAAGCAGCAAGATAGAAAAATAGTGAGAAAACTATTAGACACTGTAAAGTTCATCAAGGCAGAAGTTTCATGTCTGAGGAAAGGGAGACGGCGCCTCCAGCGAAGCTTCAACAGTAATCAATAAAATCTTTAAATCAATCCTGTTTTTGAGAGCCTGAGATGAACACAGGGGTTATATGTTTTTTTGGTCTGCTGCCAGTTAGGATTTTACTGGAGACATTCTGGAGAATAAATGTGTAACTAATGCTGAGAACTAAACAGGAAGTTACAATATTGTGTAAGATTCTGTTTCTGTAATCCTTAAAAAATCAATTTGATGCACTTTTAAGTGTTCTCACTGCAAGAGATCTTTCTGTGTGAATTAAACAAAGTAAATTCAGACGAAAAGAATTTAATTTGAGCCAGGGGCTCCATACATGTGTGTATATGTGCACATTACACACTACAAAGAGAGACAGTGCTGAGATCTGGGTTCAAGCTGAGGCTACACTGATTGTGGATTTCAGCCCTCGGATACACTGCCCACCACCAATCAATCCTAATCTACTTAAATAAGAATATTAGAAAATAGGTGTCCACTCTCACATCCCGAGCTAAACACTGGGGGGAGAGTGTGGGGAAAGCGGGAGAGGGATGGAGGGATGAGTCTCTCGGATGTGGTTACTTAGCAGATAAATTATGCATTAAAACTGCACAGGTGGCGCGGGACAGGGTTTTTAGGTGAAGGGAGGGAGCCGAGCAGCTGGGGAATTCATAACAGAAAGGGGAGAGCGAGCGAAGGAGAGGGGGAGAGAAAGAGATACTCCCTTGCTTCATATCACAGCCAACAGATGTTCTCCCATCACAGAGGCGGCAGGCAGGCGGCGGGGCTACTCAACCCCGGCTTACACGGCTAATATGACCCCCCCTTATGCTGCCCCGCGTACACATACACAGACACGGACACACACACATGCGACAGTCGAGGGCTCGGAAATGACCTAAGGCTATCGTGGTTGTAACTTGTTACACTTTTTAAATTGACACAAATTGATCCACTTAGACGTGTGTGTGTGTGTGTGTGCATGTTGGTGTAGCTGACAGTAAGTGAAGTACTATTAGCAGCAAGTACTTAAGTAAGTTTATTTAAATTGCACCTTTTGGGAGGGTGCATCACACATTGCTTCACAAATGAAGAGAAAAACAAAACAAATAAAAGATGGAGAATCGGACATGAAAGTATCAAACTAAAGAAGCACGAACTTGCACCTGACAGAAATTGGTGGTATGTGCGTGTGAACTGAAGTTGGAGGGGGGGGGGGGCATGGTGTTACCATGGAAACAGGACATGCGGGTGCATATGTAGCCGGGGCGGTACGTGCACACCTGTGCCACCTTCCTCGCGGGCGCCACCCTCCTCAGCTGGTACGGAGAACCAGACGGCCGAGAGAGCGGACCAGGCATTGCTCACAGATCACACAAAGCCCCACACATCGTCCCTGGAGGCAGTCACTCCAGCATATGGAGCCTTATGTCAAGTGGGCCTTTTTTTTTTCTTCTTCTTCTTTTTTTTTTTCTCCAAACCAGAGCCGTGAGTGTGTCTATCTGCGGTCATTAAAAGATGATCAAGCTCGGCAAGATGTCGTCAGAGCAAAACAAAAGCAACGCTGGGGAATAAGCGTGCAATTAAAGCCGACCAGCTGCAAGTGCGAGGGCACATGATACAGACACTCAATCTTCAAATGACGAAGACAGAGAGGCGGGAAAAAAAAAAAAAAAAAGGGGGAGACAAAATAATTAAGCTGTAGCCAAGACAAACACTTTGTCTGATTGTGTATCATGATAACCTTGATAAAAAATGAGGTGCGGCTAGAAGGAGGGATGGAGGGCTGTACAGAGGGACACTTGGAGCTTTGCTTGATTTGTGTTTGATTACTGTGTTTGCTTGTCCGGCACTGATTTTGCATTTGTATGTGTAATGTGCCAGCTCACTTCACCACTCTCCCTGCCCTTGTCCTTCACATTTATTCTGCTGATTCCCCCTGCAACAGCCGTTCTTACGACCTTGACGCCAAATGGGTGAAGTTCTGTCTCTTTCTATAAATACGCCCACCTGCTTAAACAGCATGCGGGATCAAAAAAATGGGCTGAAATTAACAATGAACACACAGCATTTGAGCCCCCATTGTGTCCCTTCCGCCCTCTTTTGTTCCTCTCATCCTCCCTCTGTAAGATATGTTTATCAACTCGAGCAGATTATTGTCCGCGAGTGCACGCTCTGTCTGATCACTGGAAATTATAGACGAGCTTAAAGTAACAAGGAAAGAGGGAAGAAAAGAGCGTGTAGAAAAGTAGAGTGATTAAGAAATAGGACTACCTCAATGTTACAATGTATAAGTATGCAATTAAAAGGCAATTAATCAACTTTTTAATTAACAGGCTAGCCCGTCCCAGGTTGCCACAGTGTTGCCATGACGACTGGTTTTTCGAGGGTGGCGTTATCTCCTCTTTTCCTTTCTCTGTGGAGGACTCCTGATCATTTTTCTCTCTGATCACACCTTCCACTCCATTGTTCTTCCACTCCCTATGTGCTCTCCGTTTAAGGAGAAGCAATAATAATAGAAGTATGAAAAGGACGGAGCGGCGGAAGGAGAGGGATGCAGAGCTGGTGGGGATTAAGGGGAATGGGAAAAAAGACGCTGGATCGCAGAGAGTGACAGAGGTTAATGTGGATCTGGCGATGGCGAGGAAAAGAAAGAAGAGGAGGGAAGAGAGGGAAACGGAAAGCGTGAGGGGGAGAGGAGTAAGGGGAGAAGAAGATGGCAATATTATCACATCAGAGGTAAAGCTCCTTGAAGTCTCTGAATCGCTTCACACATCTCACAATTTGTAGAGCGGTTCAAACGTCTCGTGGTGCTTTTTGTGACTCGCTGATTTCCTAGTTTGAGAAGTAGCTGCGCTAATCAGCATCCTGGTAGGTGGGACTACGGCTGGCACTGACATCCACGTGTGTCAGAGAACAAATCCAAAGTAATATGGTGAAATCAACACAACTATAACTGCCCTATAATTTAGAGCAACGGGCAATAAAGCCATTTCTAGCTGTCGTTTTTGTAAATTTGCCAATTGATCTCTTCAAGTACTCAGAAGTGCTCAGCACGAGACTGTGTTTGATTTCTTGATTGCACTGATGGTTATTGGGGGGAAAAAAGCAGAGAGGCCTGAAGACCACATGGTAGTGAAACAGTGAATGGATATGTAGGCATTGCTCTGTATCGTCAATTAAACTTTATGGGCAAATAATTGGGTTCTTCGCACCCAAAGGAGACCATTAGGTGGTTCTGGGGTTCTGATAAGGACGCCTCCCGGGCACGTCCCGACTAGTTAGAGGGCTCGGAGTCGGCCCTGAACATCGTAGAGGGATTACATATCTCATCGGGCCTGGGATCACCTCGGGGTCCCCCAAGGAGGAACTAAAAAACTGTGGAGAAACTCTGTGCCTGTAGTAACTCGGTGCCTGTATCTATGATATCGTCAGATTCCTAAAATAGTAGCACAAGTGAGCTCCTCATGATGCTCAGGCCATTATTTTAAGAGGGTGTTGATATTAGAACCCTGCAAATGCTTTGAACGACCCATACTGGCACATAGAGAAAGTAGCAGAAATAAGCAGAGGGCAGTAAGGTAGTCATATAAGATATGTGGAAAAAATACAAAAACAAACAAGAAAAAGAGAGCAGGAGGCTGAGAGAGACTGGTACAACAGCAGGAATTAGAAGTGCAGCATATTAGCATATTAACTCCAGACATTTCAAGTTATGAGCAAATAATTGGATTCTTTGCAATGAAAAGAGTCAATCTATGTGGTTCGAGGTTCTGATATTGGCATGTCCGACTGGTAAGAGGTCCCAGGATCGGCCCTGAATATGCCAGAGGAATTACATATCTCATCGGGCCGGGAACACCTCAAGGTCCCCCAGGAGGAGCTAAAGGAAACCAGATGGATTTAAGAATATGGATGGATGGATTGACTTATACTGTTATATACAGTGGCTCAATGGTCTTGAGTGTCAATTGTCTCTACCACTGTGATAACTTTTGTGCCAGCAGTAACATATTGAAGCCATGCAACTTCTTTGGTACGACCCATACTGACACATAGAGGAAGTAGCAGAAATAAGCAGGAAGGTAGAGTAATGTAAGAGATGTGGGGAAAAGACAGAAACAAACAAGAAAAAGAGAGAAGGAGGCTGGGAGAGACTGGTACAACAGCGGGAATCGGAAGTGCACTGATGACGAGAGCCTGTTTATGTAACCGTCTCTCCCTAAGGCATGAGAGAGGGAGAGGGGGGAAGAGAGCGACTCTGTAAAATGCACAAAAACACACTCGCAAAACTAGCAGAGTGGTCCCATTCTCTAGATATAGAGTGTTTTCTGCAGGCTAGCCAACCAGGAGACTGAACACAGTAAAAGTGAACTGACCTAAATTACAAGGGAACGCTTAGGAAATCAAGAATCCTCTAAAAAAAACGGGATCTTTACAAAAAATGTGTCAAGTTGACGACAAAGAGGCAAGGAGGAGGACAGGCTGGAGTTATTTCAGGTACCTTGTCCGCCCTGTTAATAAACCCTTCCACCCTCTTAGTTTGACTGATGAGATGGATTAGGCCAGCCACACCTCTAATGGTCAGTCACAGACAAACACACAATGTGGAGAAGGCAGGAGTGAACATAAACATGCCCTCACAAGCTCTATATGTATGTAGTGTTAATACTGAGAGGCCAAATCAATTGAAATAACAACATATGGGTTGGAAAATTATATTCAGAGGGGCCTGTGTCAGAAATTTCAATCATTTCTTTATTTTAAACAATTAATTTAACAATCTTTAAACCATATCTCCACACAAACCAGTCCATTAATCCTCTTAACAATACAGCAATCCTCCCATTCCTATATCTCTCCCTGCTTCCGTTTATTCATCCATCTATTCCTCGTTCCGCACGTCAACGGGCTCCAAGG
Source organism: Serranus cabrilla (assembly GCA_903364295.1). NCBI lineage: Eukaryota > Metazoa > Chordata > Actinopteri > Perciformes > Serranidae > Serranus > Serranus cabrilla. The sequence goes on along the minus strand of CAFUXE010000056.1, from coordinate 502,751 downwards.
TTGACAGCCCATGAAAAAGGACCCGTCCATTTTCTATTAAAGGCTAGCATTTTTTTAAGGTTTAACAAACATGTTGGACGCCTTTCCACAAACCAGCAATGGCAATCTGCAGTGCACTGGCATTTTATGACTTAACTAGGTTCACAAGAACATATTTTATTTTGTTGGACAGTGTGACGATGCCTGAGAGGCCACTAAAGACACTAAAATATGAGTCTCACAGATAAAACTGGAGCTGACAGGTATGGGCCTGTGCAGTCGGAAGAAATGTGGCTTGTATCATCCCTGTGCTGCTGGAGCGTGACGCACAAACAGTACAGGAAGCCGCAAATACAAGAATGTAGGGTAACATAAAGGAGGTGGGCGCTGTTAGCCAGCGAGCGGTTCCAGTGTCTGCTCTATCAAACATCCACTATAAGACAAATGAGAAGTGGTTTCATTTGGGTGCTCTTGTTGGAAATCACACTCCGAAGAGGTGCCTTTAGAAAGACCAGAGGACAGTAGAAGAAAAAAAAAAAATTACATCAATGAATCAATGTACTTAGCATTCTCCTTACAGAGACAAAGCATTAGAGAGCATGTGAGGTAAGGGGAGAATAATAAATAGGATGCCTAATTCAGGGCTTAGATTGGGAAAGTGTAAAAGGGAGGAAGGGAATAAGAGAGCCACAGAGAGAAAGAGGTTGAATTAAAGGCGAGATGATGAGAAAAGATGCGGCTGAGAGTGCGCAGGTACTGAAGCAAGAGCAAATGAATGAGAGGAGGAAACAAGCGGAGGAGTGGAAGAGGGAAAAAAGTGAGAGAAAAGCGGAAGAATGAGAGGCGGTGGAGGAGCCGTCATGAGGCGAACAGAGGGAAAGAATAAGCAAATGCGTTTAGGAGTGGAATTGGCTGCTCAACCAAGACCAGTCTGCCAATGTGTGGAGGACTCAGCGTCTGTGAGCAGGTAATAAAAAGAACTGATGAGGCATTAGCATCCACACTGGCTGAAAGCTTATTCGCCTCATTCTGGCTAAGAGCAGAGTGGCCTCAGCCGAGCTGAGGCTGGAGGAAAGGGTGTTTATTGGAATAACAGCAAAATTAATAAGAATGCAAATTTAGCAAGGTCACAGGTGACAGAAGCAACTAGCACATGCCAGAGCCCTTTTAGGTGACAACAGGCCAGTGGGGCAATGTCAGCAAGGTCTGATCTTAATGCCTTGGAACTAATAAAACCGGAACTCATTAAATGGGGCAAGGTTTGAAGATCCCAACCGGCAGAGAGAGCATTTAAATGGTGCCCTCAAGAAACAAATATTTAGCATTTCATTAGACAGCGGAGAAAAGCGAGGGAAGCAGGGAGGGGAAAAAGCAAGGGAGGGGTATTTCACTGCCGACCCATATTAAATGGAGTTAAGTGTGGCTCCGAGCAGGGGCCCTAAAAAATGTCAAAGTGTGTGTAAATGACTATAACTTGCGTGTGTCTTATTTTTAGTGCAAACGCAGAAAGCCCACACTGTTTTCTTTCTTCCCCCGATTAAACAAGGGCGATTTGAGAGGACACCTGAAGCAGCGCAAAAATGTGCCGACTTGATGTTTTCACAGCATCTGCCTGATGACGAAAAATAAATAAATGTCAGTTATCTGTGGGGGGGAAACGTCATCGCTGCTTCTAACCGTAATGGATGTTCACATGAATGGCGTGGCCAATACATCATGGCAGGGTAGTCCGTACAAACTGCTGCAAGGTTACAGGAAGGTCACCGTACAAGCTTGTTCAGTTACTGGATAACTGATCTAAAGTATTTAAAGATTAAGACAACTAAATTACTTTTTATCAAGGATGAGCAGAAAGAAACTTGGACTCCAAAGTCCAAAGGGAATTATTTTAAGGATAAGTAGGTTCAGATAAATATGTACAGCATTAAAGTAAACACCCATAATGCTGAATCAATTAACGGCCGTTGCACAAAGTAATAACCTTTGCATCAGCGGACTAAATCAAAGCGCTGCAGTCCGAGGTCAAATATGCTGGTGTTAAAATTCAAGGCTCGCTGCCTGAATTCCATGCACTCATTCTAGTGGAGGTAGGAAGCAGTCAGCCACAACCAGTCCTCAGCAAACCAAGTGGAAAAGTGTCTCCTTACAGTGTCCCAGGAGGGACATAGCAGAAGAAAAAAGGAGAGCAAATAATCCGCCAGCCCAACTCCAGTCAGTGCGTGTCCTTCACACTCGCATTCATCAGCAGAGATGGGGGAGAAATTGGGGCAGGGAAGAGAAAGGAGAAAAAAAAGAAGAGGGAAGCCCCAAGATATAAGAGGCAGGGGGGACGGAGAAAGGCAAGCGGGCAGACCTGGAGGTTTATGTTTTCTATTGCGGGTGGCGGAGCTGAGCATGTGTTAATCAGCCATAATGCAACGCACTATGTCATATCACATTATGCTCTCTGCCAGCGTTTCACCTCCTTGCACTCTTTTCAGCCCTCTCTCTCCTCCCGTGGCCTCAGCCCTTCATCCTGAGAGCACAGTGAATGGGTGGTGGTGTGCAGTTGGGTGGGGTTGTGTGTGTGTGGGGGGGCTGCCTGAGTTTTTCTGCACTGATGAACCAGAGGCAGCCGCAAACCTGCCCCTGAGGACCTCTGCTAAGAGCCTGCAAGAATCCTGTGCATGACTGGAGAAGGGAATGCACAAGGCCAAGGACATACAGACAAATGCATATTAACACATGCGCAGGATCATATACATAATAATTATGCACACAAATGCAGGTTGAAGGAAAAACGCAAACATAACAGTGACACATGGATGGTGAGGACCATATGTGCACTGCTGCAGCAACAAAGCAGCCCAAGTGCACAAAGTACACCCACAGACGAAATGTTACCAAACAAAAAGGCCTACTTCCTGTTTATATGCTTCATCAAGTAGAATATTTCATCCGAGAGAGTGTGTGTTCCTCAGGATTGTCCTGATGTCCTTGAGGCTGGATGCATTTTTCAGATGACATTTTCAAAGTCGGCGAGTAATCCTGCAACTCATGTAAATGTATAATTTAGCACGCAGAAGGTGAGACTGCTGAGACGGACGCGCTTCATTGAGTGTGTCTTATAGTTTCTGGCTCATCAAAATGAGTTTGTATGCGGCAGTTTGCAGGTGACTGTCATGCGCACGAACGCGCAGCCTGTGTGTCGGATGGAGACCGAAGCAGATAAAGATGGAAAGAATGTTTGCATGTGTATTCACAAGACTGCGAGTGGAGCTGACAGACTGCTGAATTTGCAACTTGGAACCGGGGGAAAAGAGGATGAAGACAGAGAGAGAGGACTGGGGGTTGGGGTGTAAATAACACACACATCACTGGGTCCACTGATCTCTTTCTCTGTCTTTCTGTCTCCCTGCCTCGGGGCACTGAGGGTCCAGCTTGCCGTCTACAGTGGGGGGGTGCCACCGCAGAGTGTGTGCATGTGTACGTCTGGGTCTGCACTGTCGGTTTGCACATGCTCAAAGTGTGTTTGAGTAAGCGGGAGAGAGACAGTGAGAGTATGGTGTGTGCACGTGTGGCGCCTCCCTCCATCTGCAACCAAGTTTGTGTGTGTGTGTGCGGATGTGTACACAGCGCACTGGGAATCATATTATGTAATCTTTTAGCCATATGAAAGAGCCTCCGTCAGCTCTTTGCTTTTGTGTGGTAGGTGGTTCATTTTGTGCACGCAGTGCTGAGAAGAAAGATAAAGGCAGGAGTAAACTCACACACGCAAGCAAGCATACAAACATTATGGCATAGTAAACAAACAGAATGGAAATGGTATGCAGCTGCACACATCTGCATGCAAAGAAACACTGCACACACACGCACACACACACAGACTGGAGCCTGGGAGTGTGTGGTATATAACAGGGCGTACAGTCCTCTCCATCTTTTCCAGAGATGTGAGGTCTCACACGGGTCACCTCTCCCATTGTGGCCACCCTGCAGGCAATAATGTCCCCTTGCTGTGATCCCGCTGTCCTTTCACACTTGCCAACAAACCCCGCAACCTTCATCATGCTTGTCTATTGACACGCTGGCAATGGGGCCAAACGTTCTCTCACTGAATGTGTTGATGATTTGCAACATGGGATAGGGTCCCCTGAGCCTCGGATAGCATTGTTCTGCCGTCTCACATGGTGTTGCTCAGTAAAGGCTATTCACTGGAGTGTGACTTCACTTTGAGTAACTACTGCCAATCTCATTATTTAACAAAGACTCAATCAAATAATACTATTAATACAGGTAGCCGTCAAATTAAGAACAAATGCTTATACACAGCATTATACAATTAAGGATCACCTTTATCCTGTGATGACACATTTAAAAGCTGATGGGTGTTGTCACTTATAAAAAATTATGTGAATCCTTTGCTCTGGCCAAGTCAACAGTTTTCAACCCAGTTGAAAGCTAAGAGATTGTGGACCCATGTAGCCATCATCAAAACACCATATAAGGGAAGAATGGCGTCTATCCCTCCAGTAGACTTGTAGAACTACACTGAAGCTGTTCTGGTGGCACATTGGTGGCCTAACAAATACATTTTATGTGTGTTTTTCCTGTAATATGTCATCCGCATGTATATAGACTAATCAAAACCTATTTAAAAAGTAATTATACTGTGCTTCATTAAAGCAATGCAAAGACATAACCCTGCTATGGTATTACAGGTGTATTTATTAGATTGCAACAGTATTTTTTTTTTTTGACAAACTGCTTGCACTGCAGAGGCATTGCTCTGCACTGTGTTCTGGTTTTTAATTCAGTTTCTGGGGATTAACATAATCATCAATCACCATCAGTAGTTGTGGTGGTAGTCGAGTTATGCTTAATACAAAACAAAACAAGCAAAGCCATGGGTAATACTGTTTTGAAAAGAGCACATAAATAGCCGGTATAAACACTGATGCGGCCACAGTAGGCTGAAGACTGCTGCACCATGAGTCATAGAAGTGTACTAACCTGTTCACTGCTACTTACTTCACTGTTCCAGTGAGCCAAATAGATAATATTGGCCCAAAGTGAAGCCAAGACCTTGGAGTTTAGTGGTTATTTGACTAGAGGATTGCTGTTTTGCTGCACTGTGTAATACTGTGGGCGATACATTGGAAACACCAGAAAGACCAGCATAAAGAGCTTGCCCATAGGTGAGGTGATGTACTGTGACTTCTGGCACAGTTTTAGCCACTCATCTCTTAAAGGGCAGAAAAATGCAAATCACCGGTGACATAATGATTCTCCTGGCCCTTCATCTTTGAGATGGCTGAGCAAAATGCTGCCACTGACACCATTTTATTCTCCCATTAGTTTTCTGGTATTTGAAAGAGCCTCTGCACATAGCTGACACTTTAATATATCCTCTTAAAACTATCAAGTGAAAAACCCTGTCGCTAAGGAAACAAGAATTATAGGGACAGCGATAAATACGGATATAAAAGTTAGAAAATACATAATTGTAACATTTGATCTACAGGCATTTTATAACATGTAGAAATTTTACTATTCAGCCCTGTCATTTACATGTACATGCCATGGGTGCTGTGACATTAGCTACCTTGAATCAGCAGTTTAAAATGCAACACCTGCATTATGCATGGTCTGCAGAAAGCACGCAATGTGTTTGCTGAAAGTCTTTAGCTTACATTTGAGACCCTTCACTGGAGGGAAAACATGGACGGACGAAAAAAGGAAACAATCCTTAAAGCCTTTATTGGCAGAAGTCCACGTTTATCAAATTAAGATGAGGGAGTCTGCTGGACTTGGAACTATATAAGCAGACAAAGTGCCTTTCTTTTTCAAGTTCACCCATTTAAAGCCTCACAGGATGTTCTTAAACCGTCTAACAAAGGAACTGAGGAAATGCAAACAAGCTGTGCATGCTTATGACCCCCAGAACAAAGCTGAAAAAACACATTACACTATAATAAGTTTCTCTTATCTCATTATTCATTTCCAAGCTACAGGGGACATCAAATACAGGGGGATGTATATATTTTTTAGGCATACTATGATATCAAGGAAAACTCTCTGGCATTACCCAAGGACATATAAAAAGAACTAGATACATCGTTGGAGTCGGGGCCCTGTTCTTTCCTAGGAAAGTTGCTCAGTGATAAATTTAGCCAAAAAATGTATTGAACGTCTTCTGTGGCCCATAGAACAAGCACACTGGAGACTTCCGACAGCCGACCCAGCTAACTTTCTGTTTAGCTGATTGCTTCGTGCAGCTCTTCTACACTTTCCAGATGTTACTGGACCAAATGGATCAAATATTGATCGGAAAAGGGAGTTGTGGCACTCAAAAAATATATCTACTGATTTACAGACATCTCTATCCCAATGTAGGTTTATGTGGAAAAGTGTTTTTGGGCCCCATGGCTTCACATGACTGACCCGGAAGTTGTCATTTCACAGTTTGACCACAAATTGGCTTCAAAGACCAGAGCTCTTCCTGGGGGGTTGGCATTTCCTGACACAATTTAAAAGGAAGTATATCACCCCGTCTCACAGGTTATATAATCTGTATTTTCAAAAGTGACCAAGCCTTTTCTGCAAAGACTGGGGGAAAGAGGGGTGGGCGGGCAAAATCAGTGCCCAAAAAATCTCCAAAGTGGACAGTAAATTTTAAAACATCATCTCTTTGATCTGAAAGAATAACTTTCAGTCCTTTCAAATGCAGCAGGGGCATTTTCATTTCCATCCTGGCATGAGAAGCAGTTTCTTTAGCCGTCATTCCCGTTCCCTCAGAAATGGACCGGACAGGTATCTCCCCTGATCATTTATTGAATATCACTTTCTGTGATTGGCCATGTCATGGACGTTGTTCCTGTCTCAACACCATGCAACTTCCATTTGTTGAATTACTAGGCAACAATGATAGCAGTAAGCAATAAATTGGAGGGATAGAAGAGAGGGCTGACTGGAATGGTAATACAGGTGCAATCATCCTGTTTGCCCCAGAATGCCATTAAGGCTCGGTTCTTCACAAGGCCTAATGCAATTTGTGTGAGAAAAGTAATAACAGTAATGATTTCATGTTCGCCAAAAACCTCTCTGCGGAGCAAGGATAGCCAGGGACTAACACCAAAATGGTCGAAGTTGAGAGAAGATAATTTGCAGGAGCAGCAATGGGATTTGGCTGAAAGAGATCTAAATTGGAGAAACAGTGGGTAGAGTCAGGAAGAGAGTCAAATTTACTTTGTTATTTCACTTGACGCCTCCATAGACGAGCTACTTTAATAATAATCGCCAGCGTTTTTTTCATGATATTGCCTGGTGACTGCCACAGGTTATTTCACTATGAGAGGCCAAGAAAAATGGAATGGGAAAGAGGAAAAGATTGCAACCCTGAAAGCGTTTCAATGGCTCCGGGGCTTAGGAAAGCACTGAGCATGGTATTAATAGAAAAGGGACTGTCATCCATGGAAGGCAAACAAGGCTGCTTGTATGTAATTCCACGTAGACTATTTACAGAAGACTAAGAATCAACATGCCACATGCGTCACACAAAATGCTCCTTCAACGGGCAAATCATGCATTTCCTCTACATTTACCTTCTGCAAATGGCTCTAGGTAAAACATAGCTAGTACATTTTGAAATGCCATTATTGGAGCAGGATACAATGCTGACCATAACTAATCCTTGAGTGTTAAACCAGTCCACTAGAGGTAAACTTCGTCCTGCGTGAACTCAAAGACACAAGCCTATTAGCTTTGCTAAAAGCCCAATTATCTTGATTCATCCACAGCGTGTTCCTGTTTAGCCAGGTGTGTGATGTGCTGACTGCTGAGAAGACGCAGCTTAGATGGGAGGACAGGGAGATGTTGCTTTTTGCACACTCTTTGAAAACAGTAAGAATTTATACATGAAAAAACGGGTGGGTTGTGGGTGGGGATTTCTGAGTAGATGGCGAGATGTTTGGCTTACGAGGCAAGCAGCTTGACCCTTGAGAGAGCGAGCCAGAGGCAATTGAAGTGAAATAAAGGGACAAAAATTGCAGCGTACCGACATAATCAGACATGCTTACAATGCTGGTCAGCCGATCACAGCAAATCCAAGTGCTGTGATTTGCTTTGCAGTACAAAAACGCCTGGTCTGAGACGTGTTAATGTATACTTGTGAAGAGGCCCTTGAGCGAAGTGACAGTAAAGTCAGCCGGACTTGCAACTCTGGATTCCACCCAAAAAAAAGAAAAAGCTGAAACAAGATTATGTACTTCAATCAGGCTCCGCCAAGGACACGTCACCGGGCTCAATGTCAGAACGATGCTGCTTCAAGTGCTTTGACGAGTGTCGTTGATGGACGGCTGATGTATAAGGAATAGCAGCACCGGGTCCTGGGTTTGGGCTTCCGAGGGATTTGTTTTCTCTCAAAAAGGGTACAAGTGTTGCAGCTGCCAGACTCACTCAGTCTGACCACAGCCGAGGCCAAAGAAGGAACTGTCCTCCACAACAGAAAAAAAACTGTAAAGCAGCTGAGGGGAACAAGGGCATGACACAGGGCATCTGAGAAGACATTAATCCGGTTAATAAGAAGGCATTCAAAGATGATTAAGTGAAGGAGGAGGGAAAA
>CAFUXE010000056.1:470314-488431 GCA_903364295.1 Serranus cabrilla | reverse complement strand
AATGGCTAGAACCAACTTAACTGTCGCCAACTACCACTAAGGCGGCAAATGAAAAAACTAAAATAAAACAGCATTGACAACTAAACACAACACTCACACACTAGCTGGGAAATATGCCAAGCCGGAGGAAAAATAGAAAGCTTCACTTCCGGACTAAATCTGCTCCACATGGTGTTATAACACTTTATGCAAAACATTTGAACAATAAAGGCTGCACGCTGAAAGCTCCTTAACTGAAAACAAAAGAAAACTCTTTGTAGAATGAGTGGAAGACTTCTGATTACACATTTAAAGTCTGATCAGCCTTTTGGTTAGCAGGTGAGGTCTTGCAATCATTCATTAGCTGATAATGGTCTGCACCACAAAGTCAAGGGCAATAAAAGATTTAATCATAGTTTAAAAAAACTTTCCAATTTGCCTGTTTCCTTCCATATTGCTGATAATTTACAATTCTTCCTGAAAAGCTCTCCAAATCATTCCACGGAGATTTCAGCTTGGGTGCAGGAAGCTATCCTGAGGTCAAGGAGATACTCCCCCCACCCCCCCAGCGCAATTCCCGTATACGTTTGCTTGGAGAAAATATTCTTCTGTCGCAACTAGATAAAGGTGATGAATGGGATAACCATGTGGAGAAATCACACAGCAGGACAGGTCAGATCAATCATGCCTTTATGGGGTCGAGTGTAAACATGTGACATCCACATATGACAGGAGAAAGAGGTACAGATATGGTCAGGAGAGGGAATGTTTCATTTAAATCACAGGCAACACAAACATGTCTTTGTTTTCCCGGACAAATTGAAAATAGTTCCCACCTTACAGAAAGGAAATTAGCCTCCTGATATTTATCTTTATGAGATGATTGCGACACCCAAACTGAATTCAAAAATATAGAATTATAAACCTTGGGTGACCAAGATCATGAAAGCATCATTAAATAAAATGAAGCCGGTGTTCCACAGGGCGGCCGGGAAGAGATGAAAGGCTCTAACAGAAAGGTCAAATGTGAAATTAAGGACGACAAATTAATTCATAAAGAGAGAGCGCAGGCTTTTTCCACTGGTCGAAAAAGGTGGAAAGGCTTTGGAGTCATACTAGTGATGGTTAAATCCATCATATTTAATATGATAATTTGGCTGATAAAAGCTTGTTTATCTATGAGCAATCACTGCCGATAATGAGGATTTCTCTTTAGGCTCATGAGAATTCCCTTCATCTTCTTTTAGGTCATTTTCAACCATTCGTTTAATAATTTACCTTTTTTCTTTTTACATATTTTAAAAATGTTACCTTTATATATTTTTCTGCTTTTCTTGATCTCTGTCTGTAATTATATTACAGCCTCTCTTAATTATTTTGGGATACTGCTGTGTTCTGTTTCAAAAGAAAAAATAACCAATAGATTAATCTATTCTACAAATACTGCTGATTTAAGGATTATTTCAACCCACGAGGAACCTCTTCAGCATCATTTCTCTCTCCACTTCCCTGCTCTGCGTGACGAAACAGATCTCAAGAGCTAGATCTGAAGACTGATCTTCAGAGTTTAACAAATACCCACACATGGAATTTGAGTTCCTCCTCAGTTTAAAGTAAATAGCTTTGGTCACAATGTGGAGAGGACAGGGGAGGCGGAGTGGAAACTGCTTTGAGTAGAGCCCAGATGGTTCCCAGCGGAGGCTTCCTTCGAGCCAAAATGGCTCCCGCCGGAACACAAATGGGCTCTGGTAATCTCATAAACGCTGGGATTGTGTCGACACAGTGGACGGAAAAGAGAAAAAGGCAAAATACGCATACACACAAAGCCATGCACGTGTGCGTGCAAGCACATACACATGTGCAGCCATTCACAAGTACAAAAGACAAAGCCATTTGGTACCATTGAAGTGAAACCTGGCCCGAGGGCATGTTTTAAAACTGCAGCAGATTTAATTCACTTAGCTGTTTGAAAGTGAAGAAAAAAATAGAAAATCAAAAAAGACTGCGGTAGGTGACACGTCATGTCAGAGCCAAACCCTGCACTAAAGGAAAATTAAAGAACACGGTGGGCTGGCAATTTAAAAATTGGCAAGCAATGCGATTTTCACCACATCCGAACACAACAAATTTTGAATACCTGGGGAGAATAAAGCCAATGGATAAATAACAAAATGTAAGGAGAGCAGGGTGTGTCCGAGCCATTTAGGACCCCGTGAGGTCCAACCTGGCAAACAGGTTAGAAGCTCAATTCAAGTATTGCTTTGTGCATACATTATGTGCCATGCATTCTGTCATCGGGAAAAGGGAGCAGGCTATATGCATAATGCAAGGCACAGAGGAGATTAATCTGTCAGTCAGCGCTTTCAATCATCAGTGACGGTAACTCTGCCACTATTTAAATCTGAGTTTTACTGCATATTCCAATTACTGAGATCACAGTTATCACCATAGAGATTTAAGTTCGCATGAGTCAAATTACCAGTCCTGGTCGTAAAACTTTAAAGGCGGAGACGGAGGGCAAACATAGCATTTGTTCAGAGTGTAGTCCAGGCGGCTGGCGTGTGAGTGAGAGAGAGAGAGAGTGAGTAAGTGTGTGTGTACTTGCTTGTCAAAGAGGGCTTTGCAATGTGCAGATGCAAGCAGCGAACACCATGAAAACAGACTGGCAGGTGGAGACGTTTTGGCATGTCTTCATTCATTCTCATTAAGCAACAAGGAGGCGGCTGCTTTTATGGCGACTGTACTCTGCCACTTAGCTTGGCTCTCTCAAATCTTTTGAGTGTCTGTGTGTATAAAATATAATCAAATATCAATGTTTTTTAAGTGGAATGTCAAATGATACAGGGGATAATATTTATATGGGTGTGTTTGCGGCGGATGGAGTGGATTTGAGTGTGGAGGGATTAAGTGTTCATCACATTAATGAAACGGTGCGGGCGTATCGTGTGTCAGCACACTCGCTGGATATGACAAGGTAAGAGGAGGCCAAAGTTACTTTCTGTAACCGAGAGGACCGGCATCAGTTTTATTCTCTCCATCTCTGTCGTACTATCTCCCTCATCACCATGACTCAGAGAAAGCAAATAAGACAGGTGGATGGACGGATCATCACAAAGAAAGTCAGAAGAAAGAAAAAGACGAAAGAAAGAGTGGAGGCACTCCCACCTACAGCCCTTTGCTCATCCAGCAGAATAAGCCATTCATCAACCTGAGCCTTGGAGAAGATTGAGGGAGTGATGTGGAGGTGTGCAGTGTGCGTGTGTGCTCCTTTGTGTGCTGGGGCAAAGAGATCAAACCTCCTCGAAGCAATGAGCGGTCCTAAGCCTTAGATTGAGGTGCAAAGTGGGGAGAAAGGGGGAAAAACGGGAAAGCAATCACATAATCTCTATACCTTAATTCATATTCCTTGCCTTCCCTATTCACTTAAAAAAATCAATGGCTCTGGACACTTAATTCAGAGTCATGAATGTTGCATGAAATAGGACAGTTTGTCCTTTTCATGGGACCGTGTGGATTTAAGCAGAAAGAGCTGAGCACTGACGATCAGCCTCACTGCTCAAAGACCAGCCTAGCGTGAAAACTCCATTTGAGGGTATGAACGGTCCCATCCAACAAAAGTCCATCATCTTTCAATATCGCCCCTCATGCTGGCTTATATGGATCGCTTTTTTTTCTAAGTGGACACACAGAGTTCCTTTAAATGATACATTTGTACCCCCGAGCAGGACGCACATCCTCAACTTTGATCAGATTTCAACCAAAAATCAATATCTCGTGAAGGTGTTCCTGTTGGGCGGGAGATAATTAATCAAAGCTAAATTGCAAACTGAATGAAACTGTCCAGAATGATAGAGGAGCAGGGAGCACGATAAATAAGCGGACAACTACTACTTGGTAATAAATACACTCTTAGTGTGACAGAGTTGCTACAAGCCCTGACAGCTGCGTGAAGAAGAACCTGCTTGGCTCCACGGCGCTCCTGTGAAACATGCGTGTGTGAGATTCTCCGTGTGTGTGCTGATAGGTATGTAATTGTTTGCTCACCAGAGAGCGGGAATAACATCTCAGTGGCGCTGTCACCGCATTGTGAGGGCACTGTCAGCGTGGACAGCGCTAACCAGAAAGAAAATGAGGCGACGTCCTAACGTGTACGTCGGGTAATCTTTGCTTACAAAAGGGAAAGATAAGGAAAATGACAAGCTGCTGAAAGTAATTGTTCTAACACCCTGAAGCTGTTTACATAGAAGTGCTGTCATTTGGCTGAAAAACACACAGGGCCACGCTGCACTACCACCCTCTAAAAATCTTACCGCAGCCCATTATCAATAGTGCATGTCCATTACTAAGGTCCATAAACTGCTGTTAATGGAACAAAGTAGCGCAGGAAACGGGGGCGTATGATAAATCCCTCAAAATAAACACCAGCTATTTGATTATGCTAATAGGCACTTTTCAGGTGTAGATACTCTGACGTCCGACTGATAAAGAGACCGAACAAAAGACCAGTCTTTCTTAAGTGCTGCACTTGTTCAGTACATAGCTCACTCCCTCACGCCGGGGCTGCATGTGTATGAAAACGGCTAAACGTGTTAGCATGTCACTGTGGTCGAATCAAGAGAGGGAACGGCCAGCCGGTTCTGGGAGAAATCTATAACTATAGATCCCTTTACCAAAAAAAAAAGAAAAAGAGAGAGTGAGAGAGACAGAAGAATAAATGAATGAATTAAACAAACTGCTATTGATCCCCTAATGGCATGGATCAGACAGGGATGTAAATAGCGTGTTAATGGGGCCTGTAATTTAAAAAGAAAATCTTCACATAGGGAGAGCAGAAGGCAGTTAGGAGCAAAGAGAGGCGAGTTGAGAAACTGATGACGCGTGTAGTCCCCACTACGAAAAAACAAATAAGGGGCAGTGAGGGTAAAAGAGGTCACCAGGCATCGAACTGTGGTAAAATGCGGGCAGTGAGGCTGGCCCTGTTTTTATTGACACCAGCTAAAATGATTGACCCATTTTCATTTTTAAACACAAATGAGAATATAAAGTATGATATAAGGGTGACATTTTCAGTTCGGCACGTACTATTAAGAGACTCTGGGTGATCTCATACGAAAAGAAAGAATATAATCGGTGACAAGTCGAGTCAGAGGAAAAACATTCTCTCAGGCAGATAAAAATGAAAGACAATAGTCTGCTGGCATTTTAATTTTTGATCAGCAATGGGATTCCCTTTATCACAAGAAAAACCTGGAGGAAATAGACTACAATATCAGCAACAACAAGCCACTGGGACTTTCAGAATGAAAAAGGTTGGATGAGGTGAAGCTTCCCCCTTCGGCAATCCTAAGCCGGTAGGACGCCTGTGTGTGTGCGGGTTATTGACCGTCTCTGCTTTGGCAAGCTCGCAGCACAGCTAAGCTCTAGGCCAAGGGCCAAACCTCTGGCACCAATTCCAAACTAGGTTGCTTCATTAACTATCGGACCACGGAGTCAGGACAGACAGCTATTTGTCAGATGTTGATCGAGTTAAGCCTGGGAAGGGGAGGTTGTAAAGTATGCTGGGAAACACCAGTGTGTTTCTCAACAGTTTGAAAATGTGGGATAAGCAGTTAATATTAAGAAGAATAAAAAGAGAGTAAGACTTAAAATGTTGGTCCGAAACAGAGGTTTTTAACTTACTTTTCAGCATTTATTAGCAGCATAAACCACTTAAAAATGGCGAAAAGACTAGGATGTAGTGGTAAGTTTCCCTGGTACAACAGCTACAAACTGGAAATGGAGGGCAGAGCTCATGTTAAGTAGAAGAAAGAAGCTCTCCGTTTACAGCGTGGTGTAAGGTGAGGATCGGTCTCACCTCGGCAGGATATTGCTGTCCACAGTGCTCACTGCAGAGCTGGAGTGTGTCTCACTCTGGCCGTCTAAACAACTCGGTGGCAGAAGGCCTTTTTCACATTCCCACAGTCTAAAGTAATAGCAGCAGTTGCATCACGGAAAACAAATCTTTTACTGGCACTACAGCAAACTAAACACAGTACCCTCCAGTCCTGCAGTATTTGAGTGCTTTACCCCGGCCCGTCCACCTGTTTCAGGAGCAAACAACCCATCCTTTTCTTGAATTTGAGGAGAAGCAGTTTAACTTGGCTAGCTCGGCCGTTACACAACAGTCGAGCTTCTTATTGAGAAAAACATCAATATCCTGCAGGGAAAAAAGACTTAACATTTGTTTTTCAGGCGTTTAGGAGTTTTGACCAAAGGGTGGTGTTGGTAGCAAGGGAACAATGGTACACACACCAGACAGGAATGTTTGTCAGGGTGCCTATGTGTGTATAGACTCTCCCAGGGTGATCAATGTGACTCAGGGGGTCCCATGCATCATTGTCAATGGCAGGGTGCTGTCTGACGGTGGCAGGGTGGGGAAAAGTCAAACGGCTTCTCTAATGGCCAGGGCCATTAATGGTCAGGCAAACAGGCATGATCCCCACCATTAAACCTGCCTGAAGCCCATTAATGAGTTTTTCTTTTATCAATAGATAATTGATGTTTGCCCTGCATCACTGTTCTGACAAAACAGGTGAATAAAGAGAAGCTGGTGGAGAGGGTAAAGCGAGCGAGATGGAGAAGCAGGTTTAATAAGTCATGTGCTTCCAGCTAATGCAGGTGGTCGACAACATGAGCTGGCATTGTTACCGGCGAGTCTTTTTGAATGTGTTATTATATCCTGGCATCGCTCGCCTTTCAAGCGGAGATCAAACCACGATCGCTCCGTGTTTCACAGGGGAATTGTTGAGAAAACGGAGAGAAAAAATGCCAACAGCGGAAACTGATGTGAGAAATTAGCCGTTGTTTTTCCCTGTGGTCCTCCTTTGTAAGAGTTGAGATGTCGACATGTGGTACATTAGGCCATCTCCAACAAACACAGAAGACAAACTCATGCTATTAATGCCAAATGCACGGCTGTTTACAATGGTGGTTCCTTTGTTGCTGAATTAAACACAACTTTCATGTCATTTTGCTTTGATAAGATTTGTTTCAAGACAGCTGGAGAAGTTGGGGAGCTTTTATGGACAATTTCTGGATGATTTGAATATCTGATTAATAAATTCAATCCAAACTAAATAAATAAAAACTGTCAAACCATGCATGCATTTCAAATTGTACATTGTCTGATTGCCCCGGCTACATCTATTAGATCCTAATTGTAATGCAAACAATATCCATGAGCCTACATGCTCTGTATTCTAATTCAGATTGTACAGGATTTGATCTTTAACCAGCAAATTCAACAGTCGGGATTGGTTTTCTGATTTGACACCTAAAATAAAACTCTCATTTAATGCTCAGCGGCCTCTGCAGTTGTTGGGGCCCATCATCTGTCTGTCTTACCTCAAAAAAGAAGGAAAAAATAAATAATTCAAGCTATAATTATTCAAGTCCACAGTAAAGTCATAACTACTGGCAGCTTTGAGGAAAAGTAATAGCGAAGGAGTTCTACATGGGGAGAACAGTCTTTCAAAAGGAGAGCTTTGAAAGACTTATGAAGCCTTCACAGAAAAGGAGTCAGAGCAAAGATGTAGAGAGAAAAAGCTGAGGTCAATAGTGAGTCGATCAGAGCCGTTGTCCTCTGCGAATGACCTACAGTAGACTTCCAAACTAAAGCAATAAATTATGGAGAGATCTACTGCTGGGGGGGCTTTCAGGACTGCGCTAGGCATTTTAAGTGGCGTATTGTCAAAACAAATCCGTCCCTTTGCTAGTGACATACAAGCTGAAACGACTGAGTGACTTTGCATCCTTTCATCATCTGCCAGCCAATTGCTGAGAAGTATTGAGAGTGGGAGAGCTATCCATTAAAGTCAATGAGCTCGTGAATTTAACTATTATACTCAAAGATTACAGCCTGGAATGTATTTTCAGCATCGATCAGACACAGTTGTAGCCCATTAAAAAGTACACATGAACAAGGTCATGCTGAATCATAGAAAAAAAGAAATTGACTCCGGTTGGAACCTGCAGGCTTTTGTGATGTTGAGTGACCTTTGTGATCTCACCTCCTCCCCCAAAGCCTCTACATGTACAACAATTAGACACCACAGGGGTTTGACAAGTACCACCACAATGAAAGGGTCAGTGGTACAGAGTATTGCAGGACCTCTGGCGATGTAATGACTGACTACATTCAACATCAGTCTCTCACTATGTGCCCTAAAGGATCAATAGTGTTGTGAGGAAGCTTGATCCTTCAACTAACACACTGTGCCTTTGCTAAAGCCTCCCATTTGAGACCATTATGTGGATTGCCCCAGTCCTGTGATCTCCTATGAAATCAACACTATTTATTAACGTTATATGGGAGAAAGGGTATAAAATACATTTCATAAAGCCTATATGTGGAAGGCTTGAAATCAAAAAAGAGAAACTGCAAGAGTCAGCAAACCTAATCAAGCTAAACCTGTAGTTAAATTAGTTTATGGATCCTTTGTTACCCTGATGAAAGAACAGCACAGCCCTCACACTGCGCGAGAGGTAGCTGAGCAAGACACTGCATTGGGCCTTAACAGCCTGGTTATTAAAATCAATAACAGCAATAACTACAATCCATCTCATTTTTAAGAGAGGGGCGACATGGCATGCCGGTCGATGATTATTGAGCTACATTTGTAATATTACTAATATCATATAATTCCCCTTAACTGGGCAGTGCAAGGTTGCAGGTGGGAAAACACAAATTGAACTGGGCTGGAAGCTATTGAACAGCTGTTAAAAATAAATGTCACAAAGCTCTGAAAAAGTTATTACTTTGGAACGGTTTTCTTTTTTTTTTGTCAGTGCAACCTACCAATCTAAATGGAAACAAAAAAAATGAATTGCAGCTCCTGACACTTTGGAATGGACAGTGTAATTTGATTTTTAAGCATTTTTCACTTACTTCCCAGAGGTACACTGTGTTCTGGGTTGAGACACCCAGCTTCTCGAGGCCCTAGGGTATCGGAAAGCAATGCGAAGAAAGACTCCAAATCTTCAAATCACTGCCTCAAGCAGTGAATGCTTGGTGGGAGCAGTCAAGCCACATTGAGCACATTTAGGGGTGGCCAAAATGATTGGAGAGGGCATTAAGCCACATTACCTCTCAAAATGACAGCGTTGCTTTCCCGCAGATCCATTTACACATATACCTTGGAGTACATAACCAATAAACCCTGGCCATTATTTTGCAATCACTGAGCGGTACAGCAGCAACAAAGAGGAAATAACAATGACATGTTTTTACTACCAATTTTGAGCGCTGCCTCCGTTTAAGAGCAGATATCCGCCTGTAACAATGCAAGTCAATGAAGTGAAACGAAATTAATTGTCAAAACAGGGCCACCATCCCATTACCAAATGCATTAATATAATTTTAATATATTTGTTATGTTTAGCCATTTATTTAATAAATGAATGTAAAAACACACTTACACAGACAAATAGTCATAATTAGAGGCCTTTACAGCACAGATCTATTAAGAAAGCCAGCTAGCTGTGTTGTCAGTGCAGTGGAAGCATTGCCATTGGTTATGTTCTCTGCTGTAATTTGCTATGCTGACGCTTTTAAACATAATCTTCCAGCACGCTCAATTATTTCATGATGGAGGGGATTATTTGTATATACTACTAATAGGTAATGACATGTAGAGGAAAAATGAAAGGCAGGAGTCTATATGCTTCTGCTTTGTCAAACCTCTCTACAGGGATATCCACCAGCTGTTTCTTCAACTATGCTCCATTTGCCACAGCTTCATTAACCAAATTAAGATTTTATAATGGGATTTTAAATATGGATGAATCTGTGGCTGCATTGACCAAACTATAGTGGGGCGCCATGTAAGGAAAACATTGGGAACACCACTCCAAATAGACATAAAGAAACAGGAATTGGAATAAGGCTTAGTCCATTTTTCACCACAGTTTCCACTCTAAATTCCACTTACTCCGAGAGAGATTTCCTTTTAAGTAATACCTAAACACAGGCATTCTGCCCATGAAGAAATCATTCTAAATTGTAAAAAAAATTGAAAGAATACAAAATGAGGGACAGCTGTATTGCAGATGAGGAACTGTGAAAAACGTTTCCACACCTTCTGCCATTGTGGCCATGTTATTTGGACTCCAATGACCTCGGGGAGGAAAAGATGGCGGGTGAAAGCGAGAAGGGCGCGGGACAATCATGGCCAGGCCATCATCATTTGTCTCCACCTCCTTTTCTATCCTCTTTCACCAGTTGACACGGCAAATGGCATAGCCAGCCCGTGTCACTCAAAAAGCCATTTCTGTCCTCCCAGACCCTGCCTGTGCTGACAGAGTGAGAGAATGAGAGAGAGAGTGAAAAAAAGGGGAGGAAAAGAGCCGACAGAGGCATTTTTCAACATGGCTTTTTGTCAATTTCTGTGTGCTTGTCAAAACGAGAGGCAGTGCCCGGTTGCTAGGCTGGTTGGAGAGTTGTTAGGCAGGGGTTGAAGTTTGAGTGTGGGAAAAGTGGTGGAGACGAGCTACTGAAGAGGTACTCCATGTTGCTACAAACTAGTAGTATAGTAAAGAGTACAAATTGCAGGCTGGAGGCTGCCAGGAGATCTCTAGACAAAAAGATATTACAACTCCATCTAACTGCATTTATCAGAGTTCAACAGGTAATTTCCAAAGGGAAGGAAAAACAGAACAGATCCAGGAGTCAAAACAAATACGTCTCCTCCTCCTCCTCCTCCTATTATGTTGTCACTCGTGTGGCAACTATGAGCTACACTACGAGAGCATATTATATCCAGCCAAAATGAATATTTCATGCCAACAGGTAGCCCGAGATCATATATTAGAAAATGATGATCCGACCCCAGTCATACAAGATAATAACCTCGAGACAAACCATCCTATAATCATCCTTCAATTTTGGCAATCCAATTCAACCAAGTTCAATCACATAAATGGCAACGGACGATCAACAAATGAGATAGTGGATGGAGCTGCGTGCTGTGTGGTTGTGAGAAAGATGGGGGGCAGGGACTGATTGAATCAAGTCATGCCTACTTAGGAGTCATGCGGTTAGTCTGTTGCTAGACTGCAAAAGACGATTCATTGGCAAATAGGATTTGCCCTCTATTTTCTTTCTTCAACTGCAATGCATTTTGTCCAGTCTGACTACAATCATACCTGCCAATGGTGGTTAATCTAATCAATTACAGCGTCAAATAAAAGGGATTACAGCCACCTTGCACCTGTGCTTGGTTAGCACGCCAACCCTGAAGGAAAATGCTACATTACTAAACTAGTATGAGAAGATTTCCTGTGTAGCTTTTGACTTATTAAAATAAATACGTCCACGGAAACAGATATTCTTCTATCCTTCATTGTTAATATTTGGAGTGAGCATCCAACCCACAACAATGTTTCAAAAATGTGACACCTTCAGTTTGTTATCACTTTTCTCTGTCACTGTGTTCCAATCATCCCTCTTCTTCTGTTATTCTCCTTCCTTTTGGGGAAAAGGAAAGAAAGGAAAAAAGAAAACAGTGTCAAAAACAAGACTGGGCCTCCAAACACCTCCATAATGAGGAGACAAGGGAGAGA
This sequence comes from Serranus cabrilla, assembly GCA_903364295.1. Classification (NCBI taxonomy): domain Eukaryota; kingdom Metazoa; phylum Chordata; class Actinopteri; order Perciformes; family Serranidae; genus Serranus; species Serranus cabrilla. Next base: position 476,854 of record CAFUXE010000056.1, on the reverse strand, counting down.
AATGGGGCTAACATTTGTGGAATGAGATTGAGAGCAAGAGAGAGAGAGAGAAAGTGAGGGATGGGAGGAGGAAGACAGAGAGAACTTCGGCAAGGCCACAAGTGACGAAAGGGATTGTTGAAGGCGCTTTTTTTTCCTTCTCCATTCCTCCTCCTCCTCCTCCTCTTTCTGCCCCACAAGACTACGGAAACACAGATGCTGTTAATCAGCGCTACCTCAGAGAGGACATGCTCTGACTGGAGAATCAGCACAGAGATGGAGATAGAAGATGCAGGACAAATAAAGAGAGAAGCTTAATTTAGCTATTCACCAAACAGTAACAATACAAACTGTTGGACTTAAAATTTACCTCGACAAGATTTAAACGCATTACAAAACGAAGGTCAGAAACTAAAATAAAGGCAACAAACATGTGAACATGACTCAAACCACTTCAAGTGCCTTTAAATTGCATATATTATGTATCTCCTTCCAGAGCCGGGTTCTCTTAGCATCAGAGGAGTGATGAGTCAGTCATGAATCAGTCAGCGATGTCAGTATGGCGTTGTTTTCCTTTTAAAGTATCTTCAGGGCGACTGCTTGTGTCAGAGCCGCAGCAGCACAATCGTAACTGTTCCTTTTACTCGAGCACACCCTGTGCAGGATTGTGGAGCATGTGCTCAGGAAGTCCATGGCTCATTCACAGCTCAATACATTATCAAACAATCCAGTATAACACGCAAGGAAGTTGAGTCACTCATCAAGAGGGCACAGTGACAAAGGGCATCAAAAACGTCCGCAAGCCAAGTGATGTCACTAGTTGCTGTCAGATTATGTTAACTGCAGCTTCATGGATGCATTTATTATCTTTTGCTATTTTTTATTCAGGTAAAAACTTTCTAAGGCAACTGCTGTCACAACAGGGTCCCTGACGTAAACGACAGAATAGACCGTTTGTCAATAACCACACATACGTTTGTCAAAAGATTGATTCAAAATCTGTGAAGTTATGCTACAAAACCACCGACCATGGATTAGAACAACAAACTTCCTGGTTAAATGACAAAAAAAATAGTTACTTAAAACAACGCAAGTTACGTTAAAAAAATGGAACTTTAAAAATTGTTTACTTTTGTTTTCACGACACCAACCCTGAAAAGTCCACCTTCCCTTCCTCCCGCCCTGAGTGTGTCAGCCACCATTTAAACTCTGCATCGGTCAGCAATATGGCGGTGGAGGACAGTCTAAAACATGAATATTTGTCCTATTTTGCTGCCTGTACAAATGCCCTGTATTGCTGTGTTTGAGTACTGTCACTATTCGTCCAATTAAAGAATCATCCAGCAGGGTGATGTACAGAATAATTAAAGGACACTGCAGAGACAAAGCCAGCACAGATATGGATGTGTTAAAACCTACTCGTTCTGCATCAGATAAAATCTATTTTACAGAAAGACTGTCGCAGCAGAACACAAACAGCATGTGATTGTTTACTTGATACATTTGGCTTAGAATGCATCATTTCCTGCAGGAGTGCTTTTAACACCACCAGGTGTGCGATATGACAATCGTGCTTCCAAATAGGATGGATAACACTTCAAAACAGGCAGCAGTGCACACACACTATTCAAATTCAATTTCAACAATGTGGCCACAGGCACAGGCAGATACCCCACTACTACCGTGGAGTTACAAGCCACAACAATCTTGTGGCCCGCTCAACACTCATGCTGCCCAGACTTACTGCCTGAATACCCAATGAGGCACCTTTTGCGAAATAAAACCCTATGCCCAAAGGCTGCTGTCTCATGGTATTTCCGCTGAATGAATAAGTGGGGAGCTCAATTGTTTCCTCAAAAGAAAATTCAAACCAATGTGTCTCAGTGGTTTCATCAATTTTCACTCGTTTATTGCTGTGCGCAGCTGAGCTACTAACAAATGGGATGGCAGAACGGTGATGGGCAACAAGAAAAAAAACAAATGGCAGCTCTTGAAGAAGAGTGTCTAGACGGTTAAGTCAGCAAAGCCATCTCCAGACACAACATGCATATTAAAATGCACACGCAGGCATTCGAAGCTTTGCTACCAGTTTGCTTAGCTAGGAAAAAAACAATCTGAATAAACTTTCAGCACTTCTGAAGCACAGTTTAGAGGCAAAAGGAAGTGAAGCCAACACCTGTATCCATCAAAGCAATGACATGACGCTCCCACACATCAACAGCATTATTGGAAGCTGTTATGGAGACAATATTAACATGCTACGTACAAATACTACAATGCAATATTTGGAAAAACATCACCTCTGAACCTTATCCATTCATTTGGTTTCCTCCTGGTTTATTATTGTCTGGTCACTTGAGATAAATTAACATTCAAATCAGTCACTGACAGACCATAAGAGCTTCTAAATCTAGAGCATTTTTTCAATTTTGCTGTTTTGTTGAAAAACGACCTTTATAAGAGAATATTTGATATTTTACATTGTACATATATTTAGTGAATTGTCAAGCAATTCTAGAAATTAAAAATTAAAAAATAAAGCATTAAAATATAATAATCCAAATCAAATATGAGCACTATACATTTAGTATCAGTCAATTAAAAAAATAAGAATAAATAAAAAATAAATAAATAAATGGTGAACACCATTTCTAAATCACCCTAGTCATTTTTTTTCTGTATTTTATTTTCTGTAAAAATAGTTTTCACAATGGACAACATATATGCTAATACAGATAGATTCCAATATGTCTGTGATAAGCCATTATCAGCTGTTAATATTGGCCAGCTGATAAATCCTTCAGGCTCTATTTAAGCAAATTATTGTTTTTTTCCAGGAGTATGTCGGGTCATGTGTGACTGGCAGGAAAATGAAAGGGAAATCAATGTCTGCCTTGGGAAATTACCACTGTCCACCAGCCTACAGTGCAAGTGACCTAGACTGATGCCATCAGCGAGAGAACAGACAGAAGAGAGCGAACGCACCAGTGGGAGGACTGGTAGGCAGTGAACCTTTGTGCAGCATCTACAAGCAAACAATGACTGAATAACAAAGTACAAGAAAGATAATGTAGATGAAACACATGGGATGCACTTATTGTAGCTGCTAAATGCGAAGACGACAGCTTTTAATGTGACGTGGACATGCAATGGAATTTCTCTGCGTATGTTTAAAAAGTTAAAAAGGCCGCTTGGATGAAGAATAGCTTCACGCTTCGTTAAGCCTGTCCCCTTGATGTCATGTATAATGTAAACATTTCCTTGCATTATAAAACCACAGACATGTATCCGAGTATGAACATATACAGGGCAGAGAGCAGAACGATTTGAATCTCAAGGACAATCTTCCGCTAACATAGTTATTCTCTCGCTCAAATACAAAAAAAGTGGCATTTATAAACAGGTGCTTAAAATGCTCCCATCTCGAGAACTGAAGTGTAAATGGGTTTTTATCATAAAATTGCATTTCCCTGTGAAGAGCACAACACACATAAGCCTGTCAGAACACTACTGGGAACACGGGGTATCAAAACTGCAGGCGATTGACTTTTTTTTTTAAGCGTTCAGCTCAGCAAAAGTAAGCAAAAAAGTGCTAGCTCCCAAACAAATCATGCCTGTTCCATGCTGTGCGGATGTGCCAGTTACCATTACGTAGTCGTCATCAGATTCCAACACAAAGTGTGTAAGCTCACCGCACATGCTTCAACACACAGGCAAAGTCATGTCAGCCGGATGTCTACCCTCTACCAGTCACTAATTTACTTTCCTGCCCGTCCTCAAGGCAGGCCAACCATACCAGGTCTAATCCCCAAAGCTATGTAAGAGTGCTAACATGCAAAAAGGGATTAAAGGCAAAATAAGACTGTGTGCGCATATGTGTCTCAGATATGCCTGCATTAGCAAGATTTCATACAACAGCTACATGTAGAATAAAAGCACTTCCATGTAGCAGGCTCATTTTAGATCACTTCTACTACTTAATATTCAATTCTTGTCCTAGACTTGACAACTACACATACACATGGAAGAGAGAATAACAATTAGTGTCAGTCTGTTTTGGAAAGTTTGGGAGGTTTGCAGCGCCGGGTCCACGCCTCTCTTCACTGACGCCACTATTTGCCCTCATGTGCCTTCACCCACACAAACATGTTGCCATGCGTAGTGGTACTTTGGAGAACTCAATCGACATCCTACCCTCAGCTCTCCTTAGTGACTGTAAGCGGACTGTGTGGGAGGACTGGCTCTGACAGACTGGACTGCTGTGTTATTGACTTCAATTTAGAAAGTGCTGCCTGCTGCCCCCCTCCCACCACCCCCACTCCCCCCTTCCCTTCATAGCCGGGACCCTGCTGGCCCCCAGCCGCAGCCTACGATATCCCTGATTGCACTGCTACTGAAAACGCATTTAAGCAAAGTCAAAGGGCTTCAAGTGTGAGAGAGGGGGGGTGATTTTTCCCTTGACCCATATTCTATTTCCATTTTGCTTTGCGCTTTCCTTTAACCCAAACATATACTTCTTCTCCCATTACTTTTAACCTCCAGTCCATGGTCACTTAGCAATAGTGTCAACGTCCACCCGGGTGTCTCTTTCTCAACCCCTCCAGCCCTCCCCTTCCTGTATTGTCTCCTACCTGCTTGGGTGGAAAGCCGCTGAAGTGTTGTATTGTCGGAGGCTGCAGGTACAAACATTTGACGCTGTGCTGGCTGCGCTCATAGATTAGACACACTTAGCTAGGCTTCTCAAATCCCCAGTATGGGAAAATGATGGAGGCAGGGAGACAGCGGATATTACACAGGAAAAATAACTGGCTCGGAGGTGAGTAGTCGTATTAGAGAATAGAAACACAAAATGCATCTTGTGTGCAAAGAAAGCAAGCGTACAAACTCCTACCCTTTCTCTGCAGCAAGCAAAACGCCGGTTTATGTCATAACAATGACCCTGCACACCTCCTTATACTTGACTTGTGTGTGTTTCTCATTATTATGCCCACATTGGGGAGCAGATAGTTCATTTGAACATAGATAAGGTAGACGGGTAACTATCAGTAATGAAATCCAAATTGGAAGCATATTAGAAAAACTCTGTTCACTCCCATCCTCCCGTCTGCTTTCTAACATTGGAACGTCATTGGAAAGCAGTTCGCAGGACTCTGTGGTGTCCGTACAAAGATATCTGGCACAAAGCAAAATACACAGGGAGATAGACGAATAGGCTTACAAACACACACAACATGGAGGTGGAAAACAAAGATTATTGGCATGCGCACACAGAATCGCAGAATCTCTATCTGCTGGACGGTGCTGCCGTAATCTGGGTGTGGACAGGTGGATTTGGAAAGATGAAAAGCTGTTTCATTCTTTTCTTCCATCCATCCCTGGGTCCGTGCAGTAACAGGCCTCACTGTGGCTAATCCTCCCCTACATGAAGCTTGATGGAGATTCTGGGATTAACAGCTTCATAGAAATAACACTGTAGAGTAGGTAATTGTCGCTGTGATTTTTAGGGGAAGAGGATATTTGAAGGTCAGGGATTCATACTTATGATGGAAATAAAGGTGGCCACTTAGGGCATGACAAAAGATCTCGGAGGAGGTTAAGTCACTACTCTTGACAAATGTGTTACAAGCAAACGATGAGCACCTTTGTAGCACTTCACGTTTGATCGAAATACCTCTAGCAGCAGTAATAACACACTTGTCATTGTATAAAGGCAACACAAAAAGATAGACAATAGTACCAGTATGAAGACAAGCGAAGACAGAGCTTCTGTTAGTGTCCGCAATAAATCACTGTTATGACTCCCATTTAATCCTATAAAAACAATTAAGTGAACTGAGACGAAGCAGAGTAAATGCAAAAGCCCGACATGGGACTAATGTCACATAAAATGTTGCAGAGTAAAAACTCACCAGTTAGGAATTTTGTTTTGGCCAAGCCAAGGACACATAAAAGTAAAAGAAAGACAGGGAGGGGTGGAACTGAATGAAGACAGCATCTTTGCTCCCAAGGAGCTAAAAGTCTAGAAGATTTAGTTGCTCTCTCAGCGGTGAATTACTATGTTTTTACCTTCACATTGCTCAGAGAAAGAGACATCCATTTCCTACGGCCTGGCAGTTGGCAAGGCAACATTGTGATGAACGCACATACAGGGATGCTCCATGAATCCTAATGAGGGCAGCTGACCAATGACGTGGCCGGGGCAAGACATGGGGAGCATTAGCATATGGTGAGACAAATAAAAGGGCATTATATCACAAGCTCGGCAGAATGATACACAGCAACAAAAAACTCCATTCTGAAAAATCTAATGGGGCAGAAAACAAGGTTTTAAATGCTGTAAATTTAACAGGGCAAAGTAAAACGCTCCTATTTCCAAATATGCATGAAATATCTCCTCCTATCTAGCTATCTTGGCTCATGCTGATTGGGTTAACAGTGCTAACCTACTTGTATCTTTCTTCTGCTTCCAGCTAACACGGCGCTAGGGCTAATCCCTGCTCTGGCAGCCAGTATGAACACAGCTCAACATAATGAAGCCCATTAGTCTGGAGACAATGGCTG
>CAFUXE010000056.1:428081-470192 GCA_903364295.1 Serranus cabrilla | reverse complement strand
GTTGCCATGACCTGATATTGCCCCTCATTTGAGAGCACACACACTCTGTCGCGCACACAAAAACATATGCTGAATGAGCAAACACAATTAACTCGAGACTGGCCTGCAAATACTAGAGCAGAGGAACACTGTAAGAAGTAGCAATTTCGTAAAGGGGAGTGAGGGCAAGATGACGGAGGGGAGGACACAGGAAGTCAAAATAAGGAGAGAAGGACGCAGCACAAGAGGAAAGAAAAAATGAAGGAGAGAAAAAATTAAAACGCAAGAGCTGTTGGAGAGTAAGAAGAGTAACAAAAATGCAAGAAAGAAAAAGAGCTGGATGGAAAGAACACAAGAGAAAAGGGGGCAGGATAGAAAGACTTGACATGGCACTCCATAAAACATATGGAGGGGGAGAATGAGAACTTAAAGGATTAATGAGTATTTCATTACCAGGCAGTCGAGATTAAAAGCAAAGTGAATGAATGTTAAACCATATTTTTGGCCTTATTGTTTGAATAGCCTAACCCACCCTCTAAATAAAAGTGCAGTAAATAAAAATGTCGTGCTGTTCAGTGAAATGCTAAAATATCATCAATACTATGCTGTATTGAGGCCAAACAAGGTCAGTGAAAGCCGACTGAGCAGGTATCTGGATGAAACAACTCATCCAACCTGGGAATACTGAAGTCACTGATATACCCTATTGCCCATTATAATCTCTTGATACACTGGCATATGATTGGTGTGTGCATCTGTGTGTATGTGTGTGTGCTAGTGTGTGTGATGAGAAAAATGATAAACCGAAAAAAATCCCTACCAAGCAGTTTAAGCCTTTACTGGGACACTGATAGCAGTGTGTCTGTGTATGCGTGTGTGTGTCTGTGTGTGTGTTACACGTAATCTCTTGCAGAATTAATTCCTGGAAATTGAAATGAAAATGGGAAAGGAAGTGTCTACTAGCGGGTCCTCTACCTCAAGGTCAGCATCACAGAGTTTGGGGTGTCCGTGTGCGTACGCATGTTTACATGCGGTGGCCTTGAAAAATTGGTTTGAGATAACATTGTGCCAGGGTGGGCACCGGTATGCAATCGGCCACTGGGACATTCTTGGATACTTAGAGGACACGCTCACTCACCTACACACGTATGCAAACAATTAATAATAGCTCTCAAGGCACAAGACAAGCCCAAAAATAGTGTGCCTCTTGTCTCCTTGGAAAACACATCTCTCTCTGTCTCACACACACAAACAGAAGACCATATGTGGATTGCCCAAGGGCCAATAATGTAGAACCTTGATGGTGGCAATGGCAGAGGCAATGACATTATCATTAGATCTATCATTCGACGGTACACGCCTACACTCTGATTGTCATTGCTGCTATACCATACTGCAGGCCATTCGCCCAAATGGAACTAGTGACACGCACACACATGCAAACAGACACAGGCTGCTGACCTACATGTGACTGGCCGCAGCCCAGATTTGCTAGCACTCACCCCAGGGGATGGGTTCTGTAATGTTTGCATATACCCCCCTGAACATGCTGGCTGACTGGCGCACAGGCCGCGCAAAAGTAGGTCTTGCAGTACCCCCAAACGACACCCAGTGCCCTCCTGGCCTGGTGCAGGGGGTGGCTCAGTAGAGCCTCGGGTGAAGCAGGGAGGACAGGGGTCGCACAGCAGGGTCATGGGACTGGCATAGCAGCGTGAAGGTCCCACATATCTGACAGCTCATCAGGCCATCATCGGTCAGCGAGTCCTGAAGGTAAGGCCTGACAACACTCTTCTTGTCAAGATAGAGTATGGATATACTGGCATGACCTAAACCTCGAAAGACACGCAAAAGTGAAGCAGGTTTAAAAGACGCAGCACTGGCCTGAATCGGTTCTATCGGACTCAATTTGGAATCAAGATCCAGGACTTAAAAAAGGCCACCAGCCTGGCAGAGGCTTTTCTGGTTCACCTCTTCGCCAATGTCAGGAATGCCATGTGAGCTACACACACAAATGCTGGATCTTGAGAAAACCTTGCCGTGATCACAGAGTTTGGCTGACCATCAAGCAATGTTGGCCATTTCAGGCCAGGATCAAACTATAAAGCAAGGGGTTGACCACGTTTGGTCAGTGGAGCATTACAGAGTTTGGCAGGCCATGACCCACGCTCCATCAGTAGTGAGAAAGCAGAGTGTCCACTGACAGAGAAAAATAGAGTGAGAATAGAAAAGACAGGAAAGAGAGGAATAGACAGGGTGAGGGCCAAGAGGAGAGAGCTGTCCTGGCAGCGTTGGTCATGTTACGGGTCAATGGAGGATTCTGGTTAGATAGTAGTCTGGGATGTACTGTGCTGGGTGGGTAAAACACAACCTGAACTCAGTCTGGGTCACTTGCTCATCAAATGGTGGCACACCACACCTACAGAACAGTGCACCATCTGACACACAAACAAAGCTAGCAGGGCCAGTATGCACACTGCTCTACATTTGAGTTTTGTCATCAATAATCACACGGGGCTTCATTTGCAGTTGGCTTAACTGACAACAGATCAATGAAATGTTGATGCTGTTTTGAGCAGCACATTTGCCGCACATCCTGCATTTGTATAAAAACCTGCTTTTGCACGCCTGTTTGAAAATATGCCTGCATTATCTCATGTTTTCACTTCGTTGAGGATGCAGTAGTGGCACACACCTCTGATATCACCCTCCACATGGCCGTGGTGCGAGGGAATCCCTGTGGAAAGGTAAGGAAATAGCCTTTCTGTCTTAAGAAAGGAACCCCCCCCTATACTCCTGTGGCCGCTACCTCAGTGTTACATGTGCTTCATTGAAGCCCATTCGTATTCAACTGCAGTGAAGTCAAGGAGAAAGTCTGTGTGTGTATGTGTGTGTGTATAATATAGGAGTTGGCTCTATACTCCTGTGCCGGTGGGAATAACGTACTGCGCTACAGGCAGTGTGACCTTTTCTAGCTGGCGTGCTTTCTCTCCTCCCTCTCGGTTTCTCTCCCTCTCTTTCACACGCTTACTCTCTAGCTCAGACACAAACACACACACACCTAGCAGCACTGTCACAGCTAGCTTTACCAACCATCAATTACCCACACTGCTTCCTAGTTTAATGGACATGAGGCTTGTACAAATCATTTGAGATAGAGGGGTGATGGGACAGTAGGGTACGTTTGTTTTGCCTCTTCTCCTGCGGCAGGAAGGTAAAGCATGTCTTGTTTTCTCCTGTTCGCCTTCCTCAACATGACCTTTATGGCTGTGTGCTTCCTGAAGCGACAGTTTGTGCTCAAATTGAGGGTTAAGGCCTGCCTGTTTAGAGTGCTCTAACTACCTGCAAAGGCATACATGATGAAAGGAGGGTGGGGAGTGAGATGGAAGAGAAAAAGGTGTAAACGCAGAGCAGCAAATTTCATACAATTTACTTAAATACACTTGCTTCCTGTCAAAGTATCCATTTACCTAATATATAGTGTTAATAAAGTAACCTAATCAAATTCTTATGATCTAAACTTTTAGTTTCATTGCACTGAAGAGACTGATCGATACGGATAGGGCTTAAATCACACTTAATGTTCTAACGACTTGTAGGAGATTGTATATAAAAAAAGATAGCCAGCCAGAGATGAAGTGGAGTGACACAGTGACGGACGAAGAGTGAGCAGTTGGAAGGGAAGACAGCGAGAAGGGTGAGGGTGGAGTGGGTGGGGGGAGTTAATGCACAAAACACACTGCATCAAACCAAAGCACTGCTCCGAGCAGGATGCGTCAGCAGTCCATTCATGTTCTTCTATTTTCCACTAAAGGACAAAACGAAGAGAGAGAGAGAGCAAGGAGAGGTAAATTGAAAGAAAATCAAAGATAAAGAGAGAGAGAGCAGAGAAGGGGAAGAGAGGGTGCATCATGAGAGAGAGAGGAAGCGAGAGAGTGAGAGAAACGGTGTCCCATCTGCTTGCCTTTGCCACTACAGCAATGCTGGAAAGCTTTGCCAGAGTCGTTGGAATGGCTGGATTATTGCAGGAGAGGAGGGGGTTAAAATCTGGTTGCTGTGGGGATGCCACTGTCCATCTCTGCCTTTTGCTTGGACAGTCTGTCTATTCCCCTAAGCCACACAAAGCCCCAGAAAGCCACAGAACAAGAGAATGTGAGCATTAAAAAAGGGAGCGGAGGACAGCAAGAGCAAACTGGTTTTTGAAGAGGTAGATCTCTAAAAAGGTCTGAGTGCTTTGAGCTCACCCAACTACCTTAGGACACTGCAGAGAGAGCAGGAGGGAGGCAGGGAGAGAGAGAGAGTTTGAGAGAGAGAGAAAGAGAGAGGGAGAGAGAGAGAGAGTGAGAGAGAGAGAAAGAGAGAGAGCGAGAAAGAGCGAGAGTGAGTGTGTGTGTGAGAGAGAGAGAGAGAGAGAGAGAGAGAGATATCCAAGCCGGCGCACGCTCTCTCTTTTGCTGCTACAACGGATCCTTTCCACATCGACGCTACTGTTAACGTCACGCCTGTAAGCCGCGCGCTCACCCAGCGCTTGCCTTCCCTGTCTTGCTCCTCTCCCTAGTCGGACGCTGCATTACCGAGGGGGTGCTGATCGCCACGAGGAGAGGAGTAAAAAAAAAAGAACTGGAAAACAAGAAGAAAAAAGAAACCAGCCGGAGAGAGGAAGGAGAAACTGCGCACCACCCCTCCTCCCTCTAACCCACCTCGATCAACCCAGCTACAACACCCCCACTCCTCCCAGCACCCCCTTCCATCCCCCACCCCACTCCCCCTCTGAAGAAATTGACGGATTATTGGGAAGTGCAAGGGAGGCAGGCTGCAGCTGCTGCTGTGTGTGCTCACTACTGCTGCTGTGTGCTTCGCAGGGATGGTGTGTGTGCGTTTGCAATTGGTGCTGTCGCCACCGCGGCTGCCGAGGCTGGAGCGTGTGGCTAGTTAAGAAGAGGAAGAAGCTAATGAAGGCAGAGTGTGTCGCCTAGTCTTTTCAACCCCTGCCGAACACTCCTGGAGGAAGGAAAAAAAAGGAAAGAAAAATCAAGTGGACACGACGCCACATTGAGAGGGGGAACAAGGAGGAGAGAGTGAGAGAGGGAGAAGGGCTGTCAGACTGACCAACCGACCAACTGACTGACCACTAAAAAGAAAAGTGAACAGAGGAATACAGAGAGGAGGGGGTCTGTTTTTTTTTCCAAGCTTGTCAACCTCCCCTCCTAACCATCGCAAACAAAAGGCAAAGAACATTAAACAGGACTGTGGAATTTTCATTCAACCTTCTTCAATCCTACCCCCACCTACCTCCTCTTTTTGTCCTTTCTGCCTTTGCTTTTGGTGCACAAAAAAATTGTGCGTGTGTTTGTGTGGTCGCTTGTGCTATGGAGACCTGCGTAAGGTGTCTAGCAGGGGGATCAACTGTCGGATTCCAAGGACAAGCAAGAGAAGAGGAGCCGACAGCAAGAAGCGAGCAAGGGAGCACTGCTGCTTTGGGAGCCTGACTGGATTCCTATCTGCAATCTTTTTTTTCTTTTGCTTTTTTTTCCTAATCAACAACGATAAGGAGGGAAAAAACACTCACAAAAGGGCCTTCGAACCTTTCTCTTTGGATGTGTGGATTTACAAAAGGGCTCATCTTGCTTAAGCTCTTTGGCATTGATACCCGTTTTGACAGAGCAAATATAAAAAGGCTTTCTTTGCTGCTCTTGGGATATACATACATCTGATGTGAATACCACAGCTCTTTCTGATTGCAAACAGGAGGGAAGCTATATATCTCAGTTCAAGGACCTGTAATAATAACTTGAGGTAGGTGTCTAGTGTTTCAACCCCTCTTTGCATCAATTTGTAATCCTCCCTTCTGTCTTGTAATAGCGGTTTTTGGTTGCTTAATTTATCATCATGTCCTTCTCATACACATGTTTCAGAAAAGCCAGCCCTCTCTTTATGCTCACTTCTCTTTCTGCCCCTGAGCTGAGTTCATGAGAATAAAAGCATTGCTCAACTGAGGATAGGTAAAGCCCTCTCCCTCCTTAGCAAGCACCAGAAACCCACAATCTCCCCTTGTCCTCTTCAGCTCCCTTGACTTCTCTGCTCTGGTCCCGTTAACACTTGTACCAGCCAACCAGCTACTTTCCCTGATCCCCAAAGCCCCCAAACACCACCCCCAAACACCCCATCCTCCCCCCCAGATGATGCTGAATTATGAACGTGCCACATCATGAGTCTCCTGGGGCGGGTAGCTGTGCATCGTGCCAGGAAAGCCGCCCTGCTCTGTGTAGTCTTCCTGATGGCGCGAGCGTGGAGCAGCGCCTCCCTGGCCTTGGCGGGGGCGGCGGTGTCTCAGGGACCCCAAGGCTGTCCACCGCAGTGTTCCTGCAGTAATCAGCAAGGGAAGGTGGTGTGCACCCGACGTGGCCTCACCCGTGTGCCCCCTGGCATTCCTGCCAACACGCGACACCTCAATCTAATGGAAAACGCCATCGAGGCGGTGCAGGCTGACTCCTTCCGCCACCTGCACCACCTTGAGGTGCTCCAGCTTGGGCGAAATGCCATACGGCAGATTGAGGTGGGCGCGTTTAATGGACTAACCAGCCTCAACACACTGGAGCTGTTTGACAACCGGTTGACAGTGGTGCCCAGTGGGGCCTTTGAGTACCTGTCTAAACTGAGAGAACTGTGGCTGAGGAACAACCCCATTGAAAGTATCCCCTCCTACGCCTTCAACCGGGTGCCCTCACTCATGCGATTGGACCTTGGAGAATTACGGAAACTGGAGTACATCTCAGAAGGAGCTTTTGAGGGCCTACAAAACCTCAAGTACCTCAACCTGGGCATGTGCAACATAAGGGGTGATATTCCAAACCTGAGTCCCCTGAAAGGCCTGGAGGAGCTAGAGATCTCAGAAAATCACTTCCCAGAGATAAAGCCAGGCTCCTTCAAAGGCCTGCGCTCACTGAAAAAGCTATGGGTGATGAACTCGCAAATCACAGTGATAGAGCGCAATGCTTTTGACGACCTTTCTTCATTGGTGGAGCTTAACCTTGCCCATAACAATCTGAGCGCTGTGCCACATGATCTATTCTCCCCGCTCAGGTACCTGGTGGAGCTCCATCTCCACCATAACCCTTGGAACTGTGGCTGTGAAGCTGTTTGGTTAGCACGCTGGCTAAGGGAGTACATCCCTACTAACTCAACTTGCTGTGGGCGCTGTCACTCGCCTGCCAGCATGAGAGGTCGACAGCTGGTTGAGGTGGACCGAGGTGAGGGCGCCGCAGTCCAGTGTTCTGCACCATTTATTGCCGATGCACCAAGGGACTTGAACATCTCGGCAGGGCGAGTGGCTGACCTTCGTTGCCGTACAGCTCCGATGTCTTCAGTGCGCTGGCTCTTACCCAATGGGACTATCCTGACACATGCCTCTGGTCACCCGAGAATATCAGTCCTCAATGATGGTACCCTGAATTTCTCAAATGTCCTGGCAGTGGACACTGGCACTTATACCTGTATGGTGTCCAATGCAGCTGGGAACTCCAATGCCTCGGCCTACCTCAATGTGAGTGCAGCTGAGCTTAATACATCCAACTTGAGTTACTTCACCACAGTGACTGTGGAGGTCTTGGGTCCAACTACTGAGATGCCCAAACCTAAAACCACCACAAGCACAGGTGCCACAGCTGGAGCTGGGGTAGCTGGAGGCGGAGGAGTAGGCCTAGGGACAACAACTACAACTGCCTCTCCTTCCGTCTTTCAGCCAGTTTTCATCTCCACACCCACTGTGCTGCTGCAAAGCACTGACAGCCCACCAGGTGCAGCTAAGACGTCTGTGGTGCCAGGACTCCAAGGTGCCACTGGCAAGCCAGGCAAGTCTGGCCCTAGTCTGGATGAAGTGATGAAAACTACTAAGATCATAATAGGCTGCTTTGTAGCGGTGACTCTCTTGGCTGCTGTCATGCTCATCGCCTTCTACAAATTGAGAAAGCGCCACCAGCAGAGGAGCACAGTGGCAGCTGCCCGCACTGTGGAGATTATCCAGGTGGATGAGGAGGACCTTCCTCCACCAGCATCTGCAGCTCAAGAGACGGCTCTCACATTGCCTGAAATCCGGGACCATAACAGCATACACAAACTGGACTTTATCAGCCACAAAACTGACTACAGCTTTCACAAACCCAAGGCAGAATACAAACCCCAGCCTGATTTTACCCTTCACAAGCCGAAGGCTGAGTATACCACATACAAGCCAAATATGGACTTCAGTAGCCACAAATTCATCCCAGATTACAGCACTCACAAATCTACACCAGATTTTAGCCTTCATAGACCAAAGCCTGACTACAGCCCATTTAGACAGGAATACAGCACCCACAAACCTAAAGCAGAATACAGCCCATTCAAACCAGATTTTGGCACTCACCCAAAAACTAAATCAGACTACAGCCCATTCAAACCAGATTACGGCACTCATCCTAGGCAGAAAACTGACCTCAGCCCATTCAAACGAGATTACAGCACCCAACCAAAACCTAAACATGACTACAGCCCATTAAGATCGGACTACAATACACAGCATAAACCCAAGGCTGAATATAGTCCATTCAAGCCAGACTTTGGTACTCACCCAAGACCTAAACCTGAATACAGCCCATTTAAACCGGACTATAGCACTCAGCCTAAATCCAAAACAGACTACAGTGCCCAGAGATCTAAAACTGACAGTACCTACAAACCTAAGGACCCTTACGCCTCCCATAAGACTGCACCTGATTACAGCGCCTTCAAGACCGACTTCAGCCCCCACAAAACGGATTACAGCGCCTTCAAGTCTGACTTTAATCCACACACTCAGACAACTAAACTTGATTATAGTCCACACAAAGTGGACTACAGCCCTCACAAGGTGGACTACAGCACTCTAAAGCCCAAATACAACACCTACAAACCAAGTGGCCATGGGGCTAAATGGACAGAAAACAATGTTGGGAACTCTTTGCCTCGTACCATGCCCAGCACCATCACAGCAATGGCTGAGCCCTTTGTCATAAAAACTCACACCAAGGAGAAGGTGCAGGAGACTCAGATTTAAAAGGCCCCCCACAAGGCTCCCACTCCTCGCCCTAGGATCCTAGCTCCCACCCACCCCTGTCCCTTGCCCCCTCCGTCATTTCCTCATAAAATCATGCAATAGAATGCACAACGAAAAAAGGACAGGAACTACTTTTTTGTACAGAGTGCAAACTTAAAAAGACTGATGATTTCTTGTTGTACATGCTTATAAATAAATATATATATGGACAATTGAAACTACCATGGGCTGGTGATAGAGAAACATATATTAAAAAGAAATTGAAACTATTTTCTAACTTGTAACTTCTATTTAAAACAATGAGTTGTTTAAGATGCTGTCTTGACTTTGACAAATGAGGGTAGTCTTGTTTTAAAAGGGGGCATTCTGTGTGATTTTTACACCATGCTACAGAGAATGCAGTGATAAGAAAAAAATATTTATACTGAGAAGACTTTCTTTAACAAAAACCGAAAAAAGGTCAGTGTCGATCTTTACAGGTTTATCTTGTAAAAGCACCAAGAATTTGTACTGTGCCAAATGTTATAAATGCAATAAAAAGGATTTTTGGAAGAAAAAAGGAAGTATTAGAGAGAGATGTTTTTTCCCCTTCACTTCTTCTCCTGGTGTATACTGTAACGATCAGCCAAATGCTTTAGACACTGCAGTAAGACGCTGCAGCTATACTTTAACCCTACGAGTGCTGAATGACTCAGGCAGAATGAATCACGGTGCAGAAGTGGATGGGTTTTTTTGTTTGTGTTTTAAATCACTGCACCTCCTATTATTGTAGCCTTTACATGTAACAGAAGAGTTTGTTCAGTTTCTATGTTAGATCATCAGTGAATGTCATGCTGCTTCATCAAGGTGTGGCTTATCAGAAACGTGCATTTAATCTCTTAAGTTCTACAAATGCTTTAAGATGTTACATATGAAAAAATGGTGTGTTCATGTATAGCAGTGCTATCATAACATCTAATGGTAATTGAAATGCACATTACATAATGCTTTTCAGCGATGCAAACAGATTGTGTTACCTATCTCATTTTCTACATCACAAACTTGTATTATTAATCATGTATCTAATGAGTCAAAAGGGTGATAAATTAAGGTGAAATACAGTTTGGGTGTAACAAATGTCTTGCACTTTGCCAAAAAATATAGATCCTCATTTCACTTTTCATTGCATTGCCAGCTGTTGTGCCTTCATCAATCAGTATGGGGGCTTTTATGGTGACAAATGCATTTGGGTCTCGCTGTTAACTGTAGATTTTTCATCTTCAACAATATCACCCCTCTCAATCATAATCTAGCCCCACCATTCTCTGCCTAACAATGAAGCATAACATACAACACACATAGTAGTTCATACGCATGTATTAGACAGGTGAGTCAACAGTGTGTGGGATTGAAAACCAAGCAGTTCTTTCTACTGTAACTCTCACTTAAATACAAAATTGGGGACAGTGTTTCAAGCAAACAGGTCAATATCAATGATAGAAGAACAGGAAAGGTGGTGTGAACAATCCTGGGAGCACACAGTTAAAAACAGATACCATGTCTGGAGTGGGCAACATGTGGGTGGGAGATGACAAACAGAATACTACAAAAGAACTCTAGGGGAGTGATTGCACCCTGTGTGGACCACAATCATCACCCAGCACAGATACCACCTCTTCACGAATCCCAAAGTAAACCACAAGAATCAGAAAACATAATAACTAGCCTCTAGAGATGTGTGACATTATCAGATAGCAGTCACAGGCCTGTGCTGACAGGCAGAGCTTTGGCCTAGTAGCATAGTTGAAAACACTGGTTTACATAACCAGTAAGTCTGACAAATGGAGACGTGGTTTGGGAGAGCACCTGCGGGGGCCACAAGAATATCAGGGGTTTGAAATTCTGAGACAGAGGAACTAAAAAAAGGGAGAATGTTTAAATAGAAATGACAGAGAGGTTGACATGGCGCATCACAAAAAATAGTGTAGCAGTTAGCTGGGAGCTTGTGATGTGCTGAACCTGTAGTAGAAGCTGTCAGAAGAGGAGAGTGATGTATGTGTTTGTGAGGGTGACAGTCCAGCGCTGCAAAATTAGGGAGTGACAAAAAAAAGAGAGTGTGAGATAGAGAAGGAGATGGGGTTTAAAAGGACAGCTGAAGAGGGAGAGGGAGGGTATTGTGCAAGGGTTTATTATGTTGATTTTTTGTTGTTTGAGAGGATATCTTTCGTTAGGAAACAAATCACATGTTGCAGAGTAAGACAGCATTTGTTCCAAATGTATAATTTAAATGTCCTCTAACATTGTGATACATTACGAGGCTGATCAATCATAAAAAGGAAAGCATGAAATGTTCCTCCTAAAATACATTTTTATAAGACAGTGTCCATCTTAGCAACCGAGGACATCTGGCAGGTAAAGACAGGGACAGCCAGAGAGACATATTATGAGAATGTTAAACTTTTTTTATTCATCCCTTAACAGCAATACGATAAACACCACTTTTAGGCTCAGACACAGGTGTGGTTACGACTGCATCAGTGTCTTGTCATTATTCCAGAAAGGGAATTTTACTATCCTCTATCAACTGGCATCAAATTGAGCTAAAGCATAACCTGCTGCAGTGTACCCAGGGCTGTCACAACTGGTCACTTGGGCAGAAATCAGACATGATCATATCAACCACAGCTCTCGCTCGCTTCTTGCGATGTCTGTTCATGACTCAGGCTGCGTTTTGAATATTGAGTGTTTTCTGCAGGTGCACGGAGGAGCCAGATTGATCAGACATGCGTGTCTGTCTGTATTTGACCATGGACTATGTGTGTCTCTTTCACATGCTGTTTTCTGTTGCGTGTCCTTTAAACAAGGAGCACAGACGAGCAAAGCAGTGCAGGAGAGGTAGCATGTGGCAGAGAGAAAGAACAGAATGATTAATCTAAACTTCACACGGCCAGTCCGGGGTGCTCGGGTAGCCGAATGATCGAGACGTATGCCACATAGCTGCAATGTCTAAAGTTTGATCAAATTGTGGACCTTTGTGGCGTTTCATGCCCCTCTGTCTCTCTCCCATTTGTTTGCAGTCTGTCTCGTTAATACCTGATTAACAAAGTGCCCACAAAACACATGCAAACACACCCATTTTATACTTTACTGACCATTCGTCCCTGACTCGCATCTCAAACAGCTTGCCTTTTTCCCCACTCCTGTCCTTCCTAATTGTTTTTATACCATATCTACTCAGACCCAAGCCAGACAGCGACTTTGCATTTGTCTCTAATGTAAAGCATGTGAGGGGAATGCTCAAACAAGTGAAAACAAGCATGCATCACTATGTTGGATCTAAATGGAAAGTATAAATGGGTTAGAGGGATTGAGAGCAGTTGTATGAACAGATGCATTAAGCAGTAAGCTGTGTTATGGAATATTATTGTAAGCTCGGCTATACTGTACAGCACTTTGTGTGCCTCAGTATGGTATAGCAGGATGGGGCTTATGCTGCACCATACTGTTCAATATCGAACTGTGTTGTGCTATGTGGTCACATATTAAGCTGTGCTGTGCTATAAAAGGCCCTGTCTTACTAATCAGTCAACATGGCTACAGGGTCATCAATCAGCCAATCAGCCTGGCAGCCACCGAAGGGCCCGTCTCCATGGGAAACACTCCTTCCCTCCATCCCTCCATCCCTACATCCTCCGCGTCATTTTCTTTTTTTTTTTAGTCTGTGTGCTTCATTAGCAATCATGGAGCTATTTGAAAGAGGAAGCAAGGCAAGATGCACCTATTTACCCACAGCTCACAGAGCCTCGGGTGGGAGGGAAAGGAAAAGGATGGGAGATTAGAGTTAGAGGAGGCAGAAGATAAAGTGGCATAGAAAATGAGATGTAGGAAAGAATATTTAAGTGGGATGGAAAGCATGACAGATTGAGAAAAAACGAAGTTATTAGAGAGCAAGCACATGTGAGGAATTCAGCCCAAACAGAAAACAGGGTTAAAAAGGGGGAGTAGCAAAGCGCAGACAGCATGTAAAATAAAAAAAAAGGGATTTGCACAGAGAAATATCGCAGGGCTGGATGATACATAGTACGGCATGAGAATGAGAACTGAAGAAGAAGAAGAGAATTAAGGAGGAATCAGGCCACAATAAAAAGATAAGCAAGGAGGGAGAAGAAAGTGGCTAAAACAGCAAACAAGTAAAAGAATCAGAAAATGTTATTATGATGAGATAAAAATGAGAGAGAGGGAAAAAAAGGACAGGGAGAACGAGCAAAAGAGGGGAAAGCAAAGCAGCGAGAGTGAGAGGAAAAGAGAGCAAAGGCGCTCTGGAGAGGAGTAAGCAGAGCAAATGTGATGCAAGAGTGCCAGCTACAGATGGAATGGGGGATATATAGCCTGGCCATCATGGCTCCTGCATGATTGGTGAATGGCCTGGACTGCACCACGAGGGGTGTGGTGGTGGGGGTGGGGGGAGATAGCGTGTGATGTTGCCATAGCACAGTGCAGCAGATAAGAAGTGCTGATACCAGTAATGGAGTTGACCGCTGGGGGTACTTGAGGAAGGGAGACCGGTGAATATGACGGCAGAGAGGATGGGAGGATCAAGAGGTCAGCGCAAATGGAACTGTAGGGACGATAACTGCCAGAGTGCAACTGTGTGTGTGCGCGTGTGTGTTTCCAGTGGGATCGAGAGGACGCTGAACTTCACAGGTCAAAGCCCTTAAACCAGGAGCAAAGACAAACGATATATAGTTTCACTTCCATTCAATTTAGCCAAAGAGCTCATTCCCAACTTAAAAGGGTTTGTAGGAAATTTTGAAACCCAATTATTTTGATGCAATCTCTTAATTAGATTTTTTTTCCCCCTCATTGTAAATTACTATGCACTGAGGCGCAGAAGATGGCTGTAATAAAGTGTTATTCCAGTAAAATGACCAAGTCCAATAGGCATTACCATCTCAATTGCATCAGCCATTTATCAACTAAAGCCCCTCGCTCAGCCATGTCAGTGGAGCAACAAGAACGATCACTTTTCAAACATACTTCAGTCAGAGAAGATATTATTACACGATGTCTCCTGAAATGTATATAAAGCTGCAGGAATTCTTAATGTTTAGGTGGCAAACAGTGTTTTTGTAAAGATTTGTTCAGGACTACATTAGCAGATTATAGAAATGTGTTGGGACATTAATTCCTGGTACCTCATGCTGCTGTTTTATGGGGCTGAAGTTAATTCTGCATCTCCATACACCTCAGTGTGCTGAGGGCCTAGCACGAGTGGTTGTCTATATACAGAAACAACAGGGCGAAAATGTTCTTCTTTTTTAGGTTTGATAGGAAGAAGTGTCATGCGTGTTGAGCTTCATGTTTTGTTTATCGGAAAAGGCTGCTTAAAGCTCAACGTTTTTAAATTAGCTGAATGTCAATGTGGCAAAATTAGCACACGCCAATTCCTTTCATTGTGCTTGCAGGCTTTCTGTATTTCCTAAAGCTTTTATTGATTTATGGACTATTGTTAATTAACACACTGTCGCCAACGATCACTTGCAGAAGCCGCTTATGGTCTGCAGCCCCAGTTCATGCTCGGAGTGTTTGCTACACGGTGCATGTGGAAGGATTTTTTTTTGTGTGTGTGTGTGTGTGAGCACTAGCCAGTGTGCTAGTGGAGCAGACAGGAAGCTATTCTAAGCAGGCCTGGGAGCGTGCTGTCTTGTGAGTCAACATGAGTCAGGGCCAGAGAGTCGTTCGGTCCTAATGTCAAACAGGGGGACTGGATGGGACGCGGAGTCGAAGGTGGGGACGGCGCATCATCCGTGCAGAGAGCGAGGCTCATTATGATAAAAGGGAAACTGAGTCGCTTCAAGAGGAATACCAACTCACCCTACCTTTGATATTTGCTTTTAACAAATTGGCAATTAGATGAAAGAAATATGTTTTTTATCCTGAAATAATGAAATATATGTCCATGTTCAGATATGTAACATGCAGAGAAACGGTAAAGGTGCAGAAGCTGTTGGTGGACTGGAGGTACCGGTGACGGCAAGTTGATGTTTGCTGGTGCATCTGACTTTGACTGTGTGAAAACTGATGTAAATAGCCATATTCAGTGACCAGCTGGTGGTATGATTTGTTGTAACTGAGGTCAACAGAGGCAGAAGAAAATTTTTCATCACAGTATACTGTTGGCAACGAGCCCAGAGCCGCCGAGGCTGCACTGTCGAATAGGTGCCTGCCAACAGATTTTATTGGATATATACGCTGGTCAAATTTACACAGATTCTGTTGCTAAAACTGAGACTGAATGGCAGGTGGGTTGTGAGAGCTATTTCTGCCATGTAGAGGACCACTCAAGTGTGTTACTCCCCGTGAGACTGAGTTTATTGGCTTTCTGGTGGCTGGGAAACATCCCTGTGTTTTCTTAGCAGCCGGCTACAATGCAGCCTTACTTTTATGATCCCGTCCGGTGGCTGAGGCTGAGGTGTGTGCGTGCTAAATCACGTCTACTGAGAGCAGCAATAGGCGGACTGAGACATATGTGAGGAGGGGATTTGTTGTGGTTTTCGTGTGTGTGGGCAAACACAAATAAACACACACACACACGGAGCAGAAGCATGAAGCCATTGACCATTAATTTCACTGCTTTTGCTGGGATTTACGGCTCAGAGAGGAATCATGATCACAGGTGCGGCATCACCAAGGATACTGTGCTCAGAAGAATCCCTCATACAGTCCAGCAATTCATAGTATTAACACGGCATTTCTCAACATCCAAAGCTGAAAAATAAGCACAAGCTCCCAGACTCTGCTTCTGTTTAATAAAACTTCAGAGACAGCTTATTAGTGGGCTTAAACAGAGGCGTCTGTGCTGACCATCAAAAACTACGACATATAATTGGAGACGTCTGTTTATGTTCTTCTGATGGAAGATAAGAAAAAGGTGCATGCACAGCGCGCTGAGAGGAAAATCTGTGCGTTTGTGCTGCATATACAGTGTAAGGAAAGAAGTGAGGGAATATGAAGCTTTATTGCAAACCTGGGGATTGATGGTGGATAACAAAAAAGGTTGTTTGGGGGTTACAGGGAGTGATTTCATCTTTTACTACAATGTATCTGACATTTTGGTGCTGGTGGAATTGGGGTGACAAAATGGCCTCCTGCTTTGCTCAAGACACCAAAGTAAGACAGCAGTGAGAAAGACGTGCAAGAATTAACTGAGGTGGATCGTCAGGGCGACACATTATCTATGACACCCTGATTTAGTGTGTCAGAGGACTGCAGTGCTGGATGGAAAAGGGGGACAAAAGTGGGCAAGAGAAGGAGAGTAAAGAAAAGGAGGCGAGGAGCAAGGCTAGGGAACAGGAAAGGAGGGAATTGAAAAAGGTGATTGCGAAAGATTAGAAGCCTCTATCTGGCACATTAAGGAGAGCTCAGTATTCGCTGTGTAGTAACTGCAGGATCAAGAATTTACACCGATGTGGACTTCAAGATGACAAGCAGAGTGCTAATGTCAAAGACTCGCGGAGAAAACGTGTACCGCCGAGCACAGAATGGAACATGAAAGCAACGTCGAGATGAAAGCTCTGACGAGCCGCGTCGAGCTGCCGTCGGTTGGAACGGTTTTTCGTGTGCTGGTGGAAAATATTCAGCTGCTGCAGCAAAGTGCTCTGTGTGTGTGTTTAAATGTGTGTGTGTGTGCAGGTGGGTCAGCAATGATCTCTAAAGATCAAACAGATCAATAGCCAACCTCTGTTTGCAGTGGACAAGTAAAGCCTTGCTGCACTGTAGGCAGTGAAGTGGTTTTCGCCCCATTTTTATTCACAATTCGTCTGGCTTTGTTTCAGTACTTAATCTAACATGTAGATATATACCAAAAACAGAAGGGAAGGGGACATAAGTTAAGCTGTTTTCATGAGGGGGCGGGGTCCAGGCGCTGATCCCAGCCGCAAGTTTTAATGGATCCTAAATTAATGGTGTCTCCAAAGTGCTTGTTTAAAATGCAGTCCTCATTTAATAGAAAGGGATATGGGTTTGTTGGCAGATCTAAGGCAGCAGTGGAACAATAAGACTGTTTTGTAAACATTTAGCTCATTCATTTTTCCCTTTAATTCTCACTTCAAATAAATCTAGTTGGACTTCAGCATAAAGAGAAAAAGAAAGGGCTGTGAAGTGGTTTGTTTGGGTATTTGTGAGGAGATACATTTGTGAGGATTTGTATTAAAAAAAAGAATCCTGTTTATTTGCATTCACAGAGCTGCTGAGGTATTGTCCGGTGTCGGGTGGTTTCTGGTTGTGTCGTTAGAGAGGATTCAGCCCTGAAATACAGATGTGTGACTGCGTGCAGTCTGTGTGAGAGAGCTTGTGTAGGAGTCACTGCAGGTGAACCTGTGCCAGTCTAACTGTGCCACCTCCGCAAAAAAACTGATCAAAGCGTATGCCATCCCCGAAAACAGACAGCAAAGAGCATTTTAATCCGGTAGCTGCTTATTACTGTCAGACAACGACACAACACTGAGATTTTTAACTTTGTGAGATCCTCCGGAGCAGCACTGGGACAGCCTAAAATGCAAGTCATTGGAGACGGAGGAAGAAATTATAAAGATGAAGATGTAGTCGGAACTTTTAAACCTCGCAAATTTATACAGAAAGGAACAGCTTCAGGCCAAAGGAAAAGCAACTTCTGACAACAAAATTATAATAAACTGATGAGGGTTCAGGGTGAGGTTATTGTCATAGTGTTATCCAGGAGGTTGTGTCTGTATTTTGTGTGTCAATATCACATCATCTTATCTTTCATATCAAATCCAAACTTTAACTATTTCACAGAGATGTGGGGTGTTATGTCCACGGAAAACAAGACAAGAAACTGGTTTAAATTCAGGATTTAAAACTCACTCATCACTTGTGCTAATTAACAGGGATCAGTGGGCGGACATGCCACTCCACCATGAACATCCCGAAATGCAGATTAGGTCCAGATTGTAGATATTATTTTTTAATAAAATTTGAGTTCTGATGAAAAGGAAACTGAAACTTTATATCGGTGTGGAAAAAAATATCCGGCAATCATGAGTTTAACCACTGATAGGTCTGAGTGACATGATGGAGTATATCCTCTAAAGAATATAATATGTCTATTGTGTATATTTTTTCTGTGGATCAACAGCATTTTGGCAATATTTACATCATTTTAAGTTCTGATCCTTGCACATGGAAGAGAACATGCTGTATCAGCATAGACTATCACATGGTCTTTTCATATGGAATTATTTATTGAATTACCTGAAAACAGGCTAGACTGATGTCCAATCGCCAATTGGAACAAACCAAAAAAAATAAGACTTATTCTAAATCCTCATATGTTGAGTCTCAATATGTCTACAGCTACATATCATGTGTGTGGCGTGGGTGTAATTTTCATTTGAAAAGCTAAAGAGAGTAATGATATTTTACGGCAGTGTAAGTCATTCCAGAAGCAGCTTCTCTACGAGAGGTGAATCAGAGGCGCCGTGCGGCCCCAAGCTGAGCGTGACCTCGTCGGCCCGGCTGATATAACGGTACCTGCCCAACGGGGGAGCCAATAATTAGACAGCTAGTTATACTGCTGCTCTCCCCTCAACACTCTCTGGTCGTGTTTAATTAACTGGAGTGAGGGACAAGACACATCAAAGACGTGTGCGTGTGTGCGCGAGCGGGCTCGTTTTTGTCCATCAATTACAGTTTTGTTGTTGTTGTTGTTGTTGCAGTAAAATTACTTCAAACCAAGTCGGGAGCCACGGTTGGGGATGTACTGTAAGAGTGTAAACATGAGGGATTAGTGCCACAAGTGAGGGAAAGATAATACAAGTAGGTGGTGATATGAGAGGCAGAAAACCTATAGAGTTTCTACTCCGAGGGGAGTCTAATACTATGAAGAGGAGAAGAGGAGGATGTGGCTGCAGCTCCTGGGATGAGTGAGCAGAGGAAGAGAGGGAAGTGATCAAAGAAAATAGAGAAAGGGGAGGCAAAGAAAGGTGACTCGAGTTTAAGGAGAGGAGAGGAGAGGAGAGGAGAGGAGAGGAGAGGAGAGGAATAGGAGGCTCAGGGTAGAGGAGACTTGGCAAGCACTCACCCTCCCACTCTGTTGGCAGCAGAGGCACAAACTGTTTGCTCACAGCAGTACATGCATCTATTAGTATTGTTCCAGGAGATAATAACTCTGGGTGTGTGATTGTGTGTGTGTGCGGGGATGTACATGTGTGTACATGAGTGTCAATTCTGAGCCAAAAGTGGAAAACTAGTTGCTATGAGGTGGCAGACGAAACAATATGGAGCAGCAATATAAAATGTATGAGGCGGCAAAGTGTTCGTCTGTCTGTGGGTGTGTCAGACTTTACTGATCAGCAGTATAGAAACGCCACGGTGCCAAAAAATCCAGCGCCTGAAAACTGCGACTTCCATGAGTTTTAGTCCAGTCTGCCTACCTGTAATTGTTAAACGCTACAAAGGAATGGAAGACTGCTCAGTGCAGTTTGGACAGAAGTCCCTTAACAAAGATAATGAAATGTACTGTAAGCTTAGAAAGTATTGATCACCTCTCAGACCAACTGAACACACTTACACAGCAGCAAACGCTCTCACTTTAAGAGAGATTCAGCTGGCAACGAAAGCGTTTTAAGAAGCTGCAGTGCCCCGGCCAGCCTTTCTTGGAACTTCCCCTGCATACACCCCTGCACATTCAGAGAGAGATTCAGCCAGCAAAGGGGTTTAAAGAAACTACATTTCTAAAGCTGGCCTCAATTGAAGCTATGCTCGCGCACATATACACACAGCTCTCTGCCTGTCGCCCACTTCTGCCATTAGCTTTATCTGTCTGAATTCAAAGCTGAGAGCCCAATCCCCGTTGGTTTTTTTGAAAAGATTTTGCCAGGCTTGTTCTTCCCTTTATGCCCCCGACTCTCCTCTGGGAAAACATAGCAAAAGAGGGAGAGGGAGAGGGGGGGAGAGGGAGATGCCGATCGCTGACACAGCCGCTGAGATAGCCTCTCTCTTGTTGGTGAGGGATATAAAGAAATGGAATGAGAGGAGAGGTAGATGGAAGGAGATGCTGAGATGGGGATAAGGGTGCAGGTGCGGGGACGTTATGCCGGGTAAGCTGCCCGAGGATTACCGCTTCAAATCTCTCCTCTTTTTGGCCTTTATTGGGCGCTTATTTATTCACATCTATACGGATAGATTCCTGCTCTAGCCAGGTACACACACGCGGATAAAAGGGGGGCGCCGTGTGAGAGCGGAGGAAAGGGCGAGAGGAGGAAGAAAAGGACAAGACAAGAGGATGTGGGAGGTCTGGGTGAGGTGTGCCCTCTACGCAGCTACACGTTGACGACTTAATAAGCGGGCGTGTGACGGACGACTGACATGAAACATGGAGACACACAGATGTGAGGAAGGGAACAGGTGATCTGTGTGAACAGCAGGGTCTACAAATGTAAATCCTGCCAGTGTAGAAAAGGAGCAGAGACAGGGAGTCGGGGGGGTAAAACAGACTTTTTTTTTTTTTTATCATGACAGCTGTGTGCAAACTTGCTTGTGTGTGCGTCTTTGTAGTAAGTGTTTTAAACCCTACAGCCAACACAACGTCGATGTGTAGCAACTGCTGTGTTGTCAAGGGAACCATTAGCACGACTGAAAGGCTGGTATCTGCTCTGCGCTACCCTGCACACAAACACACCACACACACACACACACAGGCCTCTTGCTTGTATGTTGGTAATGACTGAGAGAACAATTCCTCTGCATAGGCCCTACATATAGATCCGAGGCTGTAAGAAGCTACAAGTGGAGCTACAGTTGCTGCCGTCTGCAGAGCAAACATCAATACACCGCTTTAGTTCATCCAGTGCATCTGTGTGTCATGTGTGCACGGTGGTTAGATGAACGTGAATTTGTCTGTCAAAGTTGTCAATATGTCACGCTGTTGTGTCACAGTCATCAGCGGAATAGGATCAATGTGAGCATCAATAAAGCATCGAGGCCTCGAGCCATTCCCTCAGGCAGGCTCATCAGAGATTCAGCTAACATATGGTGAAAGATAGACTATATACTGTATCCAGTACTGTGCACTATCTAGGTCAGATTGCAAGGGCGAAAATTCTGGTTTCATTCTCTCATCACATTTATTTTAGGCTTTTTTTTTTAAATACAAAAATAGCTTTAAAATGTGTTCAGATGAAGAGAGAATTTCTTTGCCGCTAATGCATTCGAGCAGACTGTTAATTTAGCCTCTGAAGCCGGTCGTATGCCGCTTTTGTTACAGTGTCAAACCGTGTTCGTGTTTAGATAACAAACACCTAGCGGCCAGCAGCTCAGAAGGCGACGCAGCAGGGGGGGATTTGGGAGTGTGTGTGTGAGTGTGTGAGGGTATTTTCCTTGTGGGTCAGGCTGAAAGAAAGGCAGACTGAAAAGAGGTTAGTGAAAGTAACACGTGTACACGGAATCACAAAGGGCGGGGTGCGAGTCGGGGTAATGAAAGACAACGGTGACAACACCAAACAGGAGAATGGAAGTGTGTGTGTACAAAACGCTCGCGTTAATTTATTGAGGAACATAAAATGCCAGTCAAGTGAGAAGAATGGTGAGGCGAGACAACAATAATAGCAAATTAAGAGATAAGCAATAAAAATGAAGCTGCCTCTTGGGGCAGAACAAGAGATGAAGGAGAATCAGCTGACCGAAAGAGGATTAACAAGACGCTGCTTGGAGAATAAAAAGTCGAGTCAAAGCTGAGATATTTCCTGACTTGTCTTTAGACTCCTAATGCCTGTTACTTTATTATTTTTCAGGCAACACATTAATTCTCTGGTTTGAAAATTTCAGTTCATATCACTTTTTCTCGTCTCATATTTAATCATGAAAGACAAATTAATTAGATTTAAAGTAGAGCTTAAAGTTAGTAAGAGAGGCATTTGTATAACCTCATTATTTGTGATAAAGAGACAAAAACTGGTCCATCTGTCAGGCGAATATTGAGCTATCGAGTGTGCCCGACTAGACTGCCCTCATTCAATAATGTCGTCGATATTCCAAACTAACTCCAAACTCTCAATTCAGCGCATTCATTGTTTGTCCCAACTTTCTTTTTCAAAGTCCTCTTCATCCACTTTTCATGTCTGGCAATCACAAGATGAACTGCGCAGACTGATGGAGGCCAGCGCGAAACTGAAACAAACTTCTGTTTATTAGAACAATAGTGTGATGGAGGAGCTGAAAAAGATAAGAGCCAAAAGAAGAAAAGAAGTACAGAAGCCAAATAATGAGACAGGTAATGACGTGTCTATTGATACAGCCACCGGCTATCTGGCTGGCCGCCTGCAGTATTCTCAGACAGACCGAAATCCAATACGCAGATTGGCTATTTTCTTTTTAAGTGAGAGGGGACCGCAGAATAAGCGGGAAAAGGCAAACAAAAAGGCAAACAGAGCTGCAGCAGAGACAATAGAAGCCTTTTTCTCCTTTTCCTGCTGCTGCAGTTACTTATGAAACATTCAGTCTTCTGGCCTCGGGTTCAACAAATAATTTCAGAAATGTGTTTGTCTAGAAATGTGAGTGCACATACATTGGTGCCCTGTACCTTCATTACGCTCCTTCTGTAACAGTTAGTTGTGTCCTTAAAACCAAGTAGAAACGCAGCCTAAATGTAGACCAGTGCAGTGCAAAAGAAAAGGAAAAACACAGAAAGAAAGAGAATTAAAGATGAGATGAATACAGTGAGTGATATACTGTGAGACAGTACAGTGCAAGTGCATGAGAGCATTATACTATTGCCCTCATTGATGTGGAAGAGTGCTGCAGTGCCCTTCATGTAGAGGAAAAGGCTAAGAGGATTCAGCTGGTCCCCAAGCACAGTGTGTGCCTGTGTCTTTGCACTCTTTCCAGGGTATGCTTATCAGGGTGGACGGTGAAGTTGCAATTCCATCACACACACACACACACACAAACACACATACACGTTAAGCACAAGGTCGCCCTCGTAAACGAGTTGGGGCGATAAAGCGGTGAGCAGGTTTCTCCCTTCCTCTCATCTCTCCATCTCTATTCAGACCCATCTATCTCTCCGTCACCGCGATGGTGTGAATGTGTTTATGTGGGTCGCTCTGTTCACCTTCAGGCTATAATTCACGATTTTCAAGGAACAAAGCCGCCCGACTGTGACACTGATACACACACAAACAGGCTGAGCACTACTTTATTTGCAAACTGCTGCAAAAGCTGAACTTTACCCTTGACACCAATTAGCCCGCAGTAATGCAGACAGGCTATTGTGAGCATCGCAATTTACGGCCACTAGAAATTACTATCAACGGCATTAAGCTTGCAAGGTGGGTTTCAAGGTCAAACTTTAAATTTAATCTCCATTTGAATTGAAAACTAACACGGTTGGCCAGATAGATGGATAAATGGACTGCAAATAAAAGACTTTGTTCTTGCTGAGAGATCCGCTCAGGTTTGTATCAACATCAATGAAGATAAATGCAGTTTCGGAGCCTTGAATCTGGCTTTTTGCCTGCTGCCATCTTGTCTTTTTGGAGCCACAAGTGACCATATTTGGCCAAGAGGTTGGAGCTGGAGACGTAACACAGGTTACAAGGTACCATCAGCATAGAAAAGGTTAAGTTACCTGCCAACACTAACTTAACTAACCTAACTTAAAACTGACTGTTGTAGAGTGTCTTTTATTAAAACCAAATCCTAATTTTTCATCTATTTTACTCTAAATAACAGAATTTACAAAATGAACATCATGGTGTATTAAAGAAGACTTCTAACTAGTAGTTGAGACCATAAACGTGTGAGGACAATTTTTACTGAGGTTATAAATTAAGTGAGAAGTAAGGTCATTTTCTCATAGACTTCTATTCAAACCAACTTCTTCTTAATGCCAGTGGAGTCGCACCCTGCTGGCCATTAGAAAGAATGCAGGTTTAAGGCACTAGAGCACATCTATACTTTTTTTTTCAATTGACAACTGAGCAACAAAATGTATCATTTTAAACACTGTTAAATGCCAATGAGGATTTATATGAGTGTAATGTTGAAATCAATAAAAGCCCCATTTGGCCCATATCACTCAATAAAAAAACATGTTTATACATGTTTGATACTGTGGGTTAAAATAGAGAATTACCAGCAATATGTTGGTATAAAGCATTAAGAATTTGTGGTATGGATGTGGTCCAGAAGCCAGCGTGCTGCAGTTATGAATGGATGGGGACAGATCCTGTCTATGGCTATAAAGCCGCAGTAATCTGGATGTAGGGCTGCCTTCTGCACTCGTGGTTTGTTTAGCTACAGTATGTGGTGGGGAAAAAAGGACCCGAGGGGCAGTTCACCGTCCCCGCCGTCTGTTTGTCTCGCTGACCAGGAAACCACACCATGCATTATTCATCATGTGTACTCACATTCCCCCACACACAGACACTCGCATGCACAAGATTTCCATGTGTTTGCCACAGTATGAAGATGAAAAATAAGTCAGAAATAGATGCAAAAAGCAAAGAAATACATGTTGACAAAACAGGCCAATATGAAGGACAGAATGTGAGGCAAGTGTGTGAAAGAGAGAGAGGGAGGGAGGGAGCGGGTGGGGGAGAGGAAGAGACATGGTCAAAGCAGTACTTGTATAATCGGCCTCATGCCAAAATAATTCAAGCGTGATCGGAAATCAATGTGAGAGCATGGAAGCTGTGGAGAAATCCGATGCTGTCCTGCGGCCCTGAAAGGCAAAATAAGACGTATAAAAGAGGCTCAAATGCATGAAGGATGCATTCTGTGTGCCTCTATGTGTGTGTGAAGAATGCTAAATGAATTGATCGGAGTTGCACTGACCACAGATGTGCACGGACGCAGATGGAGGAAAAGACAACTAGATAACACTTCAATTATCCAACTGCCATATTGTGCTTACTAATACTTGTGGCAGTGGTACTATAAGAATTACCGCACAGAGAACAAAAAGCTAAATCCTCTTGATATTACAAAGGTGTTGGACGTATTAGCATTTAATTAAAATGCTCACCAAGAACAGTTATTAAAGCAGAGAGCTCCAAGATCTGTCGAGGCAGGCATTAGCGGGGCATCTGTGATGCTGGCACAATGACTCATCAACGCTCCACAACACAGCCTCCTGCAGGTCTGAAGGCAGCCTGTGCCAACCCCCACCTATGGCAGCCTGGTGCACACAGCGTCCACGTCACAAGGTGGGGTAAGGTGGGTGCGGGGGACCCGTTTAAAGCACGTCCAGGCAGGTTTGCAACAGCGTGCACATGGGAGCAACGTGAAAGAACGTGAAAAAAAAACAACAAGGTAAGTGTCTGTGTGTGAGTGTGTGTATTATGACTATGGCAATTATGCTAAAATGCAAATTAAATTTTGTGTTCTTTTTTTGGGGGGGCCTGATTACTGCAATTAACATTTTTCATTATTGCCGTGTTATTTCTTTTTAACTACAGCTGAAATTTGAGGTGAAATGAAGTGTTTCTAAATTGTTCTTCCAAGGATGACGTACACTACAAACCATTTATCAGACTTCAAAACAGTAACTCAACCATGGCTGCTATTGCATTGTTGGGAAATATCATTTGCTACTAAATAGACTGTTGACAAGTTCTCAGAAACCGGAAGACTTGGAACAATAATGACTGGCCACGACACCCCATTTGTCACTTTTTCCTCAGGTGCAGTCAAATGTGGAATAATCCATCACAGGGGAATAATGTAGCTTAGTTTCTTTAAAAGCAAACACATTGTTAGAAATCATTTCACCAACTTTAAATATAAGTAGTGAAAGCCTCCGCCAAGGCTATATAAAATTGCCTCCCCCTTGATCCAGATCCACTCTGGAATTTAATGGGTTCTTGTGCATGTTTGTGCTGACATGCCAAGAAGTGTGTGAGAGAAATATAACGTATACGAGCTTCTCTGTGTGAGAGATAGAGAGATTGTTAGCGAGCAGGCAGTAAGGGCAGGACAGCGGATGAGAGACCACCCAGGCTGAATGAGGTCAACAGGACTGACAGTATACGTAGGTGGATCAGTACATCGCATATTACTGTCCACTTAGCCTGCTCTCGTCCCTGCTCGATCAAGCACTCCATCTCTGCGCCATCCCCGTTTCCTTATTCTCGCTTCCTCTCCCGCCTCGTGATCAGTTACACAACCGGAAATAAACAGCGGTTCCAATCAACAGCCGGCTCTGTCGTGATGATTAAGAAAAGTAAAAAAATAAAAGTTTCAGAGCTGATCAGTATTACAAAAACAACAAGTAGGAAGAACGTGTAACTGCATTTGCAAAAACAATTTAACATTTTAAAAAGGCTGACATTGAATATCTCAAAAGGCCACCGTTTCTTCTTCCAGATTGTCCCACTAGTTTTTTAAGCACAGGTCTTTGAAGTGTGATGTGTCTAACTCGGACGTCAGCATCACACTGTCATCGCCGCCCTCTCAGTCTGGAATGACGCTAATTAAACATCCAGTATTTTTAATAAGGCGTTGGGAAACAGTTTAAATATTGTTTCACTGACTTGTGTATTTTATTAACTAACACTACACCACTAATTATGTCCCGTCTCCAGCTGACTCATCCTAGATAAACACGTCAATGCGGTAAAATTCTTTCGACTTCCTCCCTCCTGGTTAGTGTTTGAAGTTGCCACCCAAAAGAATGAAGAGAAATCAAAAGAGAGCCCTGGTGACTGAGACTCTGAATGAATGTTTTTGTCAATGGAAGGTGGGAGGTGAGAGAAATTAAACGGAAGACATCAAAAAATAAAAAAAAAATAAAAAGGGAAATGTCTGGGGAGTGGTGTTTACCAATGTGTTTTTCTTTTTTTTTTTTTTCTCAGAATTCTGTGCTGCTGTTTCGGTTCCACGCTGGGAACGGGAGCAGTGTCTGTCAGAGATTAACACAACACAGAGGGAGCAGGAAGAGAGAGAGAGAGAGGCAGACAGACAGTAAAAGAGAGAAAGAAGGAAGGGGAGGGAGGGATAAAGGAAGACAGAGCAGATAAACACAAAAGTGATTTTTGAAAAGAGAGAGTCTGAAAGTGAAAGAAATCTTTTAAAAGCGGCAGCGAATCACCAGAGAGACACAGAGGGAATGAGCGGCGGCGGTGGCGGTGGGGGTTTATAAATAGAGAAGACAGAAACCGGGGCCTCTCCCCTCACTGGATGCCACATTAATTATGCGTGTCTGCATCAGGAGAAATTAAGATATGGCTGCGTGACAGTTTAGAGAGAGAAATTGAGAAAGGAGGGGAGAGGAGGAAATGGCAGGCGAGGAGGGAGAGAGAGCAAATGTCAGTCAGAGATTTAAAAACTGGACACCAAAGACGACGACATCGACGAGAGGCGAGGCTGAGGCACAAATGAGTGGAAGAAGAGAAAGCAGGGAGAGAGAAAAAGGCTATTAGTGGAAGACCAAAACAGCAGCAGAAACGCAGGAGGAGAGAAAAGCCTGCTAATGCCTGCACCCAAACTCACTTTCAAAGGAGAGAACAGCTAATTACAGAGTAGTAAAATACAGAAGTGTGACAGGAAAAAAAAAGCATACGGACCATTGAGTCAACATATCATCAAATCAACAAAGCCCTACAAAACCAGAAATGGCTGTCGAGCAGCGTGAGCAAGAGAAATATTTTCTGAATGCGGATAAATACGCCTCCAAAAACCCAAATCAAAGGTTATTCACGTGAGGCCATCGTCTCGACGTCTTCAGAAGCGTCTGCAATCAGACGCCATTCAGACGTGAATCAACAGCGAAAACTTATGCTAATGAAATCAAATGATCCATATTCATGTTCGAGTGTGCCACACCTTAATAACCTGTTCCAGTCACACTCAGGAGGCAGGAGGGGAGGATGAGTCAAGGGCACGAGCCGTTTCTACCTCTCTCCGTCCGACACTGTGTCTTTTATTCCGCTGCTACTTACTCGTTAAGGCTCCTACACTTCCTCTCACCTTTCACTGCCGCTTTCTCTCATGCAACTCCTGTTTCAGAGCCCGGCATCGCATGACGTCCCACTATAATCTGAGTCTTTTCCAGCTAGATGTGTCACTTGGTTTGTTTTTCCCTTTGTCTTGTTCCTTTGTTTCAGAGAACATCTTCACAGATCGGCTGAAGGAACCACGAGAATGACGCCCAAACTGGTTTCCTACACGGCCGTTTTTCAACTTTCTTTTCGTTAATGATTCGGCCTCTTTTTTTGGGAAAGTGACAGCTCTCATGTGTGAAAGCTTAACTGTGTCGTTATCTACTCGAATGTGTCCGTTTGAGAGCGAGTGTGTTTGTGTTCATATTAGCCCATAACAGCAGGTCAGTGCAGCCAGCCAACCAGCCCCCGCACTGGGCTCAGGACTCATTATATGGCTCGGTCCTGCCTGCTAACTCCCACCTACCTGTGAAAAAACTTGCTGACACCACCGATGACTGGCAAGGGAGAAAATGTGTGAGAAAGTGTGTGTGCGTCAGAGTGTGTATGGATGGAAGAGGTTATGTGCGTGAGAACAAATGCTTAATTTAATCTGTGCGCGTATTGCGAGGACGGTGAAGCATGCGTACAGGACTTAAAAACCTGATTAATTATGCATTTGTGCGTATATGTGCATCTGTAAAAATAATAAAAATTCACATGAGCATGTCAGCGCGAGAGAACTTCTGCACTGTACTGACTCACGGGGGGAGGTTTGCATCCCTGTCAATCAAAATCCCCTGTTGCTCGCATCAATTATTTCGCAGCCGAGGCAACCTACACTGCCGGCCCGCCACACGCACACACAGCCATACACACAGGAACACTAGTCCACCTCCAACGCGTGGCCAAGGCTACATTTCCATGACAATTAAACACCGGAGGACAGTGGAGTCAGCCACCCTACGCAAAAAAAAGCCCTTTAAAGCGGTGATAGGAATGGAGAGGGAGAGTTAAAGAGAGCAAAAGAGAGGGAGTGTGTGGCCTGGATAAGTGGTGGCAGGATTATAGCTAGTTCCATTATGGCTTTGGTCCGTTCACTGCTTCTTATAAAAACCTATTAGCATGTGAATGAACAGGCACACAGTGGAGTTTTCTAAAGCCCAGGAGCACTGATCCACTATCAGGTGAGCTTTCCATAAACTGGGAGTAAGCGGGGGAGGACGGTGTGTGAGTGTGTTTTGGGGTTAGCCTGCTTGACTGTGGCCACTTTTGTCGAGATTTTTGTCACGATATCGCAAGGTACACGGCTTGAAATGCTGTAATAAAGATCATTTGGGAGTAAACAATTTAATCAGCTTATTAAAATCAGCGGATCAAACTTTGTGTCGCCTGTTTCTGATGTCAAGCATCAAAATAAAGTGTTGAAGGTTGAAGGGAATATTTTGTTTGGATGTGTGTCTCTGCCCTTGATGTGTTTTATTTAGAAAAAACTGTCCCAACAGGAAACTTTCTCTAATTAGACAAGTTGAAATAATGTTTTTTAAATATTGTGGTTACTTGTGCTATTGATAAAATGCCTGAAATGTTAATATCAAATATGAATATGAATCTTTTTCCTTCCTTCATTGTTGTTAATAACCAAATTAAATTAAAAAAGTTTTATTGTTCTGCTCAGATAAAATGGACTTGGATCAATGTGGCAGCTGCACAAACACAAAGCCAGAATGCCTAATGGAAATTAGTTTTCAAGCCAAAGAAGCTTCTGTGGTTATCAGAAACTGTTTATTAAAAATATAATAGACATTATTCTTCTCACATCGCTGAACCAAAATGATCTCGTGCTTGAAGCTGACTAAACTTGGATTGTGAGTGTGAAATTAAAATGCAGCAATGTGGGCGCCAAGATAGCTGAACACCGAGAGTTAGCGACACGAGGATGAGCACTGAAACACTAGGAAGTGATGAAACCGGGGCCAGAGCGTCCCGCTGTACTGCTTACCTCTCTTTGCAGCACCAGCTCTTTGGTGAACAGCATGGCCTCGTCACTGAAGGGTTCAGCCACCTGCATCCCTCCAGGCAAATTCCTGGAACTGCGTGGACATTCAATACCTGGCCAGAGACAACACAATAGCAGGAGTTAAAGGTTAGAACAGCAGCTAATCAAAAGAACAGCAAGATGTCCTGAATTGTTTTAACATTATTTGGCTTGATAAGTCCAAAACCACCAGGAGGCATAACTTTTTTTTTTTGGTCAAAGTAGAATTTCTGCCTCACAGTCAAGATGCATTTTACATCCAAGCCTGTCCGGACTCAGTGTTATAAAGTGGAATTCTTTGCAAAATGAACGTCATCACTATAATGGCATGTATGATTCTAGAAAATCCTTTAACATGCTGCCTTTACTTTGAGTAAAGACAGAGAAGGACAGAACTGATAGAGAGCTCAGTCACATGGTGCATCAACAATCACATGAAACTCAATAACAGCAAAACCAATAAGATTGTGGTGGACGACCAGAGGAAACAATGCTTCAAATATGGATGTCAAGGGAAAGAAGTGGGGCTGTTAGAATACATTGATCTGTACCGATGTATTGATTCAATGATCAATAATCCAATGTCATCAATGCAAAGTTGAAAAATATTGAAACAGTCATTTAGTCATTTAAAAATTGAATTGATCTGCATTATATTGTCTGGAAGAGATCAGTAATCAATCGTTTATCATCTGATATCAATTGCAGGCCCCTGAATTCAATGACCAGACATTGTATTGTGGCAGATTGTGATAACAGCAAACATATAAACTATATATAAATATATATTGTATTGTTATACAAAATAATGAACATAATATTGTGATGAAACTTCTGATACTTCACATAGATCTTTCACAGGGCAGTAGAGAAGATCTATACAATCATCACAGTTTCGAGAATAGAATCCACGATTAGTGTCATGAGTTATCTGAAGAAATCTAAAAAGTTTTGTCACAAGCCAAGTGTTATATTGTCTGTTTTTATGCAGAGCTTTGGCCAAATATGCATTATATGAGGTCACGGTGACTTTGATCTTTGACTACTAAACTCTTGCAAGTTCATCTTTGAGCCAACTTGAAAGAAAATCGCTCTCACATTCAGGCGTATGGAAAGGATTGACGGAAAGCCTGCAAACATAATAAAGTGTTTAAAATACTGAGGGTATTAATGTAAATACCGGCAGTGACTAGACTTCCAAGTCTCTGAACAACTGATTCCACGTCAAGCATCTGTCTCATTCCTCTTAACAGGTCGAGGTCAAAAATGCTTATCCACGCTATTTCACAAAAGGTATGTCCGTGGCACAACACGCATTAATCGGCTACACTATCATCGGCACTCACTGGATAATTGGTCATCAAGGGGTCAGTCCTGAGTGCATTAAGTGCTTCTGTATGAGCAGTTTCATCTGAAAAACGGCCTTGTCTGAATTTGCGTCTTTGGGACCCTTTGACGTCGACTCGGCTAGATTTTTCAGAGGCTTTCTCTCAGAGTTCAGGTAGGAATGGATAAGCTTCAGGGCAGAGGTGGGAGAAAGAGGAATGAGTGGGTATAAAGGCGCTGAGAGACTGTATCATTTCATGTTCACCCTGTTTAAAAAAAATACACTGTGATAAAAGGAGGCGTATGCAAGAAAGGTATATGCACAGGAGAGAATGTCTGCGTTTGAAGATGAATGTTGCTGGGCTGTACGGTGGAGAGAGCGCTGATGTTACCCTTACAGAAAGTTTAAGTTTTGTGCAGAGTCTTCACACACTATGAATTTTGCATGTGCAGCCTCTGTTGGGGGAGCATGCCTAGCTTCAATTGAGACTTGCTTCTTTTGTTTCCTAAAGCCCTTAGGACCTGATACACTATACGTTCACGGTGCACACTCAAACAAAGGCATGTGTATAAACCAATAGAAGAACTCCTTACCAGTTGCTATACGTTTGTTCTCTTTACATTCATGCAGGTTGGTGCTGTGTTAATATATGCAGAGTAACTAAATGACAGTTCGTTTCGGCATTAAGCCCTCCAGCATTGTACTAATAAAGCAACAGCTCGCTCTCAGGGAGCTCTTTTCCTATCTGATTCCATGTTCAATTTAATGAGCTTCACTGGCATGACAGAAATATGCACAGGGTGGTCTCCTGTGGCAGCATATGTATAGAAGGAAATCAGATGTGTAAGGGCTGTCCAGTTGACTTAATTGTTAGCATGGTCACCTCACAGTAAGACAGCCCTAGCTTTAAAAAGGATGTGATTTAAGTATGTTCTCCTCATGTTCCCCTGGGTTTTTCTTTGACTGGTGATGTGATCATAAAAAAGTCTTTCCCCACTTTTTGCTCAAGAGAATGCTGCCGAGCTCTCGCTCCAACGTGACAGTGATGGAAAACGGCTTTTCGGGGCGAGCTTGTTGAATTTGCATTGGAGCCCCTGAGTGACCGAAATCACCCTGATTGGCTGTTCAGCATCAGCGAATCAGTGCACTAAAGGAGAAATGGAAGTGAGGAGAGCGAGATAATGACTAAAGTTAAGAGGGCACACAGAGGGCCGTTTTCATTTTTCATACTCACCCTATTTTATTAGTTTGCTTGGTTAGCATGGGCATCCATAATAAAAGTTTCTTTTTTTCCTATAACCAAATGCAAAACAGGACATTTTTAAGTAAAACAAAATGTTTCATTTAACTTTTAATGAAATACACTGTGAATTGGTCCAAGTGGAAAAAATGGTGTCGTGGTAGCGAATTGATAATCACAAAATAGCCACACTGGTAAGCACACCCTGCTTTATCTGGAATTTCCCTCTAAATGAAAACATAATTTACTAAATTAACATCGTGCTGTGTTGAAGAAGAATTGAATCTTGCAATTGACACCAAAAACTTATTAGGAAACTGTTTACTGAGGTAACAAATCAAGTGACAAGTAGGGTCATTTTCTCATTAACTTTCATACAATGGGACTTCCTCATGCAACCAGTGGTCGCCCCCTGCTGGTCATGAGGAATAATGCAGGTATAGTCTCTGTATTTGTCAGACCTGGAGGTTGTCACTTGGTTTAAGTGTAACTTCTTTTAAGGCCAGACAGGCAACATGAGGCGACACAGTCGAGTTTTGTTCTTCGAGGTCAGTTTTGTGCGTCTGGACCTTAAGAAAGCAAAAGCTGTGTCTCTTAGATCTGACATTGTATACTTTATGCTGATTATTTTTCAAATTTGTCATTGGTTCTTGCCTATTAAAATTTGTAAATGCAGCAGTGCTTAACCATGACAATCTGTGGCACTGTGTACTAAACTGTCTGTGTCTAAACCAAGGCTGCTGCTCTCTTTGTAAGTTTTAGCAAAGGAAACCTCTTCAGACTTTTCTTGTATAATTGTTTTGTTTTTTCTTTTAACGGAGGGTTCAAAATGCAAAGTTCTTGTAGGGATATTACGTCAGTCCCTCTTTAACAGGTCAGCTTACCTAACCGGCAAACGATTGTTTCCTAACTGATTTTATAACTGGATAAAAGAACCGACTGGCTCTTTTTTTCTGTTTGGTACTCTGTGTTCCCTGCAGAAACCTCTGCCCATGTCTGTCCCATTTATGAGAACAAGAACAGGAGACATCAGCGTATTCACACTGGCAGAGAAGGGAAAAGGACCCAGGAAAGGCAAAATGAGGCCACAGGACAGTCAGCACCAAAGAGTTATGAAGAACTGTTGAGTCAACCTTTTTGTAAGTCATAAACGTCTTCAGTATACAGCAGGGAGCATTAAAACCAATTAGAAATGCTTTGTTTTGAAACTTTTCTTTTGCACTAAACTGTTTGCATCTTGCCACTCTGGCTGATATCTTCTCCATAACTGTGATAAAGTGATTTCTTGTGCTGTAAATGACAAGGAGCTATAAAAAAAAAAGAGAGATTTATACACAAAGTAAATAAGAAACATGCAAGCCTCACAATAACAAACTGATTTAGTAAAGATCTGCTTTAGTCCCCACAAACATGTACTGAACATTTTATTGGTCTGATCAGATTATGTGATTTCATTATCGGTATTCTTTCAGTTATACTACTATATGGAGGAGGAGGAGGAGGAGGAGGAAAAGGAGACACTGGTGGCCAAGATCATCTCAAAGTATTTATAGAAGTGGACCAGGACAGGACTTCCACGTGGGACATTGTGGCGACAACAGTGCCAGAATACAGAGAAGAGGACGGAGGAAGAATAAAAAGGTAGAGGAAAGACAATGGGAGAGGAAATACTGCACACTCTCTGCAAAAAAAAAATCGGTGGATAAAGTAATTGCTGGGAGGGAGATGGCTTGGCCAGGCTTCTTAGGTTGGCTGCAGCTCGGATAAAAGCTGGAACTGTGTTTTCTAACATAATCCACGGAAAAGACCACATTACACTACATCTATTTAGCTGATGGTTTTATCCAAAGCGACTTACAATAAGTGCATCCAACCATGTGGTTACAACCCAAAAAACTGTAAGAATCGTGACTGCTTAGGAATGTAACACACACAGAGAAGTCGTGTTTAATCTTGTAGCACATGTAGTACAATGTCTTGAAAGGCTTTTCAGGCCCACATCAGCAACAATTCTTAATCCAACCAAAGCTCTCGAAAAAGACAAAAACACCCCAAAAACCTTAATACACAAAGACAAAGTAATAGGATTATTAACCAAAAATTGGGATTTAATAGCGAAATTTTTAATGTAATAATCCGAAATAAGAAGTCCAATAAAATAAGTCTAAGAAATGGGTCCATATCTGCAGTCAAACGCACACAAGCACGCTCTGCTGAAATGATCTACGGCTTTCTTAACTGCACTCAATATCCTGTGACTCGCACACAGACGCACACACTTACTGTAGTTTCCTCCCTGCAGCATTTAAACGAAAGCCAGGGAGTCACTTAGCACAGCCAATTTTAACCTGCGCCGTGATACATAACTCACGGCTGACACCAAGATAAACATCTGGGTCAAACTACAGGATATCCATCTTATCTGATCCCAGAGACAAACAAGACATACGCTGATCACTGCTGACATCACACCGCACACACACAGGACGCTGTTGTGCAGCATCTCGCGTGTGCCGTTCCTCACGCGGGCCTGAAGCACGCGTGCACACACGCCCACCGTCAATCCACCACAAACCACATCAGTCATCCATCATCAGATCTGTGAGACGCAGATATTAGATTTCTCATTTTAAAATGTGTGTGTCAGGGTTTGGAGACGGAACTGAAAACAGAGTTAGCAGTGACTTTAACAAAAGAGTGCACAACTGAATAAACAGATTAAAGAATCAATTCGTGTTGTTTTTCAAATTCCAAAGACGACAAGCTATCAGCCGTTTCATTTAATAATGCTGTGGGTTTCTATCGCTTCCCTCCCATGGAGACGGGTGGCGAGGCCCCGTGGAGAGGATGTAACATTTTAATCTGTGATTCGGGGTGAGCTGTGAGCCTGATGAAATACTGCCTGGCCCCTTTCCTCGAACACACATAGCTTCAATGCTCTGCACACACACACAGTCACTGTCCTCCTCCTCACCCCAAAAAACTATCAGCTTCCCCATTTGCATAGACTCAACAATTGTCCTTTCATAAATCCCCGTCTTTCTTCCGCAATCATTCTCCATATCAAACACAAAAGTAGTGTTGGATACATTTCTAAATCACTGCCTTCAAATCGCTGCCCACCACTTGTTGTCCCCCTCTAGCATTTGTGGCTTAAAAGTGAAGGAAATACAGTTGAAGACAGAAATTTACCAAATGTGTTGGTTGCATTGAGTCAAAGCATTAAATCCTAAATTTTCACATCTATACTTACGTTTAAGTAGAGCTAAAACCCCTTGTTGGCTGCCTATTTCACACAGCACTCTACTCTTTTTTGCAGTGGCACCATTGTTACATCCTGGGCTTGGAGCGGCCCAATACGTTTGGGATTGGTTTTAAAGAAATACAAATGAGCTGGAAGTTTCTTCCCCTTATGCAAGAATGACAATGGGTCTAGTCAGTCTGCTAATTTAAAGAAAATGTGTTTAACTGTTTGAGGATTATCTGTCATTTTGAAATTGAATACTCTTTACCATCAAAATATAACATATTTGGGTTTTTTAAGCCCAGGAAAACCTAGAAATAGGTAATAGACTCTTCTCCCACTGCCAGAGTATGACTTTCTCTTTATTTTCCGGTGTGTCATTGTCAATGTCACAAACACGACAGAAAACAGGGTTCGTAAATAGTAGAAAGCAGCATAAAGGTCAAAGAAAATGTTACAGTGGTGACTTCTTTTATGTGTGAGTTCTGACTAATTTGCAACAACTGTCAAGTGCTGCTTGAACAGAGATGTAGGGAATTTGTGGCACTGCACAAACATAAAAGGGGGCGAAAATGAGCGGCCCGGATGTCACGTTTCCGTCACTGCCGATCGAAGCTGGAACCAATAAATAGCTGTGACTACTGCAGAGTCATTAGTCCTGGGCAAGAGGGTCGATTCTAACCTTTCCCACTAAAGACAAAAGCCAGGTGTTAGCGGGTGTTAGTGGGGTTTCTCCAGTGGGGAAAGAGCTCAATACTTCTAGCCATTAAGATGCACTAGTAATTGCCATGCAAATATACAACTGACGCATGCAAGCTGGCATACAGCCTACACTGGAGTCCTCAGAAACCAAAACTAATTGGATGAATTCGTATGCATTCGTTTTTGTCAAGCTGCTTCCTTCCTAATGTATTTTTCATCCCCTGCATGTGTGTTTTCACTTGACCCGACATATAGAGGGAACAGGATTGAGTTGACCTCTCTTCCTCTACTAACCAAGCCGAGATAATGAGCTTCATCTTGTAGAAATGGGTCTAGAGGGAGAGCTGTGGCGATGTGCAATTTTTACAAAACATACATGCCGCAGTTTCCTGCACTAACAATGTACATATTGATAAGCCTTTTGACTTTTTGCTCATAACCTGCCACCCGCTTTGTGCTCTGCAGGTAGGAATGGATACTTGCAGGACACACTGAGCTCAGGATGAATTCCATAAGTGTCCATCTATTTATGGTTATGAAGTTCCAAACTCTTGATTTTTGACAACAAGTTGATAGGACATAATTAGCACCGTGACAGGTAAACAAATAAAGTCCTAAAAGCTGTG
Organism: Serranus cabrilla; assembly: GCA_903364295.1. Taxonomy (NCBI): domain Eukaryota; kingdom Metazoa; phylum Chordata; class Actinopteri; order Perciformes; family Serranidae; genus Serranus; species Serranus cabrilla. The sequence continues at coordinate 433,049 of CAFUXE010000056.1, read as the reverse complement.
GAAGGTAAGTGAGACTGCACATTTTTGTGTTATTTCAGCTCAAATACTCATCTGCAATTCCTGCATCACCGTATGACTATCATTACCTCCGCCAAGGAGGTCATGTTTTTGGTGCTATTTGTTCGTTTGTCAGCACGATTACAGAAAAACAACGCATCCAAATTTCATGAAAGTTAATGGAAGGGTGAAGCATGGGCCAAGAACGAATGCATTATATTTAGGAGCAGATCCTAATCACGTTTCACTTGTTTGGGCATTTGTGCTGCATTCATGCGGTGCTGGTATAATGATTTCATGATCATACTTCATGGCTCAATTTATCCGTTTCCTTAGTTGCTTCCGTGTATTGTGTGATAAGTAGCAATTATCATGTTGGTATATATATATTAATATTCAAAATCAGTCCATGTGCTGTCAGATATGACAGTTGTGAAAACTCTCTTTACACAATATATAATGCAGAAAATGTTGCTTTGCATGATTTAGAAATGACGTTAGCTAAAAATGTTTTATCATTTTTTAAATAGTCAAGTAATTTATTTTATCACAATTTTTTCTTTATTTTCTCAGTTGTCACTTAAAGAATTGGCTGACATTTGTATAATGTATAACAATGTTAAATATTGTTGAAGTTTTATGTGTGAGTAGCTTTCAAAATGGTAAAAAAAAAAAAAAAAATCAGTCCACAATCTACGTAAAAAAGGTATTTTCATTCTGTTACTATATCAGCCACCATATTGATTAAAGATCAATTTTCCCTTTCTAAAATCAGTACCGGCATCAAAAAACCCACATCGGTTGGGCTCTCATTTCAACATAACAAATTGAAGCTCCTGAACACACCCAAGTCAAAAGAATGACTTCCCAACTCGGGGAAAGGGACTCATGTAAATGCACCATGTGCCTTGGCCGACGTCTGCGCTGTCTGAGTGCCATTCTCCTTCCATTTCAAGTTGTTCTCCATCTTATTAATCTTCCCTGCACTTCCCTGAGTATCTCTCCTTCCCTGGTACGAGTCAGTTCCAAGCAGGAAGTTCAGCAGCGGGTGAAAGATGCAGGCTGGCAAGACACTGAGGTCAGAGAGGGTGAACGGGAGGCAGACGAAGAGAGCACGCTGTGAAGGGAAATCTGAGGATTGTTCGACTATACCTCTCTTTTATCCCCTCGATCCATCTCTCCGTCTCACTATTAGCTCACTACGGCGCTCTAATGTGAGGCCTCATTACCTCAGACGGGGCTTTCGGCGGTGCTACGTCCATACCTCAAGAGCACACAACGGTGCTGAGGAGATATTTTAAATATTATTCTTGTGATATTTTATTTGAAAAAGAATGAAATATATCTAGCTACCTTGTGACATGATGTGTTGTCTGTGCATTGCTGGGTGGAAACCCCAAAGAATGAAGGCCTATGAAGTGATTAATGCTTAGAAAAATGATGCTTTTCCTGCAGGCTCCAATTAACTAAAGCCCATATCAGATGTCACCTTTACTAGACAGAAGGATAATAAACCATAATGAAATTCACATTTCATTATTTCTCATGCCCAGCAAAATCAATCTGATGTTTATTAAAGTTAAATATTAGTTGTAGGAAAGATGTGAGCATCAGTGATGGATGATTGATTTGTTGATGCAGCTCATAGACAATGTTTATGCTCAAATTTACAGCTGATAGTGCAGTAAAGTCAATGTCAATAAAATGTTATTAAAATAACATTATTCCCTACCAGCACTTTTACTATGTGGCAGGCCTTAAAATGTGTCTCAAGGCCCTCCAAACATCCAGACCCCTCGTTTCTAATAACCGCGTGAATCTCAATGAGACGCAGCGCCGCAGGCACACGCAAGGACACCAATGTGTGGAGGTCGTAGACGAGCACAATAACATTTTATTCGCAGACTTTTCATGACTGACCTGCTACTATGCTTAACTTCTTTTTCTTTTTTTTGTGTGCACACAGACATTTTTAGGAAACAAGTCTACAGATTTTCTGCTCCACTTCTCAGCCTTCTTTCCATCTCCTGCACTCACACTGCAGGAAGTGTAGCGGCACACAGGTGTACGCACAAAAATACACTCGGATATCAAAAATTGGACAAATGGCACTAAGCCACACACTGGGATGGCTAATGCTTCTTGCTGACACTGTAAATCTTTGTGTCCGAGTGATGGGTGTTTCATCTTTTTGACAGACTGCTGCTCAACATACCTTCCTGAGAAACTTTGAAAGCTTGCTTCACCTGCTGTGGCCTCCATCGGAAACTTTGAAAGCTATTGAAGCCAGTAAACTTTTACGGCCTTTTCACTGCTCAGTCTCCCTTAGCTTCAGCGGGCCTTTATACCCACGTACTCCACATCAATTGTACTTTTTTGTCTTCCTTTTACCTCACCCGCCCATCTCTCTTTACCCTCCCCTTTCTGCCTCCACACTTTTTACTTCACCTCCTCCTCCTTTCATCATCCTTCCACCCCCCCTACACCACATTCTCAAATCCCTTTCCTGCGTTGAAGCCCTTCTTACCCTTTGGGAAACAGGATGACTCCTTTACCCTTTATCAAACTTGCATACGGAAGTGACACCACGCGGGCCAGCGAGCGAGAGGAGAAGAAAGGAAAGGTGATGTGGGAGGAGAGGAAAGGCAACTTCCCTTCAACTCCTTGAGCACACCTCCGGCCCTCTTTGAAGCCCCGGCTTCTCTTGCTCCCTTTTGTTTCCTCACCCCCCGTATTTTCTTAAAGCACTGTCTTTATCCATCAAGGAAAACTCTGGAGGAGGAAGGAGACTCAGGCGAGGAGGATACCGAGGCTTTGAGGTGCCTCACCGGAGAAACAAGCAATAAAAGGGGTTCGGTATTATTATTATATGGACAATTAATATGGCTGAAACGAGGAGCAACGCCGCCGCTGGCTAAGCACGCTGGTAGTTCGGATTCAAAGATGCATGCGCTGGGTTTTGTTTTTTCGTGCTGTAATTTTGACTCGCTGCGTTACATCACTTACTGCCTTGGGATCTTTTCATTTGCAGCTCTACTGTAAACAGTTTGTTCTTCAATGGCCTCCCACGACATTGTTAAAGAATAAAAATTTGGCCATGATGAACACGGTTTGAAAAGAGAAAGCGGCTAATAAAACAGATGACTAATGAAAGCCTTGTTTTGACAGCAGCCTCTTTTGAATACATTCTCCATTTGTCTGCTTGTAGTCAATATTTACTCGGAGCAACTTGCAGTTACTGACATGACGGAGCTCAGCTTATGACCTTTAATATGAAATGAGTGGGGCAATTATGAGCACTGGAGATACTTGATCTTTTAAAAGTATTAAAGGAATAGTAGTTTCTGAAGGAGTGATTGTGTGAGATTTAGCAGAGCATATTTAATCCACAAATACATTTATTTATATATTTTCACCACTTCACCTTGCTCGCGGAAAGCTGTGAACATTATAACCATCTATGCCCTCTTCAAAGACTGCTTCTGCAGAAACATGTCATTTTAACACAAGGAACATGGGAGTTGCTGCTCCGCTGCCGGCTCGATCATTTTGTTTGTTTGTGTAAGTGTGTGACTTTGACATTTACGGCACCTGTTCTGCAAAGCAAAATGACTGTTTTTGTCAAAGGAGTCTGTTGGCCTTTTAGAGAATCTGTAATATCCCTTTAAGGTCACGTCTTACAAATATGAACAGAAATTTTACTTCATTCTTTCAAACATCTTTTTCAATTTAAACTCTACTATATTAACTATTTTATACCCTTCTACAAAAACTATGCTATAATCTATGCTCTTTTGATTTCAACCAGACTCCTCTGACAAAAACAGTCATTTTACCCCAGAACATGGGAGTTTCTGCTCTGCTGCTGCCTTGGTCGGTTAGTTTCTGTGTGATGTGAGACTTTGGTGAATCCTTACCAACTCTTTAAAACGGCAGAGTCTCAAAAACACATATGTATTCTGTTGTTGTTGTTATTATAGTTGCCGAGAGAACGGAGACGTATACAGATGTATACAGTGACATAATGACGAGCCTGTGGAAAAGCAAACAGGAACTGAACTGAACCGAACCGGCTCTGGTGGAAAAGACCACAGGTTAGCGTGAATCTGAAATATCCCTTAAAGGTCAAGCCTTACGACTATAGTTATAAAACATTATGCATTATGAAGGCTTATAGCAACTCTTCAGATGCATTATGTATGAATATGGAAGATCTTTTTCAACTGGAACTCTAGAAATTGATTTTCCATCCTTATATTCAGTTCATTATGTATATAACTATATCCTTACATAACATTTCCCAGCACTGCTACTGCAATGATGAGAGGCCTATTTAACTTTAAAATACTGAGCATATCTGAAACATGAATAACTGGGATCTGCTCTCAACACACCTCATTATCTTTCACCGGTGTGTGATAGTTTAAAGAGAAAAGGTCAAAAGGGCTTCTGCTGTTTCATACACAGACAAACACAAGAGGCTCGGGGGCAGCCAATTTATCACGTATGTGTCATTTCAAACGCAGCCTATGGGGCAGATGGGTGAATAAAACACGGAGAGATAACTTTGACAGGAAAGAGAAAAGGGAAGGAGATAGGAAGCGCTTGGAGATTAGAGGTATGGAGATAATAAGGGGCGGTTTGTGCCTACGGGCTTCATTTCATGTATGGTTAAAGGCTTTACATCAGTTATCAGATAAAGAAAACCATGCACAGCACAACATACATGCACGGAAACACTGAGGCCGCGACCCACCAGTCATAATATTGTACCGCATAAACATCCCATCTCTGAAAGAAAAAAACAAGATGAAAGAAAAGACGGGGATGAAATGAGATGACAGGACGAAGCAGTGACACACCTATCGGGAGACACACGCGAGAGATCTCTTCAAGTGATACTGAGGACTCTAACTGGAACAGAGGTTAAAAATACAGAAAAAAGGGAAAGGGGAACATTTATATCAATCA
>CAFUXE010000056.1:411367-427503 GCA_903364295.1 Serranus cabrilla | reverse complement strand
ACACACGCGAGAGATCTCTTCAAGTGATACAGAGGACTCTAACTGGAGGTTAAAAATACAGAAAAAAGGGAAAGGGGAACATTTATATCAATCAGAGCTAATCCAGCCTAATGTGTATATTAAAGACAATACGTGTCGTCTCATTTTAAGCGGATGAATCTTTTCTTCTGGGGACGACCTTAATCAAACACGCTCGCAGGCTATCAGCTCTAATGTGCTTCTTACAATTTGCTAATAACCTTTGATTGAATAAAATCATTCCAAAAGTAGACTGACTATGTAAACACCATCTCGCACACACCTGACATTTTCACTAAGCACTCTCATTAGAGGGGAATTGTCACAATGGTACTAAAAAAAAAAAGAAATGTACATGGTGCTATATTACAGACTGCTTATTGGCAGCGGCCGAGTCGATACATTTTGCGGAAGGCAGTGGACAAAAAAATGCAATTACAAAAACCATCAGTGGATAGCCAAGACAATCAGAAGCAAATTACAAGATTAATTAATGCATCGACAATTCAGCCACGCATAATTAAACCGAATCTGAGTGTTTGTCAGAAATATATGGCGTTTGTCCTACTGGAAATGGAGAGGGACTGTATGGTTGGCAAATGTATGAGTGAAATGGAGATGGATTGAAACAGATTTTTACTGCGACTATAACAAAGAGCATCATCCTTTGTGGAGGGATGAGCATTCTCACCATTCCCATGATCCGAAAGGATGTGCAAATCATTGTTGGCTGCCAAAGATACAGTCTTAGTGTTTTTATTACTAGCGCAAACTGTCAGGGCAGTCGAGGAGCTGAAATAAATGACTAGACCTGCTATCAAACAGTCTGTATTTCATCCCATCTGCATCTTGCACTAAACTACTGTTACCGTCCCGCGCTGAAAAATGGGCAGAAACGGCGAAAAAGAATGGGCCCATTCTGCGATGGATTCCTTTCATTATTTATTAATCAGCTGGTTGTTTTCTTGATGAATCAATTTGTCTGTAAAATGTCAGAAAAATAAGGTGGGAAATGCCTTTATAATGTACCCCAACAGAGGGTGATGTATTCAACTGACTGGCTCCATTTCTTTCCAATTCATTATGTGTCGTCTGAGCGCCCAAACTGTTCATCAGGTAGGAGGCAAGGAAAACAAACTCAGGTAAGAAGGATGAACTGACTGTTGTTGAATAACAAAAGATAGAACTTTACTTTCTGGGAACAGAAAGTTTTCACAGTATAACCTCCGAAAAAGCCTTTTACTAAAAGAGGGATAGAAACTGGGTTTTTTTCCCAGCAAGCCCAGAAAGCATTAAAAACCTGACAATAGCTGCCCATCCACTGGAATTCAAACCTCTCCTTACCTCGACACAGTGGCTAGTTTCTTATGAAGATGACCACTGTGGTAAAACAGAAAAGACGTGGAGAGCAGAGCATGAATCTGTCTCGACCCTGGCAGCGAGCCAGAGAGGGGAAGGGGCAGTCAAAAGGGGACACATGCTTCACGCCAACCCTGGTGTTTTGAAAGCGGGCGGTGCAGCAGACCCAGCTCTCCCCGCGCCCCGTCAGGGCGCCCGCTGAAAGGTGTGAGGAGAGCTTGATCTCTGATCTCAGAGCTGTCAGAAGTCTCCGTGTGGCAAACACCGTATGCCCCGGTACACACACACTTTTCTTAAACTAAATGATACGCCAATGAACTTTGGCATGCTTGACATGGTTACATGACTCTTCACACCCTGTGAAGACAGAGCTGGACTCACCGGCCAGCAGGAACGTGATGAGGCAGGTTTCTTTGGGCATGTACAGCTTGAGGCGGGAGCCGCTGAAGACGTATTCTACCACAGCTTCTGACCGGCCGGCCCTCTGCAGGAAGGGCAGGAACTGCTTGGCTTTCTGTGTCTCCTGATGGACAAAAAAAGAAGAGAAATGTGGTTAGATGATGCTAAAGTAAGATGTGGTATTCTAATATTTGTAAAACATAAGTATATAAACTGTTTTAAAGCAAACACGCCATCTTGTTAACACTTTTTGACATCCGATGCATTAATTATGCATTAAAAAACAAAACTGTGGATGTTTCATTTGGGATTATTTTAAGTTACTGACCTCACAAAAAAATACAACATTAAAAATATTTAATACAAAAATCAACCCAGACAGCATCCATGAAAAACCCAGCCACTTGTAAAGGAACCAGAATAGACTAAATGGGTTCATTGATGATGCAATCTGCTGGCCTTTGTCCAGATATCTTTACATCTTGGTCTGGCCTAATGAAGTCCGCTCCGCTTCTCTGCGACACGTCTGGTAATTCATGCAATCAAAAATAATTCCGTCCCCTCCTGCCTCCAATCTCTGTCTGCGAGGCTGAGTCACTAGCTTATTGTTGTGCCCGCGCCAAAATTACAAGCGGAGCTAAATCATGCGTATTGGACGCTGGTGATGCAGTGGCAGATTCATAAACGATAAAAAAAAAAAATTATTTAATATGTGCCTACTCCAGGCATGAGCATGTAGGCACAACAATCAGTCATGGAGCAGAGCACTGTGTGTGTGGCGGTGCTCAGAGGGAAGGGCAGACTTCCAGGAGGGAAAGTCAGGACATAGAAATGTATTTTCAAAAATAACTGATAAGATAGATGAGGCTTTATTACTGTTTTGGGGGAATATTACACAAATCAAAGGAGAGTAACAGAAGAGCAGGACTGGAGACATCAGGCCACCCGTGTGTCTGATTAAAGGGTACGTGCTTTAGCCATAAGATGCACCACCTGAACTCCACCCACTGCAGTCCGAAATAGCCCCTTGAGTGGGAGACAACGGAACCAAACATTCTGTCGTTCACACAAACACATTTACAGCACCTGCAGTGAGTGGGATGTGCAGTCTAACTTGGTTGAGAAAAAAAAGGAAGAGACATGAGAGAGGAGAGGACCTCATTATGCAACCTTTAGAGGTACGAGGTGAGTCAAGTGCTTTATCCACTCTCCTCCCACCACCTCAGTTCATCTCCTACACTATACGTTTATAAACCTATCTCTGCTCTATTTGTGACGCCGTCCCACTCAATGTACATAATCCTTTACCACCAAGCTAAAGGATGCTGACGTATAGGAGAGTGTATTTCCATGTGTGTGTGTGGGGGAGCGCCTGTGCACGTGTACAGCTGTGTGTGGGCGTGCGGCACAGAGGAGAAAGGGAAAAGAAAAGAAGGGAGGGTAGGGGAGGGATGCTGAGGGGGGGAGGCAATGTTGCTATTTTGGTCCTTTAGAATGCTCATTACATTAGCCTAGCCTAACAACTGGTGCATGCGCGTGCACACACACGCCTACCGGCGGTGACTGGCAACAATCCTGGACTGTGCTGCAAATCCTGCGTGTGTGTGTGTGTGCGCTGTTGGAAATGCTCGGAGAGAGGAGGAGCTGCAGCTGCATATAATGGCACTGACCTAAACCACTAACAGGGTGGCACTAATAAGGGAGAGTTTAGAGGGGCTGCACAGTCACAAACAAATGCATGACACAGCACAATCATGTTAAAATGTAAAGCCAGCCTCAGCCTGTGGTGGGTTACTGGGACAGATTTTAATGAGTGAGATGTGTAAAATCTCCAGCTGGAAGCAGGGTGTGGCATATATTGCTTTTTCTTTGTTAATAGAGTAAAATTAATTATTGAGCACCTCCCCCCTGAAACTACTCCCAAGTCATTGCTGCACATGGAAGTGGTCAATTCAGCCGGTTGAGTTCGGGAGGGTTTTATAAGTATAAAACGCAGCGGATCCCCCTGATGAAATAGCACAGGGCTGCTCAGTCAGCACAACAATTCCCTGTCATAATTATTTTTACAGGGTCCAGTAATTTATCTGTCCTGCTGACACAATAAGACACAGGGAGGTTACGATGATGACAATGTGGAACAGCGGAACATCTGAGAGCAGTTATGCAGAGCAATGTTGGACTTATTAGCCAGACACTAAAGTCCTGTTGGTGTAAAAGAGCTTTAATAACTTGGCTGCATGCCTCCGACCAAATGCAGGGTGATGACACTTTAAACAGCCACTAACAGAGCATGTGCATGACCACCAAATCTGAGCTAAAATAATAAATAAAGAATTGAATACAGAAAAAGAGGGCGTGATTAATTTAACCAAATGTCTCTCTAGAGCCCACAAGTACAAGTACTACAGAAGAGCTCAAGCGAGAGAGACAATGAGATGCTAATGTTTCTGAAGTTCAATTTTGAGTCATTCACAGCAGACCATGTAGTGGCTTATCAAAATGTATAAGGAGATGACTAGTCGACAAGCACAGAGACATATAAAAGGCACTTGAACGATTCTGAATAAAAGAATGTTACAGCTCTTGTATAACTTGTGCGGTTTGACACAATTTCGAGAATTTAAATTGTAAAAATTGACATTTTCACATCTTTTTTTAATTATGAAGCAGGTCTACTTGCTCTATGAGGACAGTGAGAGTATCAAAAATGTTCAATCCACGAAGAAATCCACACACTGATGGGACGGCCACAGGGAGCAGTCAGGTGGAAAAAGCGGCTGAAACGACTAAAAGAAAACACTGCTGTCCATTCCCTCTCCAATCCAACAGAGGGGGTTGGCAGAGACAAAGGTCACAATAAAGTGGAAATTGGCCTTTCCAAATTGGGGAAAACAGAAAAAAAAGGAAACGATTTTGATATCATCTAGGTACAAAAGGGTGACTTATCCACCACCTGACTGGCTGACCTCAATTTCCCTCTTGAGTGGTGTGAGAGTAATACAATGTTGAAAATAAGCCAACAGCAAGAACAGTACCGAGCGAGCGACAATGACCATTACAGTGCCGCATTTAATGTCTGTGCGAGTGCCTACAGTACACTTTCCACTGCTCTCCTCTCCATGTGAGCTCATCCAGCCAAGCCACTCAGTTTGACAACTTTGGACAGCTACAACACTGCAGCGTATAGTGACTTAATGAATACTGCGCTTGGGTATAGAGGAGCACTGTGACAGCCTGTGGCCATATAGGACTACATCTCTTGTAGATGGTAAAAAAGAAAAGGCCCCTTAAGAAATAAACAGTTGTCTCTACAATTACTAACGGAAGGGAAACTTGCCTGACTTTCACAGGATTACAGACTGAGGAGTGAAAATGAAATAAACAAGAGGTCAGATTTAAAAAACCAGCTTCCAAGTTCTTATGAAGAAAAAGCACAAGCTGAAAACAAAGTGTACCGATCGCCTATTACTTGTTACTGAGAGATTTTATGGGCTCCCTGCACTAATGTTCATTTGGTGAGCACTCCCAATCAGGCTTCATTAACCAAATGATGCCTCTATCAAGCCCCTGGGCACACGTAAACAAGCAAGGACCAAGCACCACTGATGGTTTTATTAATGGCGCTGATTATTTTTAGAGGCCGCTTAGTTTCTTTAAGATGAGGAAACCGGCTGCGAGGATCGGGGAAGGGGCGGTGAGCTGAGGATTATAGATCGTCTTCTGAGAATTACTCTGTGTGGCAGAACAAGTCAGTAGCTTTTGGGCATCGATGATCTTTGAGTGTCATGGGGGTTTTGTGTAAATGAGTGAAAAAATATTAAATTATGTCAGTGCGTGTCGAGAGATGCTTGTCCTATTATAAATCGTGGAAAAGCTTCTATTCCCTTGTGTGGGAAAGCTTTTGTATGCATTAAAGCCCCACTGATTTAGAGTTCAGCCGATATTATCATTTAATGCTGGCCTATCACAGAGATATAATCACTGGATTTAGAATGGTGCATTTATTTTATTTTTTATTTAAAGAATCAACAATTGATTGATACTGAACATACATCGATGTTTGAGAAGCTTTTATTAAATTTTCTATTTATTCCTTATTGAGAAAAAACAGCAATTAAATGATACCAAACATACACTGATGTTTATTAAGATTTTTTTCTATTTTCAATTTATTCTTTATTTAAATAATCAGTGATTGATACTGAGCATACACTGATGTTTATTAAGCCTTTTTAAAAGTTGTATTTATTCTATACCTTAATATTCAGCAATTGAATGATACTGTTATACACTGATGTTTATCAAGATTTTTTAAAGTTTTATTTATTCTTTATTTTAATAATCAGCAACAGACTATCCTGGGCACACACTGATATTTATTTTATTTTAATTTATTCTATATTTTCTCAGTATTCATTTCTAGAACGAATTGAGATTGTAATACATTGTACTTATAATCCAGGATAATGTTAAATATTTTCATAAATTATTTCTGAAAGAAAGCAGCAGCAGAGTATGTTTGCATAGTCATATCGGTGCACAATCCACATATAAAAAGTCCAGTTCTATGATAGCTTAAGTATAAATTATATCAGCCACCACATCTGCTGAAAAAAATTGATTAAAATTGATGCTGCTCTCAAGAATCTCGTATCGTTCGAGCTCTGGTATAGAAACACACAAAAAGGCACATACCCCGGAAATATCAGCCACCCTGTGGATGGGAACCTCCTTCTTGCTGTGCAGCCCTTTCCCGTTCTTGATGGCCCTGCAATCAGTGAAACCACAAAAAAAAGAACATTGCTCAAGCACAATAATAATATGTAATGCCCTGAGAAAGCATAGGGCAGGAGGCTTAACAGGCATGGAGAAATGGGAGCCCTTTGAGTAATCACCATAGGTACAAAGATGGAGCCATTGTGGCTTTGTAAAGAAGAATGTAAATTCGTACAAGTATCTTTTCCCTCAACTGCCATTACGGCTCGACTGGAAGCGCTAGAGGGTGGGTTTTTTTTCCCCGCACATATAATCTAAAGGCTTGGGATGAAAAGGAGAAATGGTGGTAGAGAAATTATAATGGAAGAGAAATTATTGTTAGAATGGATGGATGGGGAGAAGCAGAGAGGCGAGGGTTGCTCCTTTAGAGCCAGAGAGGGCTTTAGTTATGATGACCGGTGCTAGTGATCGCTGCCTTAAAAAGCCTCAAGGGCCAAATGACGTGAAGATGACCGCTGTGGCTGCGGCTGCGTGTTGAATAATGCCACCTATGGGTCACTGGGAAGCAGGCCATTGCCTCGGAGATGGAGCGAGTGCATTTATGCAAGCATGTATATATGTGCATTTAATAGCCTGGAGGAGGTTTCTTGAAGGCTGCAGGCCATTGGCCTCGTGCAGTGGGAACTAAAAATAAAACCTAGGCTATAGACAGAAACCTCTCATCAACTCTAATAAGACCCCGCCAGGGACAAAGACAGAGAGAGAGAGAGTCGGGGGGTGAGAGAGAGGAAGAGAAATGGGAGAAGAGAAGACACACAAGAGCAAGGCCAAAGAAGGACAAAACTGAAAACGGCTAAGGTGGAGAAATAAGGACAAAATGTGCAAAAGAAGAAGGGAAGCGGGAGGAGGGAAAGGGAGAGAGCAAAAAAAAAAAGGAGGGCGGGTGGGCAGTGACACTGCATGAGAGAAAGGGGAGTGAAAGAGTGAGTCCTATAAAAGGAGGCTGGGGCTGCATCTGCTCTACCTATAGCCAGCAGATCTTAATCTATAGCAGAGTAATAAAGCTCGTACTAAATCTCTCCACTGCACCTCCATATAATTATATTCATAGGGCCTGTGTAAAGAGGGCTTCTGATTTAGCGTCCAGCACTTGGGAAGGTGCACGTGTGTACATGTATGTATGTATATGAAAAATAATAATAATAAAAAGGTAAGAGGATGTATGCATGAGTAGATATGAAAGATTAATGATATATTTTCTGGGGAATATGTAACAGCTGTAATGAGCTGTGACTTATGATGGTGGAACCGCTAAAATAAATTCTGAAAAAAAGATGCTTCACCTGAGCCATGTTGGATGTAGCAGAAAATGTAAAAAGCAATTTGGTGAGAGGAAAAAAAAGAAAAGCCTCAAGGTCATTCAATTCTTTTCCTCGTCCCAAGAGCTAAAATTCTCAAGGTCATGCACAACTCGTGAATGGCAGAGTGGAGTGTGTGTGTGTAAAGAGGGTTTGTGTAAGACATAAGTGCAGTGTGTGCACATGCATGTTTTTATTTGAGGCACAACAAAGTGCCTTTATGAGAATGAACACGCGTTGGAGAGACCCATTGTGTCGAGTGTGTAGGCTCAGGTAAAATGGAGGTGGAACAAGTTAATGTGAGGGCGTTTCGTGTGAAAGTGTGTGCGTGTTTCTCACCGAGCCTCTGCAGCGAGCAGCTCGTCGTAGTGGGAGGAGCGCTGGTCGTCATCCTGTCTGTATCTGATGACTGTGGCTAGGCCTTTGCTGACCAGAGCCTCGGCGATGTTGCTGGGGGAGAGAGAAAAATAGAGATTACTTTCATATAAACCAACAGAAGGCAAAACCCTTTCGAGTTCACACAGAATTCTAAGTGAGCCACAAAAACATAAAAAAATAAATAAATAAGGACATGACGAATCCCAAAGGTGGCTTCGCGAAAGGAACAAAGGTCACTTAAATGTTGACATTGCACACTTGAATAAGCACTTCCTCGCTGTGTTATGGATGCACTGAACAGAGGATGAAGGGCAGAAAGAGGAGAGTATTGTTGTACTTAATGCAGCACTTAGTGGCCAGCCCTTGGACATCAGTGTTCTGGCTGAAGTGTGGGAGACAGAAATGAAGGGACAAAAGTAAACTCTTCAGAGCAGAACGTGTGTTCCTGAGTGCATTTGTCTGGACTCTGGTTGGAGGCCTGGAAACTGACAATATTACAGACCTTGTTATAACCGCAAAAACCTAGTCGCTGACCTTTCCTACACCTACAATAACACTTGTTAATTGGATTTTTTTTTTTTTGAAAGGGTAAAAGTAAGAAAGTGAAACACAGACAGCAAAGGTTAACTTTTTTATATTTTTTTCTATCTTTATCTTTTATTTATCTTCATTTTTTATCTATTTATTTTATTTATTATTATCATTGTCATTTTCTCATTATTGTTTTACTATTATCTTGTTGAGGAATGATTGGACTCCATACTTGTGTTGTTACAATATTGTAATGTCTAAATTTAATACTATTTATGAAAAATAATGATATTCAATAATGTTTTCATACCACAGGGGGAAAATGACACATTGTGTGTCAACATTATGAAATAAGCATTGATAAAATAGATATTTTTGACATCACCGCTCCATGTTTCATGTCTGCTTTTCCTTTAATCCGTTACTCGTCTGTAGCGCGGCTTTAAAACTTTAACAGGCTCCACCAAAGTTTAAAGCAGAGCCTGTTTCTTCCAAAATATGTGCTACTAAGCACTAACTCGCACCACCAGCAGGGAAATTGTGAATAATTCAATACACCATAAGACAAGGTCACACAAGGTCGAAAACATTTTCTCTTCGCCCTCGTGACCTCAGCATTCATAGGGGGCCGTGCCAACTGTTATCTGTGGAGCAGAGCGGCTGGTGGACTGGGCTAATGCTGGGTTGTAATTGGCTGGTCGCGAGGTCGGGTCCTGACCCCTGTGTATGCATGCAGATACAAGACTGTTGGTTTGATGACTAAGAGGGATCCGTGTTTCCGTGTGTGCATGTAACTGTGCTTTGTAGCCTAACGCCTGCAGTTATACAGAGCAGAGAAAAACTGAAAACAGTGTGAGAAGAGTGAGATCATTTAGTCATGTGGCATTAAAGCTCCTTTATCCAGTTTTGATTAAGTTTGAACCTCTGAGTGGTTTGATAACATTTATATCTGTGGAACTGTATAAAAATACATGTTTCAAACAGATAAGCCAGATTTCCTCAAAGCAGTGTTTGTAGAAAAATAATTGCCTTCACTGAGACGACCCCTTTCATGAAAATTAAAACACAAAGGAGCACTTTTAGGTTACTTTGTGATTCATGGCGAGATTACAAGTTCTAAGTATTTACAAGTGATTATTCTGTCTGTTGTCTTACATCAGATGAACCGAACTTTTAAAGTTTTAAACAGGGAGACAGCTGGTGTAATAAAATGAAATGTGTTAGTGAAGTCCCTTACACTGACAAATTACATACTGCGTGTTCTGCCAGTGAGGGCTGCTTATTTGTAACAAGTACTGGGAGCTTAAAGTCCCAGGAAATCCAAAAAAAAATTGTTTTCCAAGTTTTAATCCTGCATCACTTTGTTCATTTGTCTTTTGAAGTATGCCAAAAATATGTCAAAATATCAGTATCAAAGAAGTTTTACATGAAAATCCTTGTTGTCTCTCTTTCTGCAAAACCAACCAAAAACACTTCAAATGTTTGATTAGTCATCCTGCACTCAGGGGCATCTTAAAAAATTAATCAGATCAAGAGACTTTGGGTGACTACCAAGCCACAATGGCCGTATAAATCAGAACTTCACCATGTGTGGGTCATAGTAGCTAACAGGGTGATATGGAGGGAGACGGGGGGAGATGTGAATTTGGTATCAGTGGCAAAAACTTTGGTTTGGTTCCCGAAACAAAGTGTTAGAGGTCTATTTTAAAAAGGCTTGTTTTCTTGTCCTCCTTTTGATATCACAGATAATGTAAAGCCCTCAGCAGCTCCATATCGCCAAGCCCGCCCACTCTTTAATAAAATCATTAAATTAAAGGATTTCATTTAAAGCAAAAACATATATGTGAACTGAGTCTTTCACACCACAGAAAAATGTGTTATTAAACACCCAGCCCAATTTGAATCAGGAAAAGTGTAAAAAAAAAAATAAAATAAAAGTTTTTATAATGTAAACAAAAAGAAGCTCAGTATTCTCTGGTCTGAAACGATGGGGGCGTGTCCGCTGAAGGCGCTGAAACCAGATATCTGATATCCAACTTCTCTGCTGACTTTCTGCTGCTGTCACATAGACTCTGTCTCTCTTCAAATGTTCATGTCAAACAAAGTACAGAGAATAATCTTTAAATCGTGTTTCTTCTCTGTTGTTCTGCAGCGCAGAGATCTGCTCTCGTGTCGGGTCTCTGTGCCACTGTTGGCAGTCGGCCAAAAATGGCGCACAGACCCGTTGTCTTTAGCAGGGAGGTCGTCATGACCACCCAGAGACGATAATGGTTTATTTTTTGTTGATAAAATGCTTCAGAATTAGCGTGTATGTAGGATATTAATCCAGACATTGTAATCTTCTGTCTCTATGACCAGTGACATGAGTTAACGTTAGCGTCAGTAAATGCAACGTTCCACCTTTGGTAAAGATACTTTTATAGTGTTGGGGGTTATGATAAGAAAGCATCATCGAGCCGAGATTTAAGACATGCCCAAAAAATCATGAAAACAGAAATGAGGGGACTTTTATGGTTTTACTCCAAAATTCAGGCATATATAGTTTTAAGTCTTTTTACATCTAATTTACAGCTATTATTTTGTAGCTTGTAAAATATATTTTCATACAAATCCCTGATCTTTAAATCCCCTGTTGCAACTGTCCACCTTTATATTATTATTTTTCTTATATTAAATATTCAGTTTCAATGGGAAACATCACTGAAGCAAAGAGGCTCTAACATCCATTTAA
Source organism: Serranus cabrilla (assembly GCA_903364295.1). Classification (NCBI taxonomy): domain Eukaryota; kingdom Metazoa; phylum Chordata; class Actinopteri; order Perciformes; family Serranidae; genus Serranus; species Serranus cabrilla. The sequence goes on along the minus strand of CAFUXE010000056.1, from coordinate 416,013 downwards.
AGTATTGTATTCTACAAATACAGAATTAAAAGATACGTTTCATTCATGCAGCGAGCTAGCCTTAACTGTTAAATTGTACAATAGCAGAATTACCTTGAATTGAACACAACAGACTGAAATGAAAGTAGAGCTTTCTCTGTTTTGTGCTACTTACATGCCGCCAATGGTGACTGTAGCACAGGTGCGTTCTGAGAAAGCAGGGGTGCTTTCTCCTGGACCTGTGGCTGCTCTGATGTAGTCAACTGTCACATTGACCTAAAAGGGGCAAAGCAAAAAAGAAAAAAAGGAGGTCAAAAAACATGGCAAGAGTGCTAAGAGAAACTGAAAGAAACAAGAGTTACGGTAATAATTAGAGGAGGGTGTGTTCTGGCTTGTGTGTGTGTGTGTGTGTGTGTGTGGGTTTGTGTGTTTGTCCCAGTTCTCAAGGTCACCCCCAGTCAGTGTGAATCACATCAGCTCACACTGTAGATCTCCCCAGGGGAGCAGTATTAACACACTGTGGGTGTTTGGGACAACACACACACACACACAGAGGGAACAGTGATGGAACCCAAATGACCCTACGCTGTGTGTTCTCAAAAAATCTCCCCAGGGACGGACTCCAATCCACCCACCCTGAAGATACAATTTTGTCACTCAGCTGTGTGCGTGCACATCTGCAGGCATGTGACGGGGAAAGCCTGCTTTGTGGCCCAGACACTAACAGGGAGACAGCACTAACAGCAGGGATGAAGCCGTACCTCTGCACACAATCGGCAGTTTAAGAGCTACGTGTCAACCAAATGTGATGGGAGGGAGAAAAAAGTGGGGAATCTGCATCACAGCACAGACACGAGTCGAACAGAGACAATGCAGACAGGCCTATTACAGGGACATGAAAGAGACGCCAACCAGGACATGGAGCGACGTCGGCTTGTCATTAGATGGACAGGATGAGAACATGGTGACGTTAGCGAGGGGAGAGAAGAGCTTCTGTCAGAGCGGAATAGATGTGTTGTAATGTATTGTTCAGCAGGGAGTGCTGTCTGCTTTTCAAGAGCAGACGGAGAATAAAAAGGATACTGGGAGATGGATTATGGCTTTTGGGGGGCAATGTTGGCGGCACCATTACATACAAAAGAGAAGGTTTCTGAAACTGCTTTAGAGCAACAATGGAAAGTTTTGGTGAGTTACAAATGAAACTAAAAAGTAGGATTGATAAAGTTTTGTGTTGGTAAGCAGCATCTGAGAACCCATCAGCTATTGGTTTAAAGATGATTTAGCCAATATTTTTTCTGGTGTTAAGGTGTCGCCAACATATACCCAGATAAAGAACAACAGATATCGAGGCCAAGACTTCCTCTTCCATGCATTGGTCAATGTTTACAGTCTGATTAGCAACTTGATGCACGAGATTGGAGTTGGCATTGAGAGACTACGCCTACGACCATATTGCTCTTCAGCATATGAATGCAGATTCTGTTTTAAAAGGCTAATACAGAGCTGAATCAGATGATTGGTTTCAAGACTGCCAATGCCTCTTTTGCTCTGCACATGAACCGTTTTCCTGCATGCAACCACAGCAAACTCAAACATGATTGGAGTCCAGGTCGTACTGACCACAAACAAGAGCTTCCCATACCAAAATCCTTTCCTGTTGCCTACAGATTCTGCCTTCAATGCTGATATACGTTTACAGGTCAGTAGCAATGTCTGCACAGCAACTCCACAACTTTTATTTAACCTTCATGACACATTTTTTATCCGAGTTGAATCATCAGTTTAAAAAAAAACATCTTGCAGTGTAATGTACATTTATAGCACCCATATCCCGAGAAACAGTCATACTATCAGCACCAGAATTGGTTTGTGATCCTCTCAGCTGTAAAATATTATGCAATATCCTCGCTTTTAAAAGACCCACAATTCCATTCATTTTGTAACCATGCAAATAACCCATTCTTATTGTCGTGTAGGAATTGTTTCCTTCCCACATTGAAGCTTCTCATTTCCTCTTAGTCCAAACATGACAAGAGTTTCATGTCTATTCAGCTTTATTGAAAAGTGAAGCCATTCAAATGAAGAGAGAAAACCTTTTTCCTTGGTTACATTTCTGTTTAATGGCTAAGCATTGCCAGGCCTGGGTAATTGAAGAATATGGGAGCAAACAAAGCAATAAAAAAAAAAACAGTAAGAATTCCAGTTGGCGATGGAGAACAGAATGAGATGAAATTAAATAGGAAAATGAGAAACCCAAGACAAAAAGGAGACGATTTAAGGAGGAGATAGAACACACACAGGCAGAATATGATGCTGTTAGCTATAACCTGTGAAACCAGTAGTTCCCCATTAAGCAAGGTGATGACAGATTATAAACTTTGACCATGCGATGTTAGATTAGAGGAGTTCCCGGTCCATTCTCCACGGGCCATCTAACCGATCTTCTGATAAGGCAAAGCTATCTATAAGAACCCCCCAGAGGAGAGTGAGACGGAGGGGGAGAGGCAGTGGATGGATTAGAAAGTGTGGGAGCGATAAGGACAAGGACAGCAGGACAAGTGTGAGACTAAATGTTTTTGTTCTGATGAGGCAGCAAGCTGCATGAGGAGACTTGGTTTGCTCTGCGAAAGAAATCTTGTTTGTACATGTAGAATGTGTGTTGTTTGAGGAATAAAAATCTATTATGTGCAGCATTTGTTGTTTTGAGTGTATAAAAAGACACTCAGATGCATGATTTCCTGGGTTTATATTCCCTAAATGGGACAAAAAAGTTGCATGTGTACCATGGTGTACCCATGTGAAACTTATATCTATTAGTTATTATTTAACAAACTCCCTGCTTGGCGAAACGAGATTGATTTAAGGTGGTTCTAATTGACAAAACCTTCACAGACAAATATCATAAGGCGAAGATATCTGTACTGTGCTGTATCGTGAGCAACAGGCATGGGTGCACCAAGAGTAGCTCTCCAGACAGAAAAGGCTGCTTACCCTGATAAAGTGTAGGAGGTTTTAGGTTTGCTCAAACAAACAAGTACCTGTCACCTCCACCTTTTCATCTAACCCTGCTCCCACAGACTGTTTCTTTTGTGCAGTGTTTTGAACTGATTTACGATTCAAAACAAAACAAAAGAAAACAGTGTTATGTAGGTGCAGACCAATTTGTAACCCAAACAGTGCACTCTGTTATGGTTCGCAGTGGGAACACATATAATGACAGGCTAAAGAGTGACATAATGAACCAGTGTAAACTATAAATTAGACAAGCGGGCATGTACACAGGTGTTGCAGCTAGGTTGTTTTGGGGGTTTGCTGGTCCACTCTACAAGCTTAAACTGTTTTGATTTACACAGGATACAAAATATCTAATTTTGTGGGAAACAACCTGTGCTGATGGTGACATTGCGCTTAATACTTATCTTACTTAATCCTTAATAATAATCAATATGGTACATTTCAGTAGAGGTGGACCACTAAGCTAACCAGAGTTGCTCCACTTTCATTCAAAAGCTCTCTCAGTCTCATTATGTTCCACTCGGGAGCAACTGACTCGTTAAGTGTGACACCTAGTGGTAAAGTTTGGCATCTCGGTTCAGTTCGGTTCGATCAAACCAGTCTCTAAAGTCTTTACCTCGACCCAACCTGAGCAAAAGCCTTAAACCACAAAAAAAGATCTTGGGACATCTCTAAGTCTTAAAGAGGCAAAGAAAGGGAAGACAGTGAAAGAAGTGCTGAAGCTGATGCTGTGTTTTTAGCAGGCTGTAATCACAGCTGGCTATCATTTAATGAAGAGCGCTGTGCCGGTGGGAAAAACCTCAGGCTGGGACAGCACGACGTACAGGAGGAGAGAAGGAAGGAGGAAGCCCCATCTGGATTCTCAACCATGGGACCTGGTGACGCTTAGGTCTACATGCTTTGCATCTGCTTGTACACACACGCACATACACACCTGAAGCTTCCCCCCAAATAAAGTCTCACTCTCACAAATACACACCACATCAAATACAACATTGCACACACGGCATTCTCAGTGCATGCGTGCACTCACACGCACACCAATAAGAGGGGAAAACTCTGGCGCTAACAGTACTACACAAGCAGCTGCATAACAGGAGCCACTTTGAGCACGCAGGATTATCCGAATGTGCTCAACCCTGATAAGTGGCTTAATGCAACATTTCCACTGGACTTTTTTTCTGCTGAGGCTGAGACCCAGGCGCACAAGAAGCACTACTTATAAAGTTAGCCAAATCGAGCTTTTTGGGATTATGTCACCATGCAAGCGCTGCCGTTTCAATGGGGGTGGGGATATATATATGAGAGGGGAGGGGGCAAACAGACAGACGTAGAATGACAGAGAAAAAGGAAAATGCTTCAGTGTGCATTTAGTTAACCTTAAAGGGATAGTTCAGAAGAAGTTTTGATATAAGGGAAAATGGCTTGCTCAATGACAGCGACACGTCCTCTAAATTCATGTCAAACAAGAACATATACCATAAGTATCACTTTAATTACCCTCAAGTGATAATTAACTTTTTTATTAACTTCTCTTGTGTCTCACATAGCTGTTGGCTAGCAAAAAAGAACATGACGACTTTAAAAGAGTCCTATTAACACGTAATTGATCGAGGATGCATGTTGCAAAGGGTTGATGCTGAGAACAGGAT
>CAFUXE010000056.1:374134-394664 GCA_903364295.1 Serranus cabrilla | reverse complement strand
CACTGGGTGTGTGCAAGTGTCTCACTGTGTTTGCATGTGCCCCAACTGCAGGGGCGCCACCAAGTGGTCAAAAGTATTCCCACGGTCGTTTAGAGAGAGTGGAAGGGAGGAGAAGAGGGCATGACTGAGAGAGATGGATAAATATTCAGGATTTTGTGGAGGGGAGATGTAAACAGCTTGTGTTTGACTTGAAATGAAAATAAATGGACTCTGTCAGGACATCAGAGACAGCAGTGACACGCGTCGTCTCTGTGGAGCTTCAAATTAATTGGCTGACCGTGCTAGACCACGAGCTCTCCCACATATAAGCACAGAAAGTCACACACAAGTTCAGTGCAAAGCTGTGTACACACACACACGCAGAGGCAGCAGGCAGACACACAGGTTTGTTTGTTTGTACCTCTCCTTCAATTCTTGGAGGCCGAATGCTGGACAGGTGGATGGTTTTGTATTCTCCGGAGTTGAGCTTCACCACCATGGCATCAGCGTTGACCACCTGCATCACCTAAAGGGACAGAAGAAGTTTGAGAATTGAGTGAAATAAAATTGCTGGGGCGAACATGGCACCAAAAGGAGACAAGAAACTCAATACGAAATTAATTTAAGGGTCCAAAAAACATGCAAATCCCTGAGGAGAAAAACTAGAACAGAAAGTCACACCACTGCAGGATAGAGGAGCAAAAAAAAGACTGACATTGCATTTTGGTGAGTGAGTGAGTGAGTGAGTGAGTGAGTGAGTGAGTGAGTGAGTGAGCCGATAGACTGAAAGAAAGATGGGAAGTGAAGGAGCAGGTAAAGACTAAATGGAGAGGAAGAGATCCATTCAAAGGCGGAAGGAGAGTGACAGTGCAGATCGTGCGCTGTCACGAGCAGAAGGCACTGAGAGCGAGGTAAGAAAGAGTGATCCTTGAGTGACTGAGTAAGTAAGCAAGCTAAGTCGTCCCAGCAGGCCGGCAAAGGTTTGGAGGACAGAGCGAGGACGTTTTGCTATCTGGGGGATTGGCACCAGGAGGGAGGGAGGGAGAGGGAGAAACGGCTTTAAAAACACAAACATCCTGTTAAAGATAGACTGGCGGAGCGTTACACAGCCCTGTGCCTAACTACTGGCTGCCAGCACTTTGTTCTGGAGACCTTTACAAGTGTAACTAAAGACACAGACTTAATTTATGTCTGGCATTTAAATGTTATTTCTCTGTGTACCAAAAGGTAGCAACCACACTTTATGGCAGGTATAGTTCAGAAGAAAATGTCTGGATGTTCAGAGCTACACCTGTTAAGATTTCACGAGAGCATCAGTCTGGTACATAACTGCAGCACTGGCTTCCAGTGAAAAAAGCAAACGGGGTTGGGCATTTTATTTCACTTTCATATCATCATATCATGGTTACTCTAGCTCACTGATAGGTGATCCAATTGCCAGGGGCAGCAGGTAGCATCTTGAATTTAAGGATATTATGCTGAAAGGTGCGCCTAAGGATATTACACAGCCTATCTGCAGGCTTATACACTTATTTCTTAACATAATTTGATGATATGTGGGTGTCTAAATTCATTTGTACTGCTATTTTTTTATCATTATAACAACATTGTTAATAGAAGTATTAATATTTATATTTTTCTAAATTATTATGGTTGATGTTGGAATTTAATTTGGATTTTAAATAATAATTTCAAGCTCAGCGGCCGATGGAGCTTTAAAATAATCAAGCCTATAAGCTTCCTGCAAGCAAGCCAGTTAAAGTGTTATGAATAAACACTTATAAAAGAGTGTGAACATTATATTTAAAATGTTTAAACACTAACAGAAGTCTATTTAATGGCAACTTCTTTGTTCAAACAATAGCTAATAGTTTGTCTGTGCTCGGTGCAACAATATGAGTGCATCGTTTATCATTATCATCTTATCTTTAACATCCCAATCTGAGTCATACCCAAAAAATGAATCACTCTTATGAAGTGCAGAGTAAAGTTTTGGTGAGCAGACATGAGGAGAACAGAGATGCAGGGTGTCAGATCCATGAAAAAAGAGGGGGCAAACTGGTTTGTAATTAAGGATTTAAAATTCTCTTGCTGATTAACGGAGCTCAGCGGGCGGACATGCCGCTCCAACAGGAACATCTAAAATCAGAGTAGGGTACAGATTCTACAGATATTTATAACGTCTCACATCTGAGTGTAAATGAGTTCAAATCACCTTAATATCAGTGTGGGAAAAACAAATTGTCAATCATCCCTTTAGTCCAAAAATATATCACCAATCTGCAGAAGCCTAATCATAAGTATTTGCAACCCAAACTGTGTATGTGCAAGTCCATGTACCTGGGCCCTTCCAAGTAAAAAGACAGATTGGGGGTATAATGTGACTGAGATGGAGGAGGCATCCAAACCCAGAGCCTTTAAGTAGGCCGCTTGCAAGAGACGGAGAAATCAATCGCCCTACACATGTTGCCACCCACATGTGCATTAAATGGCCTCATCATCACTCAAACTGTGGCTCGTATGTAGGCTGTGCTCAAGCTAAAGTCCTTAAAGTGAGAGATGCAGATCTGAACCCTGTTTCGAGCACAATTTGGACCATGTGGGTGTTTGTGTGGCTGACTGTGTGGTAGAATAACAAAATAACCAAAAAATCCTTCTGGAAATATTGCGATTGGGTTGAATGTTTTTGATGGTGTGTATAACAGACACAGATCCAGGTGTATTAGGCTCTTTGGGAGAGTCATTATTCCATGAAAACAAATCAGACTGCCATTGCATTTGCCACCAGAGAACAGAAATTAGACCAGCCCACATGCTAAATAGGCTGCCCACAACAGCAGCCAAAATACATCATATACTAATCACTGAGCTGAGTGGGAGAGATGCAGAGACATAGGGAGCAGGAGGGAGAGAGACAGCGAGGGGAAGAGGTGCAGTGAGTGAGTGCGAGGGGGAGCACGCATGCACACGGCGACATACACACATGCGTGCACACCAGCCTACACAAATTCACACTGTAACAAGGTCATTTTGTGGCCTGCCCAAGTAAATAAAGTGCAAGAGAGAGAATGTGGCAGGAGCAGAGGAAAATGGCTCAGCATTTACTGGCTAATTATCAGCCGGAGGAGGCGAGACGAGAGAGGCGAAGGAGGACAGATCAACACACCAAGATAGAGGAACAGAAAGATGGAGCGAGCCAGAAAGACGGGGTGTAATCTCTGAGCAAATATCACAAGAACAGAGACGGAGGAAAAAGATGGAGAATAGATAGAAAAATAGAGCAAAAAGTCTTTGCAAAGTAGCTGCCATGAGGGTCGAGTGAGCAGGCAGAGAAGACAAATAGGCGGGCAGCATGACTCACTGGTCTAATCGGATGCTCGAGAGGTGGGGATCTACTGCCACCCTCTGCCCGCAGCTGACATGACATCTGCAGTGGCCAAGATCAGTCAGAGCGAAAGTAGGATCTTGGCTACTGTCAGGGACTGTGTTGGTTGTCAGTCGAATTCATTAAGTTGGTTTTAACCACAGGGCCGAGCCGGGGCTCAGCCAGGACTTACTCATTACTCATGTCAGATCCTCTCCCTCAAAAGCAACACCTATGGCAGTGTTTCAGTGTTGCTGCCAGTGGAGATGATTTGTCACCCAAATTACATGGTTTCAAATAAACTAGTGGTGTTTGTGATACTATTATTAACACCTTAAGGTGGCATGCAGCCCCTGGGTGGTGCTGGAAAAAAAAAGGTGGCTGATGAGTCTGTAATGCTCTGTGAGGACATTATCCTGGGACAGCACCAATCATCTACAGAGACTTTCTGACCTAATCGCTTGACTGCTTTTAACTGGGGCGCGAACCGATATACCCTTTTCTCATCATCTTCCCCAAAAGTGACTTTTTAATTTCTTAAAGAAGCCGTCTGACCTTGTAACAATTCTGTCCAACTTATTCTAACTGGGGCATACAGTGCAGCAACAACCAGGAAGCCCTCATGCCGTCTCTTTCCCTTTTAACAATTGTTGAAGTGTACTATTCTCTTTCCTCCTAACAAGACCTTCAATTGCTCTTATGCATCAGGACATTAAAGAGCACTTCCCTTCAAGTTGTTTTCTAACTCTCGACTGAGGCCAGAAAATACATTTATATAAGCACTATACAGCTAAGTAGGGCTGAGCAATACGGCTAAAATCTTCTATCCCAATAAAGATAATTGCATATCTCAATAACAATATATAGCATGTTTTCTGTCTATTCTATAAGAAATAACCACATGTTTTTTTGTATATTCCATAAACCCCAGAAATACTGTCCGCCAATCTGAATCAAAGTAAGTCTAACAACTTTATATGGATTTTCACCCAAAAAACAACATTCTAAATGTATCTGGCTGAGTAAGCTGCTGTAATGTATCCCGTTTCTGTCCCACGGGGCGACAATATATAATTATCACGGCATCAACATTTAAGTAGGTTATAATGTCTAGAACTGTCAGTTTTTGTACTCTTGCATTAGTAAAAGTACAACATAGAAGACTGTAATATATTAGGCGATACCAGTGGGAAAATATTTGACATCTGTTTCACAAAAGAGACATCTATATTACAGAACAACACACTGTTGCACTTTATATAATCCTCAGACATCACAAATACACACTAGTTTTGCAGTTTAACTGCCACATTCTTATAGATTTGAGCAACCTGAAAGCAACAGGAGCAGTGTTCCTGACAGATCGTGATGAGAGGCTGGTAAAGGGGTTTACACCACGTCACCTTTTATCCATCTCCTCGCAGGTCGATGGTTACCCGGGGGAGAGGAGGGGAACGGAAAGTAAAGGAGGGGAGCGGAGGACTATTGGGGCATGGCCTACATCCACTTCTCCAGTCCCAGTAGAGGTGGGAGGAAAGAGAGGCGAGACAGTCAAAAAGGAAGATGCGTCAGCAGGATTGACTTGTGGGGATTGGACCTGCTCTGCCTCTCCACTCTATCCATCACTCAGATAATAAGAAGTGAAAAGGAGAGTGGACGAGCAGAGGAGAGGAGTGTATGATGATGGGATTGATGGATAGATGTGTCCCTGGGAGAGTCAGTGCATTGCAGTATTAGGTACCGACAAATGTCACAGGGACAAGTGTGGCGGGGCAATGACAGGCCTGAGTAACCTTAGCCCGTCCAATATGTACTTAGCTTTAAAATGGCTCAAGCAGTTGCAGGGTCAGCATGACGTTTTCCATCATAACTGTCTGCCACTGGAACTCAAAGTTTCTCAAGTCATGCGGTCCCACTAGAACTTTTCCAGCCAACTTGGATCACATAAATGTTTCAGAAAATGCTTCTATATAAACTCCATAAGGCGATAATCTGGCGAGGTCGCTTGCAAAAACAGTGAAATCCCTTTCACACTGGACAAAAAGTCCCACTAACATCTTGCTTAGGGTTGCAGTGGGTGACTTTTTATTTAAAAAACCTTCATAAATGTGCCAATTTTTGTGAGAACAGGGCCTTTTACAGCAGCAGCTGAAATTGAACAAGTCTCCTCTGTGGCAGTTTTGGGGGAGAACAGAGGAAAAGGGACCAAGTAAAGTCCTACAGAGATCAAAAAGTGCCCTCAGGTTTAAGTGAGGGCATCAGCAGTGCAGTACCGTAGCAGCAAAAAAAACTGCGCAAGGATACCAGAGAGAGGACACGCATAGTCCCGGGGATCTTGATAATTCACTGACTTTCACTTCTCATGTCTTTTTATCCATCTTCCCTTAAGTCTCCCTATACCTCTCTACACAAAGCCACACTTTCAATCTCTTCTTCAACCCTCTACCTTTCTTTCTGCCTCTTTTATATGCCCTCCGGAGCTCATCAGCAAATATCCCCTCGCTCCCCCCGCTGCCCACGTCCAACAGTCTTTTATTGAGGGGGCTCGGGGAGACGGCAGCTCACAGTGAAAATATAAATGTTTTATTCTTTCCGTTGCTGTTAAGCATTCCTCCTAGTACCTTAAGTGAAGGGATTTTTATTTTATTTTTTTATTCAGTGGGGGGTGCAAATGTGAAAATAAGGTGTCAGGAGGATATAATTCGTTAGAAGCCTCAAAGTGGCTCCGCTTTTTGCTGCAGTGCTGGGAGAAAATTGGAAATGCTGCAGTAGACATCAAGCAGTGGATGCGAGGGAAACAACTGGCCTCCCTGCAGCAGTGAAGCCAAGTCTTATCCATGCTGGATAACGTCTGCATGTCATGCTTTATACCTTACTGCTGCTTTTTTCCCTCTCGATCAAAGATAAGTGAGGTGTTTCAATGGGGGCGAGATGATCCCAATTAAAAGACATTTTGTTCGGGGTGAAAGAAAAGTGCCAAGAAGAGACAACCCTCCACCAATGGGACACAGCTTATAAAAGCCACTTCAGGACCTCACCTTGGCTACAAACTGCCTGTCCTTCTGGTCCAAGTTGGCTGTGGGTGCCACGTAGTCCTTCCAGATACGGACCTTGCGCTCTTTAGCAGATCTGGCCAAGAAAAAGAAAAAAAAAGAAGAATCACATAATCATCATCAGTGGTAGTCCTCAACATCAGCCAGAAATACATAGAACATAAAGGGCTTAATCGAGTGAATACCAATTATCCATTTGGCTGGAAAAAGCTACAAAAGCTCATTAAAGTGCAAAAATTCCAACACGATTAGCCCATAGTCATTGCTGCGATGATTGTTCAGAATTAATATCATGCAGCAGAATGGACTGACATTGTTCATCTCAAGACGTGGTGGCATATATTTGCATATTATTCAATTCACACAGTTTCAATACATCAAGTATCTGCTTGGCCTTTATTTATTTATTATGTCTTGTATTAAAGCAGTTATTTCTAGAACAAAAATATTGTAAATTCCTACAATTTTCTCTGTCAGCTGAGCAACGGTTTCATTTAATAATGTATGACATGGCAGCTTGACTGCTATTGAATAAATACTTAATGTGTGTTTATTAAAAATCAACAAGACATTTCAATACATGCATTTACTTTTCCACTATCCGACTGTTAAAAACATTTGACACACGTCCAAATAGTCCCTTTTAATAAGAGTTATGTTTTGTGTTGCGTACCGTTCAGCAGCTCTGAGTTTCTCGGCTCCCTGGGTGTAGACAGCCATGGACCAGTCCACACAGCGGGCAAAGCCTTCTTTCAGTAGGAGTTCTGTTATGTTTCCATTCTGAAACAAAAGGGAAACAGGGACAGTCAAAGAATAATTAATGAGACAGAGAGCCTGAGTTTTAATGGACACTTCTACCCCCAGATGGCGACTCCCGCGTCTCACCGGGTGAAGGATGGTGCCCAGTATGATCTGGTTGGGGCAGCTCTCCAGGATGATCTGAACGTCTCTCTGCAGGAGACGGGACTCAGTGAAGAATTTGGCCTCCGCTGCGAACGCCTCTGGTGACTCTGTACCATCCGCTTCCCGCTTGAACGTGGGACACTGGAGAGAAGGAAAACACACATTAACACAACGGTAATCGTGCCTCAATCGATGGGTGCTTTGTGAGCGATGGGAAATGTGTTAAGATGTGTCTGATTTGATTTAATAACATCACCATTGCGAGAAAAGCAAACAGTTTGTGTACTGAATTCCCAGCAGTCACGGAATGCCTCGAGGAGATTTTTGTGCACATTCTTTTGATATAATCTGTTTTTTCAGTGTACTACCGTTATCCACTTTTAAACCGATGTCACCTTGCTGTACATGCTATCTGTATTCTCCTTTGAGCGTGGCAAAACACCAGACAGATATAAACACAACAGGCACAACGAGCAGACAAGCCTTTGAACGACGAGACAAAGAACACCTTGAAATGGATGTAATATCTTCAAGTGGGAGATGAAACAGATTAGTTATCTTGAGTGGTCCATTGGCAAATCTGGGCTTGGTGAAAGAGATGGATGGGGAAATTTAGTGGAGCGGATATGACACCGGTAGAACAAACACAGACTTAGAAGAGAGGCAAAAATGAGCCGGTACTCTTTTTTTTTTACTACAAATTCATACCAAGACTGGGCTGTCTGCCTGAAAATACTTTGACAGTTTTTGTCAGGTGTGGATGACACCGCAGCCTTTACTTCGACATGTGGTGTAGCTGTTCCATGAATGTATGACATTCAGGAACATTTTTGTCTCGGGCCTTTTTGACAAATGCTGTTAAAATGCCAGAACAGACGGAACAAATGACAGTCCAGCAGGTGGCGGTAATGAAACTTGGTTGGATGCCAATAACCAGAAAACTCAACAAAAGAAGAAAGGCCAGATGTACGGCTGTGATATTATTTCCAGGAACATGGCATTTCTGTGCAATGCCATTGTCTTGTCTTTGATATTTAACAAGTATATGAGATAAGTAATGATTTTTTTCATGATCTACTTGAATCAGAAATGGGGATCTGCGTCATCAGTCTTATGATTGGTTGAAAGTGGCTTACATCCCATGGATTAACATTTCATGTGCTTTTCCCGCAATGTTGCATCTTTCGATCACAGCACAGTTGTGTTGGCATTATTGGCAAATTGGCAGTACAGATTTCCCTTAATATCGAGCCCCACTCCCATTCACACATGACCCAATGCAGGAAATGTTCCTGAACATTTCAGGGACAGACTGCATGTGTGAACGAGGATGTAGACTCCTTACCAAAAGGAAACAAACATTCAAAATTTCTTAGCAGTTCACAAAAAAAGTACTGTAGAAAATGTTTGTTACCTTAACTCCAGACAGCATGACAGTGACCAGGTAGTGGTCGGGGAGCAGCAAGGCACGAACAACACTGCCGTCACGCACATGCTCGATGATGGCTGGAGGCAAAGGAAAACAGAATGTGAGTGAGGGAGACTGGAGTGTGTTGACTTGGGATGTCCATACAGACATCAAGCGCTCAGATTAGTCTTGCTTGTGGGCTGGACAAAGCTTATTTTAAGTTCTATATTTCATGCTGGAAAATGTAGAGTGAGGATTATATGATTAGGAATCGAGGGTGAAAGCTAATATCTGATCATCTCCAAAGACCATCTAATTATGGAGAGGTGGGAAACAGACTTCAGCACTGCTGGCAGAGCACAAAGCTATTTCTAAAAACCTTTTCTGAGGGTTTCTCAAATGTGCACTAATGGTTTAAGAGTCCCTGATAAGCACATTTGCAGATGTAAGTGCCAGTAGGTATTACGTTTTGTACACAACTTGGTGTATTTATGCGATCTCTGTGGTGTGTAATAGACATTAAAATTGATCAATCTGTAGAGACTGTCAAAGTTCTGCATCAATTGTTTCTTCTGAGGCGAGCTCTCTCCAGACGTATGCAACCCTGGCTTTGAACCTCCATCCATCAACAGAAAATACATTTCTGAAATGAACCCAGGTACATTACTGAAATCTATCTTTCAGCAATGCCCTTTGTGACACTCATTGAATTCAAAACTATCTGACAACGACCACCCTGTTTTACTGAGCAGTGGAATTGAGATGTCTAACTCTCTGGGAGTTCTCGAGAGACAAGAAAGTCGTGGCCTCTTGGCAGACTGTAGACACTTAAAGTGATACTTCAACCCAAAGCTTTATTTAATACTCAAAACTGTGGGTTTAAAAAGGTGGCTGGGAAAAAAAGGTTTTGCAGCTTCCTTCCTCACACCATAAAAAGGCTGTGGACAGCTTGAATGGATTTCCATGACTGCTGTCAGTGTGTGAATGTCCAAAATACTTCAGTTTTAAACTATTGCTGTCAATACCTTGACAGTCAGGTGAAGTATTTAGCCAGATTTTGCACATTAACACATTGAGTCTATGGATGGCCAGTGGAGAAAACCGGTCTCTATAGAAACACATAATCTCAAGATGACCACAAATATTGCTCTCTTGGTAGAAGTTATCTACATATTGGGTGCGTGTCTAGCGCTTGTTTTTAAAGCCTCCTCTCAAACCTACAGAGGTGAAAACTTGATACTGGAAGAGACTTTTTGAGTGTCACTTTAAATGTTTTACTGTGCTATGAATGCCACATATCAAGGCTTGAGGTAACGCCAATTTATCTGGAAAGCTTTTGCGGTATTACATTGCATTTTTCTCCAAAATCATATCACACAACTGTTGCTTCTGACCTCTAAAGTACTTAAAGAAATTGGACAGGCTGTGAGTGACTTGTGTGAAAGGCATTTCACGCCCAAATGGCATTTTGATGATAGGTTCTCTCAGTCTCTATATGCATTCTTTCTGTGTATAACTTGTGTGCCTGGATCTGTGTGTGTCTGCATAAGCAGATGAGAGAGAATTGGTATTCTGGTTTTCAAGAACAGCAACTCGACGCACATTTAAAGCGCTTCGGCTGGATTGCTGCTTCCAATTTCAAAACAACCCTGGCCGCCTCTCATGAATGGTAAGGACAAGAAATAAAAGAACGAAAAAGCCTTTCCCTCTTCATTTCCCCATTCAATTAAAGGGTAGTGAAATGAGCTGAGCCACTGTTAACGGCAGTCGCCTGGAAACGAATTGAGTGGCACATTACACCTCAAGAAGGGTCAGAGATGAGAAACTGGAGGAATGAGCCGGTGAAGTGTGATGTGCCCTACGTGCCCTGAAGTGGATATTTAGAATGGAATTTCTCCAAAATGGTGGATTTCTGACAAAGCCAGAAAATGTTATTGTGTGCTTTTATCTGCCATCTTGATTTCTTAGACCAAGCTTTGTCTGTATGCGTGTGTCACCATGGATGTGCATTACCGTTGATAGGTTTCTGGTGCAAAGAGTCAACGAAGTTGCGGGGATTCTCTATGGTGTACTTGACGTCACGGATGGTGTGTGTGCCACCGCCCTCACTCCACAAGCCCTTCTTGGAAGCCTTACTCTGGTCCTCCAATTCACAGAGTCGGGCCTGGTCTGGACTGGGAACACAAACAAAAAAGGTACGTTTAGGATCCAATAAAGGAACACCCAGCTTGGGAATGGGAAGGTGGAGAGCCATCTAGGAGCGGCTTCTCCTCGGCTGCTCCAAACACTTTCTGGGAGGAAACACCATGCCATGTTAGTGGTCCAGCTGAAGGGAAAGGAGGCACAGAAGAACCAAAACCAGAATGGATTGGGGAAGACAGTTAAACCCTGCTGCAGTAAAAGTAGAGCTTTTCTAAAGGGAGTCTGGTGCTAATAAAAAAACTCCCTTTTGCCCACAGGTAACGCTAAATAAAAGGTCCATGCCACTGCTTTAAAGTGATAAAAATCAACATGTTGTTCTCCGTATAAATATTAAGAAGACAATACTAAAGATTTTGTTTTGTAAAGTCAGTAATTGCTGTTGTTTTCATTTCATGTTAAAAAAAAAGAAAAGTTTTCCCTTTTTTCCAGGCCACTGGGACGTTACATTTTTTTTACTGCATAAAATAAGAAACCGAAATGAAATCTTCACAGCAACTTTATTAAATTTACTTCAATGAATTAGTTAAGTAGCATGAAACCCGGCCTGCCACTGAAACCTGCAGCTGAGTGAAGATGATATTGAAACTTTCACAGCTGGCTTGTTACCAGCTGTGAAAAATAAAAATGCTGTTAAAAAAACACTGCTGTACCAAAGCGTTAAAATACTGCTATTAGGTTACAAACACATCTATAAAAAGATCAGAGGGTCTTTAAGTGCCGTAAAATCCTTTTGACAACCTGCTTGGAAAAAAAATACAATGCATAGCTCAGCTTGTTAATTTCACACCAGTCAGAAATGGATAGTCACTGTAGCTAATGAGCAGAGAGGGTTTTAATGTAGAGCTGGACCTCATGTTAACTTTACCATGTGCTAATTGCTCTGATCCAGTCCGTGGTAGAACATGTGCTGCCCAAAGCCTTGCCCCAATGTGCAAGTATTAGCATTACAAGAACTACAATGACAAACAACTTGTAGCCTGTGTGAATGTTCTTAATTTCTGTCATGTTGCATTCATTATAATTCATCAAATCAACAGTTGTAGCTTTTCCATGCAACAAAACTGTCTTTGGTTGTTAGCTTCAACACGTACAAGTGCTCATTAAAAGGTATAGGGCTGCATTGTGTATGGGCTTGGTCAGGCTCCAGCTTTGTTGAATTAAGTGCTGCATAAAGTGCTGTTCCTGACAAACTGCACTGTTGTTTTAGTGGCAACCAGCTGATGACCAGATTAAAAATGTATCCGAGCATTTTGTGAAGAGACAATAACCGTGTTTGACAGCTCCTTCAAAAGCAACCACGCAGCTGGCTACAAACGCCACAATTAATTCCATGCTGGCTCTCTAAATTGTGCAGCCTAATGCTTTTTGAGGGCCCCTTGTACAACTTTAATTATTCATTACTTCAAATGGCCAACAGGCTTTTGTTTTTCCTAGAAGCAACGGCTGCCCGATTGATATGAGAATAGCGATAGTGACTCGAGCTTTTTAAAAATTAACAGTGCACAAAGTGAATTTTTCACATCTTGCTGCCTAAAAGACACTGTTCGGTTTGGAGAAGCAACAAAGTGGGTCTCAATTAAAATGCCACACACACAAACACACATGAAGCCCGTTTTCCAGCTGCGTGTTCCTAATTGGGCTTTTGGACTTGCGCCCAAAAGCTGTCCAGTTCTCTATCCCCTCTGCACTGATTTAGCTACCAACTTTCAATCGAAACTGTTTCTTGCTTACTGAGCAACAACACTGAAACTTTCTGTAAGAAGTCAATTGTGTTTAAGCTACTTAGAATTTAAGCGCTAAAAAGGAACGGGGAGATAAAGTGAGAGAAACTAACAATGCAATCAAGAAAAGCAGACATTATAAAGCTACAGAAATAAACGGAAAAGCGACTGACAAGCAGAGATTGGTTTAGATATAGAAATAACTTCATGTGTGGAGGCAGATGATAGTGAACTTATCCATGTCTCCAAATAGACTGGTTTCATTTTAGGTCAGCAACTCCTTCCAACACATTGCTTGGAATCAAAACGGATATTGATGGGCAAGAAAGTGCAATACCGAGAGAGGCGACTGGAGGAATAAGGGCCAAGAAAAACATTCTTTCCAATTCCCTTATATTTGAACACACTGTAGGCTACATCTTTCATCTCCATATGGCTCCCCTGTGCAACCACAAATACCTGAAATAGATACAAAATGTTGAACCTGAGCAAACTGTTTGAAAGCTCCCTGATGTCTTTGCACAGTTTGAAAAGAGTGTAGGAAGTCTTGCTCCCCAGTGTACTTTACTGGAGGGGTTCCACTCCTAGTGAGCAGCGAGGCCCAAATGAGCACAGTTCATCCCCCTCGACGCTAACACCCCTCAACCAGATCTCCTCTGGGGCTCAAGTTAAAGAGGAGCAATGGGGGATTATAAAGCACAGTTGGTCTCCATGTTAATGTGGCTCCCTTCTGCTCTGGTGGGTGGGCATTTTATATAAACCAATCAGTCAAACTCCCTGCCTGTGGTTTTAATTTTTCAAAAGGAAAGTGTATTGCCGTGGAATCTGACCAATTTTCAGGCTCTAGCCACCTCAGTGAATGGATAAAGCATTTTTCTAAAGAAAAGCAGTCTGACGGAGTGACGGAGACTGAGATGAAAGACTGAGCGGAGGAGATTGATGAATGCGTCTGTACCAATCACTGTATGGCTCAGCACCAAGGACAGCATATTTCTTATGCCTGATCAAGTTAAAGGGAAACTCAGTCAAATGATGAAGCCTCCAACAGCAAACCAAAAAACTCATCCGTGTGATTTAAATAATTATACATTTTCCAGACGCTGACAGTTGCAATATGTAGCATGAGGCAAAAGCTGACATGAAAAAAATAATAATCACATCATCTATTAATGGGTAACCTTAAAGTTGGAGACTGGGCCAGAATATTTAATGTCGCAAGTCATTAATTATATCTTTGAAATTAAAAAAGAGTCAGGATTAAGACTTGGCGGGACAAGGAAAAAGACAGATAGGGTGTAACTAATAATTGTGAGGGAAAACGTGTTTCTACAAGTGCTTAAATGTACGCTCTCAGCTAAAAATGATTTGGATGAGTACGGAGAACGTTCTGGAAGATTCACCTGAGGTCAAAAGCCACAACAAGCCAGGACAACTAACACTAAACTGTATAGATTAACACTAAGCTAAAGCCTTTCTGGGACTATGTAACTATAACAGACATTATAGGATAAACTTTTCCAAGCAACAATGTTGTGATGTATTAAGGCTACACAAAGAACCAGACAGAAGATAAACTCTCACAGGAAATTGTTGTGAAGTCAATACTTCAGTGAAATGACTTAATATTGTTCAGGAATTTTACCAATCTTCTGAAAGGAAGAGCACCCCATGATGAGTATGTGTGCTACTTTCACATGCTGCTGGTTCCAGATCTGAAAATCCAATCATGATAAATAAAGTACTAAAAAAACAAAAAACACACACTTGGGAATCTGTGCAGAGAAGTTAATGAAATCAATCCTCAGTTCCAATGTGGCAACTCAAGGTGAATTAGTTCGCTCAAAATTGGGTTAAGTGGTGATAAAATAATGAAATATGTAACGTTGAATATACTTAAATGGGGAAAAAGGAACTTGCATTTGTTGTTTGTGTGTACAGAGAACAACTGTGCCCCGGCCTGCTCTGGTGCACTGCTGAGCACTCGCCCCGGCCCTTATATATTTGTGAATTGGCTGACCGTTTAGCACAGCTGCAGTCAGCTTCTGAACATATAACAGCAGTGTCCGCAGCTATCATCGTTATGATCGCCCCCATAATTATGATCGCATCATAGTTAGTGTGATCAACGTAGCCAGTCACGAGGGGTAATGATTATTGGAGGCTAAGGCACTGAGGGAAAAACTCAGGCCCTAAGTCCTCACTGAGTAATGGGCCTCCCCTTTGGCCAAATGATGCCCGCTTACACTTAAAGCATCATTTACATTAGTGCTTGTTCTGGGCCATTGGACAGAATGCTTGAAATGGGTCATTAGTGGCGGAATATTCACATCATCTCTGTTCAAGTTGGAAGATACACATGTAGCAGCGTGAGTTAAATTGCCTGTAATGTGTGTAATGTGCAAATACTGCCACTGGGGGGGATATACAGTACTTTGTCATATAGTGCAGGGTGTGCCAGTGTATTTTGGGGATTACTGTGCAAGGGCAATGTGGCAGAAAAGGGTTTCAGAGGGACATCATTGCAGCAGCAGCAGGGTAATACTGCCACCATCTGGGACACCATGGCTCCATCTCAATTCTCTACGGTCTACTAGTTGAGGACTTGTGTATGTCTCCCCACAGATTTACCACTGTTGCTATGCTTTACAAAGATTACATCATGTTGTGGGGTTGAGTTTGAAACTAAAACCAACTTTGAAGAGGTCCAAAATCACTTTAGCAGCACTGAATGAGCTGACAATATTTTGGGAACAAGCATTTATGATATCAGTTTCTCATTTAATACGACCTTGAGGTCAGCCATGTCCGAGTAGCTGATCAAGGCATTATAACAAATATAATATGATATGTAACGATGACAAAGACCAAAAGAAACTGAGATATATGGCACAGTTACATTTTACTTGGGACCAATTCAATCGGCACAGTTTCATCAAAAGTATTTTCTTTTTGGGTCATCTCTCCAGAAAGAGACAGAATGAAAACCTAACCTTCTTCTGCATAAGTAGCAGTTTCATGCTATCGCCTAAGGTTGTATTAGTGAGTGTTTAAAACCTGATTGACCAGTATTAAGAACTGTACTGCACTGCAATGAAAGTGTTGTGTCTTTTGGGCGGCATATACACCGTTCATGTCAGGAACTAAACAGTAAAACATTACAGGTAGAAGAGAATGAAAAAATCTTACTTGTTTCCTCGGATTCCTTCCCTGCGGACTGTGGCAAGGCCCTCGTTCACCAGAGAGTCAGCAATGTTCTCGCCTGTTGTGTCTAAAATGAGACGAAAGAGAGAAGAAGAAAAAACTATCAAACACTTCTTATTTTCTTTTTTAAGACCGGTATGATTAAAATAACACGGCAGTTAGTTCTGTTTGGGTAATTTGATTGGACAAGAGGCAATCAGAGTGCTGACATTTAGGTTAAGAGGGACATTAAGCTATACACAATTCGCTTTTTGCAGGTGCGCTGATTTCACTGCTGATTACAAACAATTCTCACTTAAACCATACTTGCAGCTGATAAGCTAGCAGCATGGGGAAACTTTCACCATCGAAACTATTCGAAGAACAGGGTATTTCACAAAGTTATTAATAACTGTGCATAACTGCTTGATTTTAACATCACAGGTACGTTGAATTCAGCACAATATCAGTGTTACAACTCAAAACAAACTCAGTTTGAGATTTACTCACCTTTTCCCAGGTAGACCATGCCGTACTCCCTGCCCAAAGCGGTCTTGATTTCCACAGTGAAGCACACTTCTTTGCCGATAAGCTTCTTCCGCAGGAACTCTCTGGCTTGAAAGGCCCATGGCTGTAGTACAGACAGGATTATTAATATACTGGGAAATCAAATCAAAAGTCAACTAAAAAAGTAGCAAAAATATGACAATTTTATTCATGAGCTTCCCCAGACATTTATATAAAAAAACAACAATCTATTCCTTTTATAATAAGCCAAAATATTAAATGGGAATTTCAAAATAAAGGCGTATCTTAAAGATGATATGTATCGATATTTACTCTTTGTGTTGATGACAAGGGATCGCTGATCATTAAATCGATAGATACTTACAGATCAAGGTATTATTACTCCCCCACTGCTTTGCAGTCCACAGTAATGAAGTGGAAATAGTTCAGACTAAACAATGACGAGCAGTGTAGTGGTCACGATAAAAAACACTGAAATAAACCTGCTTTCCAATAGGATACATTATCTTTGTTAAAGCAAACTATCTCTGTAAGCCGTTTTGAATTGATTTTTTTTCCCTTTTTTCTGATCCGATAAATAAACAATAAAACAGGCAACAGAACAGAGAGTAGTTGTGTCTGACTGTGATGAATAAATAGATGGACTTTTCAAAAAGGTCTGAAACAAGTTCAATTGAGAATTAGCTACATTATCATTTATTCAATAATCTGAATACTAATACATCCC
The DNA here is from genome assembly GCA_903364295.1 of Serranus cabrilla. Lineage (NCBI taxonomy): Eukaryota > Metazoa > Chordata > Actinopteri > Perciformes > Serranidae > Serranus > Serranus cabrilla. The sequence continues at coordinate 377,599 of CAFUXE010000056.1, read as the reverse complement.
TAACTACAACTGCTCAATTGAGATGACAATAGCAAAGCAATGTTACAAAAATTCCAAAGCAAAGATTTACCCCAAATAGTAAAAAACAAAGAGCAGCGAACAGGGCTACTGAGCAGGACCTCGTTCTGCCTTTGCCAAACATGCAAACATAAACAAACAATGGGATTGAGCTGCTCACCTCATCAGGGGTGTCCTTGGTGTCGGGCTGGCCCTGAGCGGCTCGACGGGCCATGGCTCCAGCTCGGATATTACTGAGATTGATCTGACGCTCCGGGGGTGGGCCACCTCGAGGCTGGCCCCGAACAATAATGGCACAGCCTGACAAAACCTGGAGGGACGACAATAAAGACTGTCAACTGGAGAAGATCAAATTAACAGTAGTGGTCACTGATTGTTCACCAAATGCAGATCTGTTCTCGCTTCTTTAAATGCATTCATCACAAAAAAATAATACATAATTCAAACCACAAACACCAGGACAGTGGTAGATTTCAGTTTCTATTTCCTCTCGGTGGAAACATGCTCTATAGTACCTTCAGTAAACCGTTGTATTTGTATTTGCATATAAACAATTGTCTGATAATTGTCTGATAAGCACTATGGGCGGGTCATGGAGGATTTATTTAAAATGGCAGTTACATAAACAAATACAGTAGATAGGCAAATAAGGTAACCTTCAGTCTAGTAAACTGTGAAGCACGTTGTGTGACTACAAATCAGCTGTCAATTCAGAAAATCACAGTCATTTTAAATTATCAAAATCTTAAAAGATGTTACTGGAGCCTCAAGAAGTAATATATAGCTGGAAAGCAACGTCACGTTGCCAAGGAGTCAGTATGTCATTCAAACGCAAGGTGAGATCACGCGCTCTGATAAGGTAGCTAAATACGAAAAAAAAAGATAACCTACTCTTGGGTTTGACAACCACGGCATTTACACGAATCTGAGCAAACACATTTTATCTGCAGACTCTCCAGTGTGTCTGCAGGGAGCATCTCTGGGGGCTGTTGATCTAAGATATGGGCTAGATAAAGTCTTTCCATCAAATTACCACTATTCCCCACTATCTGACTCAGTCCCTCCAAGTATAGGCTAAGTAGAACAGCGTCATTTTTAATCACTGACAAGGCATGGAAAAAGAGGCACTACCCTCCTTTTCTGTTTACAAAAGGGACAAGTTCCACTTTGAATTAACTACACGGCTTTACTCGACTCCTTGATCACCTTTCCAGAGTTGATTGTATTAGATAATGGATTTCCTACTATAAATCTTAATTATGTGGAGTGTGCATAGCAAATCAAAGACAAACTTGATAAAAGTTTAAAGAGTTAATTTGAAATGCATGTCTTTCCAAAACAATTTGAATCCAACTACTCTGGTGCACAACACATGTTCCACAAAAACCTACAATTCCTTTGGTAATAAACCCACAAGAGTGTAACCTCGCGGGAGGACACTAGTGCTTACCTGTTTACAGTAGTTATTAGAGTTATAAAAATAGCCCAATGTCTGGAGACTAGCGCAACTGTGTGGAATATGCTCTCTGTGAGAAAGCAGCTAGGGTAACATCCTTTTCTTTTTAACACTTATATATTAATTTAAACAACTTTTCATATACAACAACGTTACAGGAAGACTGTGGGTCTCCATGGGTCAAACTATGAAACTTTGCAAGGCATACATTAAATATAAAATATATTAACTCTAACACGAGAAATAGGCTATCTTGCTGCTTGAACTAAGTTCAAGGCAAACAACGTGAAGTAACATATGGAGGTACAGAGACTACACACAACCAAGATGAATGGGAGCTTATGGGGGCATGGGAGCTGTAGCTACGTGTCAGTTTCCCGTGGTTAGTTGTAACCACCAGACCGGGGAAATGTCTGACTTAAAGGGTTGGAAACATTAACCAACGGCCGGAGTCCGAGATTGCCTAATGTTAAGAAACGATACCTAATCCGCTGACGTGATATAATGACAGTTATGGGAAATGCTCAGGCATTAATGAAACGATATAAGAGGAAACTTTGGGTGTTAGCTTACACGCTACTTGGCTAAGTACCAATTTACAAGTGACCAGTGAGATAAAGGAGTTCAAGTTGCGCAAATGCTATCAACTCCGTGTTCAGCAGCACTAAAGACCACGAACTTTGTTTTCTTGTTGGACATAAAACGCTAGTTAGCCAACAGTTAGCTAGCTTATAGCTGGGAAACTAAACATCTGTTAACGGTACAGATAGTTAACTTACTAAATCACACTTTCCAGCCAGCTTGGATTTCAGCACATGTTAGTCAACTTTTTCTCGTTATAATATACTTATGGCCGCTTAATATCTTGCGATACACTTTATAATTCCACTAAAATTATTAGTTTGAGCTCCTTAAAGCTAGCTACTAGCAGGGTAGCAAACGTGTGCTAACGTCAATTGGCTTGAGCTTATTAGCAGGCTAGCAGGTTTATTAGCATGTTAGCTGGCATGCTGCTGCATCCAGGTGAGCTGACAGTTGGTAGTGACACGTTGCCAACACTGGCATTTAACAGACAACTACATATATATCGTCAAAAAGCTTCGGTTAGAGTTGTAACGCTATAATAGCGATAGTTAGTTTAGCCTTCATTAGCCCTTGACTCACTAAGCTAACTAGCTGTATCTCTTCATTCCCGTAGTGGGCTCTACATATTCACATGTAACGATTCCTACCATTTTCACAATTCCTCTCTGCAGGGCTGCAGCCGGAGAAGGGGCTGTCTGATTTGGTGCCGAAACAGATGCCATGTCCACTGGTTTGAGATATAACGCCGTTAAGGGGTGACCAGGTAAGGGAGCTGGGACTCCGAAGTGACTGACTGTTCTACTGAAAGCCAAGAGAAAAAGGCTGAACACTGATCAACACACACGTTATACCGGAAACACACTTTGCCATGCATACACACACGTCGAAATCTTTCCGGGTCTCGGCGAGCGGAATGAATGGGAGCGAATGGAGGCGCTGCTCGACCGCAAAGGCAATTTGAAATAATGTCTTCCGGGTCAAGAGGTGCGACACGTCAGCATAGTGTTACCCCAGCTAATGCTGCCTTCAAGTGGTGTCGGAAATGTTAAACTCCCTTCTAAGCGTATCATGAACTGCCCAAAAAAAGTATAAATATTGTAACTATTGTTAGAATGAAAATAAAACAATATTTGGGGTTTTGAGAGCACAGAAGATGTTTCAACAATATGTTTAAACTTGTGGACTTTGCATTAAAAGTTTTTGTTTACTATAATTTGGCAGCTGCTTTGACTACTTGTCATTCTTTAACTGTCTGTTTGGTTTTATTATATTTTAATAATATTATTGTTGTTGTTATACAACAATAAAAACTTTGTGTATAGCACCTTTCATACATAAAATGCAACTCAAAGTGTCTCACAGTATGGTATTACAAAACCAATAAAGGCAACTTCAATTGCAATACA
>CAFUXE010000056.1:342257-373525 GCA_903364295.1 Serranus cabrilla | reverse complement strand
TGTTTTTATGACTCTTTTAATGCTCTGACATTAATTCCCTACAGGAGTAACTTGTATCGACTATAAACTGTGATAGAGAGAGACAGGCAGACAGAAAGCTCCCTGGCGTATGACCAACAATCTCCACTGGGTGCTGGGGTGAGATTTGGAAACTATGCATCCACAGCATATGATGCACCTCATTGTCATACTCATTGATGTCTTTTTTTTGCATCTATGTATCTAATAATGTTTTATTGCCACAAATATTGGGAAGCATGGGAAGTGTGGCTTAAGCATTTATTATCATGCTTCACCATGTTTGGATGTTAAGCCCATTAAGTCTTGGAGACAAAGGGGATTTTTGCTAGACTGTCAACAGCTAAACATGATCAGCTTATTTATTTACCATATTAGACTTGAGTAATTAAACCTGGAGCTTCTTTCATTTTTATTATTCATTTTCCAGCTGACTAATTTCTATGAGTCATTCTATTTCCAAAATTATAAAGCACTCCTATTTTTTAAATTTCTGTTTTATCAGCTACTTACTCATTTCAGGAGAGAAGCTGGTATCAAGATGTCACCTGAGGAAAAAAGAAAAGAAAAGAGGTGATTAACTTAAAAGCTATGATTACACATCAAATTTGAAAAAAACATTGACAAAATTTGTATGATTTAAAAACTTACATTGGAAGCAATCAGGGACAGGCACAGTTTTATTATAAAACAATAAAAATACATATGTAGGAAACATTTACAGAAAAAGTTAATCACCTGATATCCTGTTGCTGACCTCCAATACAGTGTATTAAAATTTAAAATGTGAGCAAATCTGAAGTTTTCTTTGGCACAGCCTAAAGGATTCTCTGTCTTATTGAACAACAGCTAAATATAAACTTAGTATACAAATGTTTTGTGTACATCTGGTGATTTTTGCACACATCCTTACTGACTATTTGGGCCATCGCGCATCTTACGGAGCTGCTAGAGAGGTCCTGTAATTTATTCATAGCCCATACGCGCATGTTTTGTTATAGCGTGCTGCCCAAAGATTGAACAAAAAAACTACATGGTCATTGACCAAATCTTCACTAACACATCGAATGGTACTTTGGAAAGCAGGAGTATTGCTGACCTGTTTTGGCATCCAGTGGGTCTGGATCAGAATCAAGAGGGCGTCGCTGTGGCATTTCATCTATGTCATGATGAGAAAAAACACTTTTGGGTTTTTGAATCTTTGAAAATAAAACTTGGGGAAAAAAATCAACCGAAGACCTTGTTTAAAAATAAAGCATTTAAGACTAAGTTAAGTAAAAATGAATGGCATTAAAGAGAGACGATTTTTGTGTTTTAGCTACACATTTGGCCATGGACATAAAATGAAAGCAGGAAACCTGTAGATAAGAACATAAACAGGCGTCTGTGTTCAACAGTAAAATTCAAATGAAAAACATGGAAGATGAAAAAGTCTAATAACTGGGTGGAGAAAATGTCTAACCCACCCCGGAGGCAGCTCCGCTGCGCACACTGCACCTCAGTGCGCTTTGGAGAGGTTTTGGTCACCTTTTACGCGGATGAATTACAAACATTTCTCAACGCTTCGAGGTGCAGTAAAGCACAAATATACGTGTTTTATGCATAGCACAAACACCTACAACGTGTAAGTAAAATCTATACTTATTTTCTGGCACGATTCAGCCACTTAAAGTCCCGCTCCCTCATCTGGCGAGCCCTGATTAGAATTTACGCACCACGAATATGCGCTGCTGTCTTCACAACACAATCTAAGTACTTTAATCAACCTCGTTTGGCACACACTGTACGCGCAATAAAGTACTATAAATCAATGACCACATCAACTCCCCGGTAATAAATAAAAAGGCTTGCCCTATTTGTCCTTTGTCTCGGTTGGCAAGGAGATGATGGTGTCCAAAAATGGCTGTCCTCTATCTAACCTGGCTGATTGTACACAGAGAGTATTATTGTCCTCTAACTCAGGGTTAATGTATAATTTGGGCCATATGGCATTTTAAAATCTGAGCCTTTATTTCGGTGGCACTTCGATCTGTGTGGACCCAACTAATGATATTCAATTAGTCATTAAACAGGCCAAAAGACGAGCCTTGTGTGGCTTTTCACATAGGCTAATATTTGCTCGTCAAATATTTCCCTTTGAAACGTTTACAACGCATTTTTATCTGCTGGCTGCCCAAGGAACATCTGTGAGGGTTATTTTAGCCTCCCTCTTCTGGATAAACCAGGTCCCTCAATTGGCCCTTTCCTTGCGCCCATACACGAGTCTATTTGTTCACGTTTTGAAAGAAAATGTAATAAAGAGAGACTGGGTGATGGATTTATGATTTATCAGAAGCACTTTACCATATGGCAGTCGTCATTGGCGCAGATTTCCAAATGTTTGTTTTATGAAAGGAGTCCAGAGATCCTTTTAATCTGAGCCACTTCACCTGGGAAAGGATGCTCAAGTCACGTGACCACAAATCCCCCGAAAGGATGGGAAATTTATCAGTGTTGGTGATTTAGTTTCTTTGAAAGATGTACATTTACTTTTCACTGAAGCAGAAAGTTTAAAGACTCAATTGTGTTGCACTTAAAAATGTGTTTATCTGGTTGTGGTCGTGGGAAATCACTGCGCAAAAGGAAACCAATTCCAAAACCAGAATATAACGACGTGGATAACATGACCACAGCAGTACAGAGACATGTGCAGAGATGACAAGCTCTAATTTGACTTAATATGATGCACATGGAACGTTTTTTGTGCCTCAAGTTTTACTTTTTTCTGTTTTACTCTATTACTAAATGTTTTACGCATATAAAATCAGATAAAGCTCTAATTTAGATTTACTGATCTAAAATGTAAAATATTGTGATATTTTATCCTGTATCATGGATTTTCCGTGACTCAGTACCTTCCTCTTCACTTTGATATTACAGGACTCTTGTTTTTGAAAAATCAAACTTTAAATACAAGTGGAATTAAAACATCAGAATATGATTATAACTCTTCGTAAAGACGCACCAGCTTGTCTGAATTTGAAGTCTCTAATGCCCACATTCATTTCCAGGCAATATTGACATTTCAGGTAACAGGCCACCACGTCATGTGGAGGTCTGCAGGTCTATAAATATCTGCTGAAGGGCGTGATTCCCCTCACTGTCATTCACCAGAGACAAGTGGAGTTCACGGGACTGTTAACTTTATTTTTTCCTACAAGGGACGAGGTGTCCTTGCGCTTTTCATACCATAAACTGCTGGAACCATTACGCGTTTTATTTCTCATCCAGGCTGGGAGCAAGTGGAGATGTGCGGAACAAACGATCTACCGAATAAAGGTTACTGTTACTACTTTATTATGCTGTAATTTTAGGCTAATAATAGATTTTTAGACACGTCATTAGACCACCTGTTGGGACCTTGCAGTGCAATAAGAACATAATTTAAACTTTTTCAATGTAATTACAAAGACAGGTTTAAATAGTTTTGGCTGTGTTGTCATAAGGTGGTAGAAGTATCAACCAGCTGGGAGGGATGTTCCTCAACGGCAGACCTCTCCCGGAATCCAAGAGGAGGAAAATGATCGAGCTGGCCTCAGAGGGGGTCCGTCCGAGCCAGATCTCCAGGATACTTCGGGTACGCAAAGCTCCTTTTTTGGCAAAGTTGCGCAAATAGCCATAATTAGGCTTTAACCCGTGTAGAAAACATGTTGCTTTGTTAATATTCTCACGCTCAAGGCAGTGGTAGTGAAATAAACTTCACGCTATATGTTTAAAGTTTAAAAAAGTAGACCCCTCTGCGTATTTCAGGTCTCCAACGGCTGCGTCAGTAAGATCCTGAGCCGCTTCCGCCGCACTGGACTCCTGGAGCCAAAGACTGTCGGAGGGAGCCGACCTCGGCTTCTCACCCCGGGTGTCATCTCCACCATCATCCAGTGCAAAAGGGAAAATCCAACCATCTTTGCTTGGGAAATTCGTAAACGTCTTGCAGCAGCAGGAATATGCAAAGCCACCAATGTCCCCAGCGTGAGTGAGAGGGAAATTTAATGTAAATTAAACATAAAAAAGAAGAAATTCCAAGTACTAATTTGACGTGAGGCTGTTTGTACTCTGTTACCTGCAAGGTGTCGTCTATAAATCGGATTTTAAGGAAGATCCACTTGGACCACGGACCGATGTGCATGGAGATCAATGCGCACATCAGGGCTGAGCAAGGTGAGTTACCTGAACCGCTGGAAACAAGTGAAATAATGAATAACCTTTGACCTCCAGCTGATCATATAACGTCACAAACATGCAAGGACAAAGTGCATCATTACCCAAAGAACCATAGTCATTTTTATATATTATGTTTATGAAATGAAGCCTCTATAAATATAGCACACACTTATATTTTGGTGAACTAGAACACCATCCTTGTTCAAGCTCACATAAAGTGTGTGTTTATTCTGCAGATTTAGACTCTCTGATTCAAGAAGAAGTAAATGAGAGAAAGATGTCTGAGACAGCATGCAGCAATAACCAGAAGCCTCAAGGTGCCCCGCACCGAAACCGCACCACATTCACCTCTCAGCAGAGCACAGCGCTCGAGCAAGGTGACTCAAAATATTTAAGTCCTTACATATCATCAAATAACTCCATTCTGCATGTCTCCACTCAGAAAGGCAGCATTAAAACATGTTTCTATCTCCTGAATCAGAGTTCTCTCACAGCCAGTACGCAGATATGTACACAAGGGAGAAACTGTCGGCTGAGATCAAACTTCCAGAGGACACCATCAAGGTAAGAGTTTAATTACAATCATGAAAACACACATACAGAATCAGAATTTTCATCTTTCTGCTCTTGAGATGATTGTGTGTCTCTCAAAGGTCTGGTTTTCAAACAGACGGGCTAAATGGAGGAGGGAGGCCAAACAAAGGAGTAAGTGTGTGTGTGTGTGTTCATGGAAAAGCCTCGAAACATGATGCATAATCCTACAATATCTGACTAAATGTATTTCTCCATCATACCTGCAGACCTTCAAAAGCAAAGAGAAGTTATTCCTGTGAATCAATTAATGCCACACAGCTTCACGGCTCAGCAGGTACAGTGTGTGTCTAATCACCTAAACAGTCCTGACAGAGTAGATTAGCTGAGTTTTGGCATTAAATTCTTATTAAATAATACCTAAATTTGCTTTTTTTTCCTTCACTCTATACTGCAGAGATGAAATCAGTGTCTAGAGGCTTTAAAATGTGATATTGTTTGACTAAGACCAATAAAAAAAAGGCTTCTGGGTTTTCCTGTTTAGTCATTTTTTGACGATGCTTGTGTTGATTTGAAGGCAACAGGAATGTCAAGAGTCTACTGTGAAAACCCGGAGGTCTCCTCTACATACACTACAGCTGCCAGGAAGTTTCAAACTGGCTTCTTCTTCCCAAAAGAACCAGGTAAGATGCTGCAAAAAATATATTTTTTAATATATCAAATCAGTAAGAGAGGCAAGTGAGAAAAAAGGTGCAAACAGTTAAGTTCAAAATAGTTTTCAGTCCTATGTTTGACTAAAGAACAGGTAAAAGAATGGATTTCCATCTGTGATACAGGTGGGAAAACAGTTTTGGAGGGTGAAAATTGATCGGAATGATAAGTCTTAAACACGGTGCAAACTTTTGGTTAATATATTATAATTAAAAGTGACGTAACAGGAATGTATGTTGCTTTTTAATTGCATTAATTAATTTAAACTCAGCTGGACAAAAACATGAAAGCTTTAGTCTTATTTAGAAACTGGTGTAGTGGCGCCTCTTGTGATCAAAGAGAGTATTACAACAACAAACAAGGCAGAGTATTAGAGCCATGTGTAAGGGGAAAAATGTGAAAAGGATTTAACAAAAAAAGGAAAGTATTACAAGAATAAAGTTGAAAATGTGCTAATAAAGTTGAAATGTTGAGAATAAAGTCAAATCTTATTTATATAAAAAATGAATCAGGGGGAGATTTTTTTTCTTGCATTTTTAAGATAAGAAGTCCAAATGTTGAGTCAACTATCGGAAGTTCGATTTTAATATTGAAATATCAAGTTTATTATTAAAAAGACACTTTTTGAGGAAGTGAACTAATCATTTACTTCCTTTAATCTGCTGTACAGGTATGAAAGATTCTGCACATCTGACGACCATCTCGGTCCCACCCTCATTCCTCCATCAGTCTAATAACATGATGACCCACACTATGTCAAACAAGCCTCCTCTGGATCTCCACAGAGACAGATTCACTTTCCCACTGGTCCACCACCATCACACAGACACACGGACGCCTGAGTCAGTGAGAGCAGAGCAGCCTGTGACTCAGTGCTGGAGCCAGCAGGGGGTTTCTCTAACGTGGAGCCAGCTGCAGACGGATGAGAGCTTTCTGTTCTCTCAGCAGCCCTGGGGTGTGAACACACACCGCTGCCTGGACTAAATGTGGTATCACTGAGCAGCTTCATCTCCAGACTGGAGGGACACAGTTGAACCAGCAGAGGGCGACAGAGGACTGGAGTTACAAGCTTACGCCTTATACATGTTTTGTTTTTTCAGATTCACTTTTTCTCAAACAGCCCTCTTCAATGTCCAATAATGAGGAGATACAGAAATTATTATCTTCATTTTTTATTCTAAATTCAAAGTTCATGTTGTAAACATTTATTGGGTTTACCAGACAACCCTGATGGATCTTCATTTCATCCACTAAACTGACTTGTAAAGTTCATGTAACTTTGCAAGACATGACGTGCTGAATGATATTTATTTTTTTATTCATGTGAGCTTCCAGGAAATAATGTGTTTATATCCCGAGCTGTGATTAAACCCTGAACCCAGGTTCAGCTTGACCGGGTGTGGATTTTAGAGGATACATTTAGTTCTTAAAGAGAGTATAAAAACAGAAATGATATCTGGCTATAACTTTGACTGAATGCTCTAAATCATAGCTCCATGGATCATTTAAGGTTACCACTGGATAATATGGATGTTATCTCTTTTATAGTCTCGCTGTTTGTTTCAGTGCGGAGGGAGGTGGAGGCACACCTCCAAGATTCCCTTCCAGGGAAAGCCAGTGGGAAAATCTATAAAAGTATAGCTTCAAAAAGTCTAAACATGACCTGATATCTGCTCTGCTCGGTATCAGCTTTTATGACTGCAACAGGGCAGAGGCATTGAGTTCCTTTATATCCCTTTACTACAGCGAGGAGACGGTAAGACTCGGAGTTTCTCGATAATTGGTCACCGGGGGAAAGGTTGGGATCAGAAGGCAAACCGCTTGGTCAGCAGCAGGGAAGTGGCCTACTGGCAAAATGACCTGTTGGAATTTAACGCTACAGTATGAAGCCAGATAGGTAAATTACATCTCCACATGACAGTGTGCGTTTGTGTTGTGATTTCTCCTGCAAATGTAAATCATCCAGAAGCCTTTTAAATAGATTTAGTTCAGTTATTGAAATGGGAACATGATTTTCTGCTCCAGTCCCTCTCAGAGTGCTGATAGTGGTCAGGAGGGTTAACAACTATTAGTGCTGGAAGTACAATTTTCAGCTACTTAAAGCAGTAAACTTTAGTATTGCTACTCCAGATTCCTGCTCCATTACATTCATTCATTCATCTTCTGTAACCGCTTATCTGAACCCGGGTCGCGGGGGGCTGAAGCCGATCCCAGCTGCATTGGGCGAGAGGCGGGGTACACCCTGGACAGGACGCCAGTCTATCACAGGGCTGACACACAGAGACAGACAACCATTCACACTCTCATTCACTCCTACGGGATATTTAGATTCACCAATTAAACCCACGCACACACGGGGAGAACATGCAAACTCCACACAGACACAAACCACTACACCACCGTGTGGCCATTATCAGAATATATCCCCTTTAAAAATCATATGGTAAGCTTGTAAATCAAAATACTTTGTTATGGATTAAAACAGTTTTTTGCAACATTTTTGGCTTGTGGCTCTTTACAAACAGCAAAGCTCACTGCCTCCATGTCACACTGCACATGGTTTTCGTAACGGTTTGAGATATCCAAGATATAAAATTAGAGTAGAGAAATATACAAAAACTAAAACAGATTTATGCAGCAGACTTTTTTTTCCTGCAGAATTAATCATCTCATGACTCAGGAAACTTATCTTGTGACCCTTTGGAGGAGCCCGACCCTGAGAAACCACTGGACTGAACTACTGAACTGTAATACTAAATATTACAAAACTATAATATGAAGTAACTTGCTCCCCCTCGACCTGTTAAAACAGTAAAAAGTTGCTTTATGATAGACATATCAGTATTCAGGATCTAAAAATGCCACATGTAAGAATAACATCTTTCTGCAGCAGAGTTCTGTACTGTCACTCAAATAAATGTTTAATGTAGCACTTTTACTTGTAAGGGAGTATTGTTTTTATGATAATTTGACACATAAATGTATCATAAATGTGAAGCATTACATATATCTAATCTCATGTTGAGCAATCAGAGCTGCTGAAAAGTTTATCCAAAAGTTCAATAGCAGCTCACTTAAGTATGGGACGTCTTTGCTGGTTATTATTCATCTCCTTCAGTGGCTGAATTAATGACCCCTGCCGCTTTCAGCCACTTAAGAATATTTATCATGCACTAGAATTTTCTTCTCTGAGTGATATAGAGAGTAAACTGCCAAAAACGGTGTAAACAGATAAGCACGCGCTGTTCCTTTAAGCACATTACACACAGCCGGGGAAACAGCCGAGAGTAGGAAACAAATGAAGGGAATATAGCTGAATGTAATGTCAGGTTGTTTATTAAAATAGGAATAATACAAAGGCTACAAAATTCAGAAATAGATATAAAACAACTCACTAACACAAAATAGCAGCTATTATAATTAAAGTTAACAGTATACAAACATATAAACAGAATGAAGTAGAAATTCTTAAGTATGATATTTACAAAAATTACAAAAGTGTAATTTACAGAATGCACGAGGCTATTTACATCAATTAAATAACAGTTACAACAGCTGACAATTTACAATTATATGATCCAACACATACTGACCAATATGTGGTATTTGGTTTCTTATGTGTCAGTTGCCTTTAAATGTATTCTTCACAGACTGTTGCCTTGGTGTTAATCTGTGCAAGACTGTAAGAGGATTGTTTGATTAAGGCCACAGTTAAACTTTTACTTTATTCAGTTATGGTCTTTGGAACCAATCGAAGGCAAAATGACTCAAAGGTGAATGGGAAACTGCAATAACTATAATAATAATAAAAGTATATTATGCAGGATTTCCCTAAAATACAAAGATTTATCTGATAATAATCCCCTTAAGAACTGTTCATTTTGCTTTGTTCAGGATGTTTCTGGTTGTCAGACTTGCTATGAAAATAGCATAGCACCAAGAAACTTAACAAAACAAGCAAAAAAGGAACACAAATACAGCTGGGCGAAAAGGTAAGAAGGTTTGCTATCCTTTTCATTAACCCGAGGAGGAGGGGCCAAGTCTGAATGTTGTGTTTACAAACAGTAAGCAACAATCCTGCATAGTATGCCTTTAAGGTTTAAGGTTCTTTATTGCTATGTACTATTTTAAATGTGATATTCAGAAGAGTCATCTTAGAGCTGAGAATTGAAGACACAGTTTAACTTTTGCATAGAAACAACACAAATATCAGTAAAATACACAGATTTTAATGCAAAAAAAATGGAGATTCTTTTGCATAATTTAAGGCTGCAGGTGTATTTTGGTTATTTGCAAAAAAAAATGTGATAATGTGCTCCTTTACTATCATCTACTTCTTTGGTTCACTTATCTTGTTTTATTTTTTGTTTGATCTGTGTCACGGCAGGTGATCACACATATTTTACTTTCTATGTTTGTGCATGTGCGTTTAAGTTTGTGTGTATATATGCACAGTAAATGGCATTAACTAATATCACTTTACTGAATGCATGTGTAACTTTGTGCAGGACATTACTTCATTAGCCTGTAACAGACCCTCTTGAATTAGGACGAGAATGTACTGCAACCTAGCTTGTCTTTTCATGTGTGTGTGGCTGTTACCTGTGAGTCAAACCTGCACCCCAGTTATTCTGGGATCAAAGACAAAACAATCTTAGTATCACATTAAAATCTGTATTCTTTTCGGCTAAATAACAAAAATAAATATACCTTACTTCCACTTACAAGCTACCGTTCTCTTTAAATATCAAACATAACCAGAGGCACAAAGAAGCCAATCTGACTTTACTCAGTGAACCAAAAATATTCCAGATCTATAAGACCTATAATATCTTACAGCACAGCAGAAACATACTCAATAAATCTGCAGTTATGTACATAAGGAGTCACTTTCCATGAAACAAAAAAAAGTATAAAATATCCTACTGACCACACACAGCCCACCAGGGGCCAAAGTTCCCTCCAAACTGGAGACCAAATAGCCATGTTATATTTGGCATGGCTCTTCTCTCTCTCATGCTACAAATATTAGCATAAGATTTTGGAGCAGATCGCTCAGTCCTACTTAGACCCTCTCACGGGGAATCTAACAGTTACAGCTAACTGGGGAAAAGGTAGTCCAGCTACTGCACACAATTAGCACTGCATGGTTTGCCAAGGCTGCTGCAGTTAGCCTTTCAAACAGCAATAGTGTATTATATATATTTGTAGACCTGAAGCCAAATCTAAACCTTTGCTGGACTTAAAGGCTTTTCTAGTGTTTAAAGAATAGGTTATAATGATCTTTTCATGCTTATAGTTTCCTCCCTTTTTGTATTACCATAGGTTTTTGTAGGATTTTTTAAGAAACTTTATAATATTTATAATTTTTGCTGTGATATTTTTAGGTTACCCTCAATTTTATGACCAGATTAGTACATTTGTTGACATTAAGGCACGCCACAACCATCCATCCACATCATGTATGTTGGAGGTAATAAGATATGTTTTGCAGTCCAGCTCAACATGTTAAAAAATAAAATAAAATAAGAAGTCCCAGAAACAGGAGAGCACCTTGTGTGGTAACCTCCAGATAACTGGGTTCTGTCCATATTCAAGTATATTCCAGGAGATAATACTGGGTGTCATTCTTATTGTCTTTCTTTGGATGGCTTCAGAAATTCTGAACATGTCAAAATACAATAAGTACGCCGTCCATGTGCCAAGACTTTGGTTGGAGAAATGATACGAAGGCTAAAAACCGGAATGTCTTCATTTCTGAAGTGGAAGAACGGATGGCATTCCATTTCTTTGTCCAGTTTTCAATCACTAATCTCTGTCATCTCCGTACAAAATGACGAATTCATCCACAAAATCCCAAAATGGCCACTTTCCGTAAGGTGATTTTCCTCATTTCTCCCCCGTGCTCCATGCTGGAGAGGTCTTGGAATTTGTTGGCCCCGAAGCCGCCCCTCCTCTCCCACGCTGCGGTAAAGTCGTGCATTAGGTTTGATTTTCACACCATTAGTTCCTCTCCAAACTGGGGTAAAGTTTGAACACTTTGTATATCCACTCGGAGTAGAAAGCAACGTTAACAAAAAGCGCAGGCTGTGATGACGCGCATTTTGTCCTTTGGATGCTCACGCCGATGATCACTTTACGCTCTTGTTCCTGGCAAACTAGCGGACCACCATTGTCTTTCTGCAAGAAAAGTGTAAAGGCACACACATCAGAGAGACAGCACGGTAACCAGGACATTATACTGATGACTAAAACGCTGCTTGCAAAGCTTAAATGGCCAGTTTACAAAAATTATGCAATAAAGACAGCTTTCTACCCATTTAATCATCACTAGTTTCTAATTTTCATTTGGGACTTCGCAGCATAGACTGTATAAAAGTGGAAGTGCCTTAAGCCTGCATTCTTTCTAATGGCCAGCAGATGGCGACTCCACTTGCTGCAATAAGAAGCACAAAAAGTACAAAAGTATCTGCTTCAAAATGTACTTAAAGTATCAAAAGTAGAAGTATGTCCCCACTCAGATTGTTTTATATATATTAAAAAGAGGCCAAAATAAGTGAAAATAATCCACAAATATCCATGTTGACCATTTTCATTGGGACAATTTTTTTTTTAGAACTTCAGTAGTTCAAATAAAAACTAAGTATCTGGAAGTTGCTGTGTACATGCAGATGGCATTCGGGTCGTTTTGGTTCTTACATCACAAACACCTTCTCCTCTCTTGCCACCGGCACATATTCTGCTTTCCCCAGCATCGCCTTTGATTTGTGAGCACATGTCATTGTTAACCATGGGCATGGTCAAAGCGTTGAGTGTCTCATCATGTCCTGTGTCTGAAGAGAAGGATATACAGTATAGTTGTTAAATGTTATAGACATTGTGTTTGTTTAAATAATGATTTAAATGCAAAGTAGCATGGCATATGGGTGAAAGAAGGCAGTACTTTTGGTTTCCCCCCATCCATACATGGTGCAGTTGGTGCCCTCGGGGATGTGACACTCTTTTACTGGGAGGTAAATAGTGGAGGCACCTTCGGACACAGGGGCAGGACTAGAAAAAACACAATAATAGTCACAAATAACAGTCAAAATGGAACATACAAAGAACACAGATAAGAGGAACAAAAATTAGAGATGAACT
Source organism: Serranus cabrilla (assembly GCA_903364295.1). Classification (NCBI taxonomy): domain Eukaryota; kingdom Metazoa; phylum Chordata; class Actinopteri; order Perciformes; family Serranidae; genus Serranus; species Serranus cabrilla. The sequence continues at coordinate 360,928 of CAFUXE010000056.1, read as the reverse complement.
TCTTTGGGATCAACAAAAACAACACACCAATTTAGCACTATTGGTTAGTTGAGGACTTACTCTTTTAGTTTCAGCATAACTAAGTTGGATCCTTCTGGGCCACAGATCAGGCGAGAGATGCGTAGTCTTGGGTGGATTGAGGATTCATTGAGGTGATGCAGACCGACCTGCACACTGTAATCCTTGAGATCTGGAACACTGATGACCAAAAGGACCAAATGGTAAGTTGTAAACCTGCAGTAACATTTCTAACAAAGTGGGCAACCAGGCTTGACATGTAAAACTTTTAACAGACAGTCAGCATTGTACACTGTGGTGTGGCATTTGTAAGAAGAGAGTATGTAGGAATGCTATAATTAATTATAGGAAAAGTAGGATCCATTATCATTGGAGTTTGAACCATACTGAAGACTATAAGTCAGGATATTTTGGCCTTAACTGCCCCAAACTCATCACAGACGGACGATTGGTCCGGACCCCATTGGCGCCACTTCATGTCACAAACCGACACTCAAGGGCTTTGCCTAAGAAGCTCCTGACCAAGTGTATGCATGCAACGAGTGAGACCTGCTTGGACATGCAGTAATCTCACTTTTAAAATATTGCTAATTTAATCATACATTTTTTTCCTTAAATGTGCAGAAACAATAGACCAATATTTGCAAGAAAAAAGCTGGTTCTCTAAGATTGTTTTTCTAAGACACACCGGTCCTAAAAACATCAGCTAAGAGCCACTGATGTACACCATATGCAAGTCATACAGTACTGTACATACTACAGAGATGGGGACATTTACTTTAAAGCCACTGCTTCAGATTTAGAGATACTGTATGCATGTGAGTGGCTCTGATATAGACAATGGCTAGATTAAAAAGATCTGAAGGCCACATCTCAGATCAGACCTGTCTGAGAGTGTGTACCTGTCAGTAAAAAGGATCCATCCTGTATCTTAACAGTATTAAAAAGAAGGCAGACAGGGAAAATGTTTGAGAGATAGAGATAGAGTAAGGGTTTGGTTGAAGTTTGTTTAAGGTGGAGTATTACCAGGAGGTGAAGCACTGTTGGTCGGTCAGAATCCAATCTTCTCTGATCAACGTGCCTCCACATACATGAGCCTTCCTAAGAAAATTTAAGAAGACAATTAAAATCTTTGTGGTAAATATAAAAGCATAAAAATAGATATATTTTTTCAGAAAAACACACATGTAACACAACTTACTCTCTTTGGATGCTCACAACCCAGCTGCCATCTGTTCCTTGCACTTGGTGTCCTCCAACAATTCTGATGTTTTTATGACTAAAGCATGATTTCTTGGGCCCAGTAAAAGCTAAACAAGAAGATTTTGTTTTTACTTTGCATGTTAGATGGATGTATTATTAACAATTCAATGACAAAATCTTTCTTAAACTTCAAAGGGCAACCATAAAATATGATTTGTTTAGTCAGGTATTTGACAACAGAAGGATCTGATATAAAGAGATTAGAGATAACAGGACGAGGAAGAGGACCAGACTGGTAAAAGCCTGATAAACCAAAGCGATACTCACTGTTAGGTTGAGGAGTCACTGTTGCTGATTCACCTAATAAAAGTAAAGTAAAACCGTAAGAAAAGACCCCACAGCAGCAGGAAATAATTTAGCCCACTGACCAAACATTGACACACAAAGCATAAAACATCATTGAAAAAGACACCCTTCTTTACTTTGTAAAGACTTATCACTGAATCATTGTTGGAGGCTATAACAGTCAGCAACCGCAGCAAATAAATTTGCTCAAGACCTCAAAAACTTCATGGAAGATATGTTTTACATTATGGAAATTATTGTGTAGCCATTTGAAAGAGGCTGTTCAATTGAAACCAGCCAGAGAGAATGTCGGGTCCAGCCGCTCCAGTGTGTGTTTTCGCTAATAAAAGGATGGCAGCAGGGACCTGCATCTGTTTGAAGTTTTTCAGCATCGTGTAGTCTCTGCCAATTGGACAAAACCACGGCTAACAGATTACATAAACCACCAGCCAGGCTGTTTAAAAACACACTTATGACATTTATGTTGAAGTCAACGAAGGCTGCAAAGCTAAAATACTTTGTTATTTCATTGCTCTGCACCCATATACAACCACTGTCTACTTCTATAAACTAAAGTGCTGTTTGAATAGAGTGAGAGGCTCATGAAAAACTTGTTTCTTCTTTTGCACAATGTAAATATAACTAAACATGTCGACATTTTACGAGGAGAAGCATTGGCCTCAACAACATTTCACCATTGCTGTCATTTGTTGAGTCTGTTTATGAGCATCATGGCATGTTGAGACAAATGGTCTGGTTCTGTGCTGTGCATTCATATTAAAAGGAACTGTATCACAAGCAAAGTGGTGAAAAGCTACCTCATGATTGTCCTGAACTTCCTGAAACAAACCACACCTGCTTTCTGCAGCAATTAGCCAGGTGCCCACAGGTGTGAAAATACACATACCTCCAAACAATCTGGTAATTATTTTCTCAACATTCCACACATTCCTACTTCTAACTTCTGTTTGCAAATGTTAACACATACTTGAATCACTTAACCATCTGTAGCCACAATAATGCTTTTAGAAATGTGACCAAAATTGGGATCAAGTTCAAAACAATGCTTACGGGAAAGTACCATTACTGAATAGATAAAGAATTTAACTCTCACCACTGGAATTAAACACACACAGCCTGTCCATTAGAATTTTTGGAAAAATGCTTATTCCCTTTCTTGCCGATAATAAGTTAAGTTAAATTCTACCACAAAAGTATCTGTGGAATAAATAAGAAGCTACAGCCAGCAGCTGCTTAGCTTAGCTTAGCTTAGCTTAGTGCAAAGACTAGAGTTCACCCATTAACATGTTATATCTTTTGTTTAACCCACACAAAAAACAACCAAAGTAGTAGTAGTAGTTGAAGTAGTATTCTAGTGATCGTGTAATAAAAATTTGCCAAAGTGACCTAATGTTAGCTAAGCTAAGGTTAATGCTACACTGAATTGCTAGCTAACATCGCTAACGTTAATTTAAGACAATGAGGTGAAAAACACTAAATTATACACAAGAACTATGGTAAATATTATGAACAATATGTACAAAGTGTACTGTGCAAAGTGAAGTAACTAACTTAAGGATGAAAAGCACTGTGAGGCTAATGTTAGAGGAAAAGGCTAACATTACTTAGCATAACAGATATACTTCACAAGACATTGAGCAAGTAGAGAACTCTCTGTAAGAAAGTGAATAAAAACAAAATACTCCATTAAAGGTCTGACATAACACAGATATGCTGTTACAGAGACAGTGACAAGGTTATTTAAGCCACTCACAGTGCTTCAGTTTGCAGTAGTCCCAGGCCAAACGGTTATTTGGATTGGTGTAACACCAGGGGCCATGTTTGTCCCGGTCTGGGTTCCGGCAGTAGTTCTTCTCCAGCCCTACATGGGACTCTGTAGAGTGAGAATCCCCACTGTAAAACACACAAATACAGATTCTCATATTCCGTTTGTTATTTTGCACACAGTGTATTAGAACTAACACTGGGCCACGTCTCATGAAGATTCATTCACACTCTTGAGCTCTAAAAACACACGAGCGTGTGCATACATGAAGTCGCACGCACACTTACAGTACTGTACATACACACTGTAAGTAACTATGGTATGCCTGGAAAGTCTGACACTGGCTTTCCTATAGTGCAATGAATCCTCTGCGTTTTCTGCACAGAGCCCGTAGAAGGAAACGCAGAGTTTTGTGAAGAGTACTCATGGGAGTATGAAAGTATGCACTCTAAGCATTCAGCAGGGCTCAGACCAGCAGGAGCCACATCCTCTATGGAACGATTTAGTTTTGCTCCAGATTTGTAGGAATTCACATTTGATTGTGTGTCTTTTTGCAATGTTCCACTTGGCTCTCAGACAATTACATGCAATCTTCTCCAGAGTATCACTGAAAAGCAATTACTCGAAAGGAGTTTGGACACACACGCACAAAAATAATGCGACGGGCGACAATTTGTCAGGAGGTGAAGATAATTCCACTTCCCAGGAGAATGTTAAACAAGCTGTGGCTCTCAGCAGTTTTTCCTGGAATGACCCTTGACCTTGAGCAGGGTAGACTCCCTGGCTGCAGTCTATGCGAGGGAGCTGATTGGCTTTGATCTACTTTCCTCAGAAAGCACTTCCTGGGGTCAGGGGTCGGCTCTGGAACATGTCCATCTGTCTGTGCCATTTTGGCTTTTAAAATTCCTGTAAATTAAGTAATTCCAACAGCACGACTTAAGCATCAAGCAACAACTGTGGAGCGGGCAACCTCTCCGTCAGGATGGGTCACCCCAGGGTTTCCTCTCGTCAGTTAGATGAATAATAATTGGACCTGTTATTGACCCCTGAGGAACCCCTGATTTCCTCTTGCTGTTTGTTTTTACTGCTTAGCTTCATTCATATGAAAGGGATTTTCGCAAGGCAATGGGAGCTAAGTCGTCAACAAACACTCATCAACTCAGCTGAAAAGAATGTCAGCCTCTCTAGAAAACATCTCAAGTGTTTCTCAGTACAGCTTAAGCTTGCGTAGGAGTTAAAAGAATGGGAAAGACAACACATTTATTATGCAGAATAAATGTTTTTGATACCTGTTTATGTGATGTGACCAATCTGCACAGGGAATCCCTGATCGGGTTATGGATAAAGTCCCCCGGTATGTCTCTCCGGTGTCTTCATAACACTCTGAGGAAGAAAGGGATATTATTTTTTCAAACCATCTTGTTAAACATTCCTGGGAGAGCATAGAATTACTCAGCCAGCAGTTTCTCAAACACTTTTATGCAATCAGTGAGAGAGCAATCGCCAAAGAACTACATGTATGGTTTGGGTGGTGGCTGTCTTTCTCATTGATGCAAACATAACATAATCAAGTTCAGATTCTTGGCTTCTCCTTGTGGTTTGGATGAATTTAATGTCAAGGGCCCCTGTGTAACCTGTGGTAGACGTTTTTGAAACCTTACTATGTCTGTACTTAAACAGAATCAGAAGAAGGGCTGCAGTGACTAACAGACCGGCTGCAGTTTAACATGTGTGGCATCTTACTGTAACTGTGAAGCAGAGAAACATGGGAAATGACAGCGAGCACTAATGCCAAAGTCTTGTGTTTTTGTTCTTCCATGAAATGGAATTCATTGGGCAGCGTGCTGCCAAGTGGCCCAGTCCTACGGGAGCAATATAGAAAGTGTCTGTGTAACTCCACTTAACAAAAACATGACATGGCTTTTGAAGCATTAGTAGTTCAGTATTTCAATCACATTTTTCAAGGAACAACATGGATATTTGCCAGTCCTTTGAAGATTGGTGCTTAGAAAACATGGGTAGTCTTAAAGGAATAGTTTGACATTTTGGGAAGTAGAGAGAGTTAGACGATAAAGTTGATACCACTCTCCTATTCATAAGGTAGTGGAATGAAAGTACTTGGTGAGGTTTAAGAAACAAAACTATCTGGTAAGTTTTGAAACAATAAAGAATGGATAATGTGCCTCCATGTCTTCCTAATGTACAAAAGTGAAGCCAAAATTTCCCAGATTCGGCTGCTGCCATTTTGCACTGGAAACAGTGGAGCTCTCTCCATCTAAACACCTGCCCAACCCAATCAATGCACAATGCAAGCTGTCAATCATGATGTTTGCCTCAGTTTTACAGCATCAACTAATTAAAACCAAACTTAACCAAAATAAATGAATATGCATATTTCCAAAAATGTCAAACCGTTCCTTTAAAATTGAAGTTGTGCAGGACTTATTACCTATTTTTTGTGTGGCCTCAGCATCACACCTGGGGATGTGGGTGCAGTTGGCTATCCTCTGATTGGGGTCTGTCGTGAAGCACCATGGGTAATCTGCACCATCAGGGTTACGGCAGTAGTTCTCTCTGAGGTCTCTATAACACATACACAAACTACAATTCAAATGATGGTGCTGGTGAATTTTTGACAGCAAAACTATAATTTATATGCTTCATGTTGTCAGATGAATAAAATTAACAAATCACCTCCCTGACACAGCACAGAGAACTGAATCCAAGCTGTCAGGGGGCCATGACACAAACATAACTCACTTGCATTTGAAGTTCAGAGGAAGAAAGGAGTGGTTATGGGGAAATTGGGAATCCCAGCGCTGACATGTCACACCCTCTGGAGTGACATTCATTGTGCCTCGGTAATCTGTGCCCCTTCCCTGGACACAGGATGTTGTTACATTGACATCTGTGTCCTCACTTGAGTCAGAATCTAGCAAAAAAAAAAGAGAAAGACATTTTGTAATTGCAAGTGTAAGCATGAGAAAGAAACTGCCTATGAGTGTGAGATGTAGAAACTGTAGGGAGAGGGGAGGGAGGGATGGAGGGAGAGGAGGGAGATATTAATCCCCACAAGAATGTGTCATGTTTAACCTAGAGACAGATGATCAAAAACAGTAGCACTCCCCCCTTGTCTCAACTGCGATAGGGAACTTTCTGTGTATTCATAACACTGGTGCCCCACATTCTTGCACGCAGGGACATCCACAACAACATGCAGTTACTGAATCTGCTGACAGCACACAAAGTTCCTGTAAGAAAAACTTCATATTCATGAATACATCTTGGACCTAATATTAAACACTAAAAATTCAGTTTCTGGTGAATTTGTTTATTGCAGCCCAACCAAAGATATCACATCCAACCAGGTCTGGCCGGGGCAACTTTATCCACCGGAAAACTATTCCAAACATCTTCAGATGGAATTCTGCTTTTCAGCAGTGCCGGGGATAGCAGTACATGGGGAGCAGCTTCTCCCCTCTGGATTTCTGTCTCTGTTTCTTTAGCCTTTGACAAATGAGATGGGAGAAGATGGAGGAGGAAAGGGAATGTTTTGAGGCAGAAAAGAGAAGGCGGATGGAAAAGAGGGATTCTTTGGCTTGATGTAATACATGCCAGTGTCTGTGTGCACTGTGTAGTACAGGTCAGTGGTTTTTATCTTTCTGAGGGCAGGCAGTGAGGGATGCACACATCTGGACAAATGCAGATCCTCCGCCCTCGCTGTAAATCATAACATGTACTGTAAAGTACGTGTGTGTATGTGTCTGACAGAGACAAAGAGAGATGCTCCGTGTGTTTGTGGGTGTGCATGTGGGAATATTTCATTGTGCTTTCAAAGAAAAAAAAAAGGATAAATTCTCCAATGGTGTAACCTCCTTTTTGGCATCCATTCTTTTTCTTCTCCCCTCTGCCTTTGGTGTTACATATAATGTCAAAAGTTATCTAAACTACAACTCGCTCAGACTTCCAAGCGTGATATGACTCAAGAGGAGTTATGCTGTTCATCCCTCAACAAATAACTCTAATAAGTGCAATAGCAAATGCAATAATGATTATTTTGATAATTGACTAATTAATGAATCCCTAGATTAGTTTTTTATCTATTTTTTTATTTTTTATTTATTTATTTTTTACAACCAATCAAGTATTTGCTGAGTCTAAAAAACTGTGATAGTAAACAGTCTTTATATTGCTTTTTTGTCTAGATGTATGTTATTTACAGTGATACAAAACCGAGAGACTGGAAGCTTTTTCTCTTTAAAGGAAAAAAACAAACTTCAGTTGTGTAAACCAAGCACCAACTCTTGGATCTGAGAAGTGAACCAATGTAGTGGTGCCTTAAACCTGCATTCTTTCTCATGGCCAGCAGGGGGCGACTCCAATGGTTGCAAAAAGAAGACTGATTGGATTGTATAGAAGTCTATGGGGAAAATATTTGATGTAAACATTTTCCAATGGGTTGTTCAAAGTCTTGTTTCAAGTATTTCCCCCTCTGAAAAAAGGAGGTTGATCGTATTGAGGTCTATGAGAAAATTACCCTCTTTCTCACTTGATCAATTATTTCAGTAAGCATCTTTCTGATTAGTTTATGATCTCAGTTGCTAGTTCTGGGCTTCTTTAATACAGCAATAATGTAAACTATTTCCAATTATGATCTAATTTATGGAGTAAAATAGTTGATAAAGCGGGGTATGCTGCATATTGAAAGGCCAAAATGCCAAATTGCCAAATTGAGACTTAAAAACACTTTGTGCTATTCTTTATACAGTTTTTGGTGTAACTCCAGTTCTCTGAATAGCTTAAATGAGATGTCTCACCAATAATTTGCTCCTGGTGTAGAAAGTGCAGCACAAAATCTCCCTTAGTTTTTCAGTTGGATGGAGATCTGGCCATAACATACGATTCACATCATTTTTATACTAATCAAACCATTCAGCGGCCCTTTGTTTCTGGTATGACAGCATCTGCATCCATTATGTTCCTCCACTCCACTTTTCCTTTAATATGTCACTTGTTTGCATACATCATTTTTCATACCACTAAAACAACTATTAGGCCCTCTGATGGCCATGTGACGCATCTCTGTATAATAGACTCTATTGTAACAGTCAGTTTTACAGGCCCTTGTCATCTGTGAGTGGTCCCAGTAAAACACTTCTGGCTCTCTGAAGTCGGACCCTCCTCCTTTACAAACAACCTATTTACTCTTCCTTGTTGAGGTAGAAGGACTTGAAGCCGAGCACCACATGAAACACCAAGCTGGGTAAACAAAGCCGTATGGGCTCTGCAGGGGAGAAAAGGAGCTTTCTTATACAGTTCACCGCAACCACTAAAAGTCCTGTATGAAACAAAAACCCTCGCCCCTTCAAACCATCAGCTGGTAGCACCCAACCACAATCTGTCCAAAAACCAAAGAGGGGATCCACAAAGTCATGTCCACTTTTGAATCTTACAATGGATTTCTAACTGTGTAATAAATACTGGCATAAGAGTCATAAATCCAAAAACAATAATTTAGACTTCAGATGATTACTTGAAGACTTTGTCCACAAAACCCAACCAAGCACCAGACTTAGAGGATACACAGTACGTAGGCCCTTACCACACACAGTGATGTTGCAGTACTCCCACGGAGTTTTGGGATCTGTGGTGTAGCACCAGGGACGGAGACGATTATCTGGGTTACGACAGTAGTTGTCCTTTAAATCTTTTTGTCGATACCTGAGAGAGAAGACAGAGAGGATACAGGCAGGAAAGAAAAAATTCAGGGGGAGAGAAGTAAGTCATAACAACTGGTGAGGTCTGCCTCTCCTGAGTATTAGCGTCAGTTATTTAAGCATCTGTCATGGGTGTGTGCAGCATTGTCCGTGAGAAAGGTTGGTTTGTGATTATCAGCTTTGCAGCTTACTTTTTGGGCTGGAAGTTGTGTTTGTGAGGCCTTGTTGAGTCCCATCTCTGGCACTCCTTGCCACTCTCTGTATGGTCCATCTTGCCCCGGTAATCTTCCCCATTACAACTCATACAGACTTCTGTAGGAGAAAAGAACAAACATTTTTGAATAAACTTTCTTTCCTTTGGTCATGAATGCAAACATAACTTAGAACTTTAAGAAGGAAATGAACGACTCTTTACAGTTTGTCTCTTTGCACTTGTTTTGGTCTTTTTGTAGTCATTTTTGCATTTTTTTGTAGTTATTTTGTCTCTTTGTGGTTGTTCTACACCTTTTTGTAGTTGTTTTGAGTCTCTTTATTGTCCTTTTGTGTCTCTTTATAGTTGCTTTGCATCTCTTTGGAGTCATTTTTCATCTTTTTGTAGTCATTTTGAGTCTCTTTATTGTCATTTTGAGTCTCTTTGTAGTTGCTTTGTGTCTCTGTGGTTGCTTTTCCCCTTTGACAGTCATTCTGAGTCTCTTTCTGATCCCTTTGCAGCTTTTTTGCATCTCATTCTTCTTTTTTCTCTTTGTAGCCTTTTTGTTTCTCTTTGTAGTCATTTTATATTTATTTGTGTTCGTTCTGAGTCTCTTGCTGGTTGGTACACGTCTCTTTTAGTGATATTTTGTAGGTTAAAGCCAGGGGGGCTTGGCCACTCTGGGTATGTAGGTCTGTGGTTGGCCCACTTAGTAATCTATCCATACATGACAACTTATTTTCAAAGTGAATTGTGGCCAAATCTTACTGCCCAGTGATGTTGTTTGTCTTACCCTCTGAACACTGTGGTATCCCACACTCCTCAGCTCGTACGTTGGGGTCTGTGGTGTAGCACCACGGACCACCAGGATCGTTGTTGGGATTCCGACAGAAGTTCTCCCTCAGGTCTTGCGTTGGGTACCTATCGGGATCAAACCTACAAGGGGAGTAGACAGGCATTACTGAAAGTGTTAACTGATACTGTAAGCTGTACAAATAAATTTCAGGGAGTACTTGCACACTTGGCTGCTCCAGTGATGTATACAGTACCGTACCTGCCTGCAAGTGCTCTCAGTAACAAGACAAATAAATTCAAAAGACAAGCTTCATTGTGAAATGCCTGTGCCTGCACTGTGACCAGGTTACATTTCAGATCTTAGAATGACCAGTCACATAAATTCTATGCAAAGTAAGTCATCAATATGTTTCTTCCCTTTAGGTTTGCACCTTTTGCATGATTGCCTTACTGATTCCGACCATATTCCAGCTCCCTCATGTGTGAAGCAGCCAGACTCTGTCACAGCACAGTAACCACCAACAGCACAGAACAATGCTACGAACCACTTGTAGCAGATCAAGCAGGTCTTTTGCTGGCAGCCTTTGAACACGTTTAAACCTAATCCCTCTCTGTCATCGGCTACCTCAGGTCAGCGTGAACAAGCGACTGTAAGACAGTAAGAAAAAGAACCTGGCTAGTCCAAACATATGGGATGTAACAATGAGGAGCGGCATGGGACCCCTGTGCTAAATGAACAGTGTGTGAAATTCGTCTTCTGTCAGGCCAGGATGATGAAAAGCTGGCATGTCAGCACCCCCTGATCCGTGCCGACCAGATTCTCCCTCCCACCAAGCGAGACAGAGAGGGAAGACAGGGGGAAAGTTGTGGTTGTAGAAGAAGAGTGAAAAGAAACAAGTGAAGTGACTGACTTAAGTGCTTAAAAAATAAAAACTGAGCATAATGGAGTGAGAAAAAGGCAAGAGCTCAGTGTTTAATTGATGATGTAAAAAGAAACAACATGTGCAGGAAAAGAAAAAAGAACCAGGCTTCCCTCCCTTCAGCAGCTTGTCTGAACACACTAGCCCAGACAATGACTCTTTTCTTGGGGGAGTCTGCTCAGCTCTCCCCTCCGTGCCCTGGGGCTTACGCAAGGCTTCTACGCTAATGCACAACATCATTCAACCCAGAACTAGAAGAAATCTCAGCCTCGATTGTAGCAAAAAAGAGAGAAAGAAGCGTGAGGTCCAGAGCTACAGAAAAATATAAGTTTTAAGTCTAACAGCAGCATTCCACTTTCACATGTAACTACAACAAAACACTTGTTCCCCTTCGTTCCAGCGGCCTGCCAGGTGCCAAAACGCACATCTGTTGCGTGTAACACAAAATCTTTATATATTGCTATCATAATACAGTATCCTTAATTTATAAATGGGATTACAAGGTCCCTCACTTCACGAAAAAAAAAGAGGTTGCATCTGGTGAGAGTCCGTAAAAGGCCGCTGCATGGGAGCAAGTTAGCCATAATGATGTTGCACTAACAGATGTTGGCCAGTTATTCATCTCCTTGCCAAAGTCTGTTCCCATCGGAGAGCAGACACACATGCTCTGCTCTCGAGGTCGGCTAAACATATTGGCTGGATTCTGTATATCACTAAAGATGAAATCTAGACCTGAAGTAACTGCTGCAAAATGTCCAGCAACATGCACCTGGACCAAAGATAGTCATGCTTCATTGCTAAAGCATCCAAAATAATAAAGTACCAGGACTTTATTAATCTTAAGACATAAATATGAATTTTTTGGAAGCAGGGTGCGACAGCGGACAGCTGAAAACTGCTCGAAAGTCGTGAAAGGAATCCTTTGAAATGCGCTAATTCACTTTCTTGCCAAGAATTAGATCAGAAGATCAATAGCGCTCTCATTTCTGTCAGTTAAAAATGGATTTACGGCTAGGAGGCTGTTAGCTTAGCTTAGCTTAGATTAGCTGAGTTTATAACTTGGCGTAAAGACTGGAAACAGCGAGCCTGGCTCTGTCAAGAGGTTTGTTAAAATCTGCACACCTGCACTTCTTAAGCATATTTATTAATATGTTACCATGAGACGAGCCATGCTAGCTGCCTCTGTCTCCAGTCTGTTCATGTACAGATTTTACATTATAATGTAACAAGGATGACTTGTAACTCATGACTGAGACCATAAACTCTTCTAGGAAAATGTTTGCTGGTAACAAATCAAGTGAGAAGTAGTTCCATTTTCTCATAGACTTTAATAGAATCTGACAGTGGAGTCGCCCCCTAGTGGCCTTTAGAAAGCATGCAAGTTTGAGGCATTTCTGCTTGGTGATGGCTTCCTATTTACTGTTAAGAGATGAGAGTGATATCAATCTTCTTTTCTAACTCTACTTATGTTCCTACTGACTTCCCAGTGGAAATATGTAGAAAAATAAAAGAAGGTCCCTATGGGAATTAATACACGATTGCGATGTTATCCATTGTTATTAATATGAACAGAAATTTTCCATTCTCCATGCTTGGCCGGGCATCACTACACTTTCAGAGCCGTGGTTCAAAATCTAAATATAGACAACAGGTGGAAGTCCCATTCCTGGAAGGGAACCTCCTGAGAAATCACCCCTGGCCCACGGTGAGCGGTCAAGCATGAAAATAATAGTTACCTGAAGCTCAAATGGTGCGTGGTTCATTATGGTGGTAATTCTCAAACAGCGGGACAGTCCCATGTTAGGCAACCCCACAGTGGCACTAAATCTCCCTTAAGTAAAGGCCCCTTTGACCCTTTGAAAGTTAAAAGTTGCTGACAAGCCAGGGCGATGTTACATTTGCCATCTGGGACAAGGACTGGAACCGTGTGTCAAATAAACAATGACAAAGGATTCCTAATGCAAAGGGCTGCTTCTGGAAAGGGGAGGCAGGAATGGGGGACGTGAAGGGGATTAACACTGTAATACATTTTAATTGCGGGGGATCACTGAGCTATTTGCTCTCAGTGTGTCTGTGGGTTCGTGAGCTCAGCTGGAAAACAGACAAAACATGACTTCAGTCTATAAATCTGTGCGCTTTCTTTCTTTCATTCTACCTCCCTTCTGTCCATTTTTCACTCTGCACTTCTTCAAACTCTTATTACTCCGTCTCTCAACCCCCCTCCCTGCTGCAGTTAAAATATCTTGTAACTAATGAGCCCCACTAATGAGACGCTGGCACTGAACCATCGTCGCAAATTCACTGATCTTGCCTCGCCTGTAGCCAAGGGAAAAAAAAATCTACGGGATACACCTGATGGCCTGCAACACAGCCGAAAAACAACCTTGATAGAGAGGACATCCCTGCATGTGTTGAAAGAAATCTGACTTATTTCTGGCTAAACGTTCACTCGTCTTCAGCCTCCACCTTCCCTTAACCCCAGAGGTGCAAGGGGATGATCTGAGCGTCTATAAATCAGCTGCTGAGGCCTGTTCAATATCAGACACAGAGAAATGGAGAAGAAGCATCCAGGAAGGTGGCGGAAGCCTAAAGATTAGAGAAACAGACTTTGAAGGCTGCTGGTTCAAATCTACAGGAATCTGGCGAAGGGAAGTGAATGATTAACACCTTCCACTCTATAAAAAGTGTCATCAAGGAAACCACCGCACCCGCAAGGAAACATGTAAATGTCTGTAACCATTCCTTCTCTCATAAATAGCCTTTATTCCCACAAACATGCACTTTTTGTACTGTTTTTGGTCAAAAAAGAGACGACTTACGTGTGTTCATTGATGTTATTATCCGACCAAGCTTGGCAAGTGATGTTTGACTTCGTCCAAGACCTCCTCCCCCTGTAGTTGTCCTTGGTGCCGACGATACACTCCCTAATATAATCTAAGTGAGAGCAGAGGACATAAAAAAACATTTGAAAACAACCATTCATGTTCTCACTTCTACAAGCTGTGTCTGTGTACTCTTTGTGTGCCAATTTATACACCGTTTAGCCAATTAAAAGTTGATTTGTGGCCGCTGCCTTGACCACCTGGAATATATTTTCCCATCTATGGTCAATGAGACTTTTTTACAGCGAGCGTTTAGTATGTACCGGCTTGTGTGTTATTCCCAACAGACGACTCCCTGAAGTTCATTAAATGTCACCGGGGGGAGTTTCTGTAAATTTTGCAGTTAAATCTAAAGTGCTAGATTCCACAGCCTGCACCGGAGAAAGCCTTTGCGTTCCAACTGTAAACAATGAATTTTTTTGTTTACACTCCACTTCAGCCTGCTACATGTTTATTCGTTTGACTCTCCCCTCCGCAGTGATTAAACAGCAGGGGGTGGGGTGGCTTGGTTGCTTTTATTGTGTCAACAGAAAAACCAAAGACCTTAAAAAGCACGGAGCTGACACATGAAGAACAACCTGCAATCACCAACAAACAATCTGCCTGTGTAAATCTGTCTGCACCTGAATGTTCTCATGAGAAAACCAACACACTGAGTAAAGTAAACTTCAAGAGGCTTTCCCCTTACATATGACGACATTCACCTTTTTTTTCATACAGAGTAAAGTTGACGTTGGCCTGCTTCTGCACACCGTGGGTGAAGCGGTCAAAAGGAAGCAAGTGGCATTTCCTGTTGTGTCGTTGAAAGTTGAAAGCCCTGCAGAAACACACAGGAAGTAGTTAAGAGATGAACTAGCGATAAACAGCAAAAATATGTAAATACTGTGTCGGTGCAGGAGAAGGGAGGAGGAGTGAGGGGAACACGTCCACAGAATATTCACCTGCAGTTAAAGTTTTTCTTGACCTTCTTGCACTTGCGGGCGCAGTGTTCCTGCGATCGGCTGTTCCGTACCAAAGAGGGCTGCGGGCAGTCTGCGCAAACCAGCATGTGATTCTCACTCTTCTCATACTTCTGTAATGAGTGAAGAGACCTCCTACAAAAACCTGCAGGGACACAAGGATGCAATGAGTTACTGTCTGTTTCACACATGTAAATACCATTTGCATGAACTTTCAAGCTGTAAGCATGCCCGGCTCACATCAGCCAAAGACTGAAATTAAACCCAAAGTGTTTAAAGCCGCACTTACAAAAACAATTTAGCAGGTGATTGTATGAACCATCTGTCTATCACCATCTATCAGAGGGTAACTTCAACCAACCAAAGCCAGGCAGAACAAGAGCAGAAACATCTTTTCTTTGCTCCTTTTTCAGTGAAGAAATATTCTCCAGTGATGCTACTGCAGAATCTACACTGACCTCCTAAGGAGCAGCCTCTAGTCGCTCTCCAGTAGCTCCTCACAGGAGTATGACTGGTCCAAACCACAAATGCATTATTTAAAGCCTGACCAGATGAATTTTGATTGTGAGATCTCTACATTTCATATGACTTTGTTATATTGTGAGAATCCAGCAGCTGTGCAAGTTAACTATATACATGTCAATGCACAGCATTTATAATAATTTACATGACCAACATTTCAACCATACAAGTTAGCAAATAACATAAATGATCGCAGATGTTAAACATTGGTTTGTCCCCTGCCTCTACCATTGGTGTGAATGGTGTGGGAACTGCTGTGTTAGCCTGTTGCTAACTCTGAAGACTAAAGCCACCAGCATTCAAGCTCTCTCCACTTATTCCATTCCTCCATGCTCCATAGTTTATTAATGATCTGCCTTGCTTGATTACTTACTTTGTAGTTCTTTTACCCACCAAATATCACTTTATATTTAATGGTATGTGGTTTAGAATAACCATAGATTGCACAAAAGAAGTGGATGTACACCATGATCAGCCATTGGTTTGTGGACTACTATTTTGAAGCCTAAAGTTCGGCATTTTGGGCATCTTGGGGCTAAAAGTGCCAGAGAATGGGACTATAATTATGAAATGAACATCATGAAACAAGTGACTAAGAGCAAAAACTAATTTGGATAGTTTTAATTGAGGTTATAAAGCAAGTTTTTCCAATAGACAATCAAACTTCTTTTTGCGACCAGTGGAGTCGCCCCCTGCTGGCCGTTAATAAGAATGCAGGTTGAAGGCACATCTGCATTGGTTTCACTTTTCTACATCCACTTCAGTCTATGAGAAAAACAGAAAAAATCGTTCAAAGGAACCTGTTTGAGGGTTTTGTGGCAGCCAGGTAACCTTTCTTTTTTTGCATGAAACTGTCAGATATCAAGTAAAAGCAAACTACAAAAAATACATCTAAAAGAACATGTGGAATTAATTTGTCTCATCATTATTGACAAAGCATCAAACATTACTCAAAATCTGGGAGACATGGCCAAACATTTTACTGCTGCTGTCAAGGTGCTGGAGTGAATTGGAACCTGTCAAAATGAGAATATTTCCAGGAGTTCCTCGTGGTGGTTTGACTATTAAAACAACAGGAGGCATGAACACTGGTTTCAGAGTCTTGGCATGGAGGGAGTGGAGCAAAAATGAAATTATTTCCCTGTCATATATTAAACTGGGTGGTCATGTTTACGTAAAAACATCCCTCAAAACTCTTGTGAAAAAACTTTCTCGAGATTATGCTTCAGCTGTGCTGCTAAAACCGAGGTAGCAAGCTAGTTTATGTGTTCGGAAAACTACATATGAAGTGTGTCCATGATCAAAACGCCGCTAAAAAGGCTCCCCAGCACTCAAACCAAGGTAGCTGTCTGACAAATGCAGAGTGGGTGCTGAGCTGTGAGGAGAGCCAAAGAACAGAATGATGTCCGTCCAGCAGCCTGATGTGCTCCAGTGCCTCAGTTGGAGATCTGATGCTCATGAAAGCATATCTCATATTTTACTGCTTTTAGAACCAGCCGCAAATCCACTTTTTTTTTTCAACACTTCAAGGTATTTGCTACATGCTTGTTGGTGCATTTAATGGATATCCATGATTCTTGCAGGATTCCTGCAGTAACGTGCGTGCACGACTCCTTAACGGTCATGAAAGTCGTACTTGTGCTCCTGCTGTTTTACTGGAGTGACATTTACTTTATTCCTTTTCATTCTGAACAACTATTTATTTCTAGCTTTGATGTCACATACAAGTTATAGCTACTAATTAAGTTTTATGTATCATTTTTTTACTCTTCCAGTCATTGGTTTCCTACTTATTCGTGAGCAGTGATTCTCAAAGTTGGGTCTATGGCACTCAGCCAAGGAGTCCATGGGAGGTTTTGATATGAATTACTTTAAATTATCATGATATAATAATATGTTGGTACATTTTAATATGTATTAAACCTTTTTTTAATTCAAATATTTGAAATAAAAATATTTTTCAGCCCTTCTTGCAAACATGTTAATAATAATAATAAATCTATCAAATCTAGTATTTTTCGATGCATTTCTCTTGTGTTGTTCTTTCACATAATTAAGACTATATAGAAGTGTATAAAGAAAGCTAAGTCTAAGTATTCTAAGAGAAATACATGAGGGGTCCCTGGTATATTCTCTATCTTGTCAGGGGTCCTCGGCCTGAAAAAAAGATTAAGAACCTTTGCTAAAAAACATACGGTGTGGAAACATGGAAAACTGCCAAAGTTGGAAAAAGGACACATAATGAATTATTTTTTTAGTTATAGGCCTTTGTTGGGATCTATTTCTTTGGATGAAGTACATCAAAAAAAAGAATGATACCATTGCAAAGACATAGCATGATGTCTATGGGATCCGAGTGGGTTCAAAAGCAGGACAAAACCATATTTTAGGGCCAAATCCTCTGTGATAGAAATCATTCATTTCTACCTACTGGAAAGAGTTAAGAGCCCATCCTTCAGCAGAATGGAGCTCTACTGTAAATGTTGGTTCTTAGAACTACAGCAACATCTTTAAATGCATTATGTGTTTAGTTACAACAGTTTTCCGTTTATAATTAGGGGCAAGTGCGATATAAATCACACAGGAAAATCTCATGCTACCGAGTTACAGCTACGTGCTCCTGTGCCAAGATCCGACACAAGACGTTGTGTGTGTACTTAGGATATTGTAAACTTTGGAGCGTTTAGAGGCTCCTCGTGGTTGAAAATGGTTTTTGGGGAGGACTTGTTATTAATGTTTGGGCTCCACTGGACCACATCTGGCACTCATCACAGTGTTGTTCCAGCCCTGATGTCTGGCCAGGCTGCTCAATTAGATTTCACTTAGTCTCTTCCTCTCCTTGCAGTCGGACTCCTGCTATCTCCAAATCCCAAACATTTGCTGAAGTTGGAGATTATAATAAAACGTGCTCAATGGGCGAGAGTGAGAGAGGTGAGATTTAATGAGAAGAGGCAGCCGTAGCTTACAGGAACAAGTTTGAACCCAGAGTTTAGCTTGAAAAATGTAGATAGGAAAAGGTGAATGACCGACACTCTGACCTTCCTCAGAAACTTCCTCTAAGGTGCCCTTGAGCGAAGAACTTAAGCGTCAGCTGGTGAAGTATTTTAGTCAAGCTTTTGTGGAAAAAAAGCTGCAAAAAACTGATAAAAAAATGCACATTTGAAGCTGTATTGATGTGAAACTGTATTAAATGAACAACAGGAAAGTAGCAGGTTAAAGGTGTGCCTCTGTCTGGGAATTAAGCAGACATTACATCTGCTTCAGAGAGCGCAAAATGTGGAACTGGGCTCAACAACCAGATGTTATCCCCCCCAATACACACACACACACACAC
>CAFUXE010000056.1:316502-342203 GCA_903364295.1 Serranus cabrilla | reverse complement strand
ATTTTTACTTTCCCCAACTCCAGGGAGGTCAGAGGTCAGGGTCGGCACCCCCTGGAGGTGGCAACTGTGGATTCAGAGCTTTACTCGGTGACATGTCAGCGGGGTGAATGTAAACTGGAACAGTCTCTGTAACCACCCGATAATCTGCGCTTCATAAAGGAGCGGCGCGGAGCTCGTTTGTGCGCGTTTTAAATAACTGCTTGGTCGTGCGCGCGCCCCGGGCGGTGCTGACGACATGCACCGCATCTTCATGGTAACTGGTGTCAGTCCAACAGATGCAGGAGTGTCTATTACGAACATAACCAGGTGCAATAAAAACAAGTTTAACATCAAAGCACATGCACTTACACTTTGGCACGGCTTAATTGGCACAGCGCGCGCCCTAATTCCAAAGGAGGGAACTCTAATTACCAAATATAATTGCACAAACAATTTAAATGCACAAACTACTGCCTTTATGTGTATTACACAAACTTGCAATTAGAGCTTACAACAGTGGGACATCCAGGTGGTTAAAGGAGGAGCAGTTTATTTCAGTCAAAGTTTCATTGTGCAAAACAGTTATTAAATATTTGAAAGTACGGTCTGTCTATTATCTTTAGAGAAGAAATAGCCTACAGTATGTTCTTTCTCCAGACCTCAATAAATTACCAGCCACAGTGTTTCATCAAAGGGACTCAGCCGAATCAACAGTGCAAGATAGGGCTTGTGATCAACTTCATGCAATACCATTCAACGTCATAGTGCCTCATTAAAAAGTGATTTTATAGGACAACATGCAAATGTTTAAAAGCAGGCTGGGCTAAGCCATGCTCTAACTGGCATGATGGAATTTCAAATATGATAAATAGTAGCGTTGTTCTTTTTTTTGGGCCCAGTTTTATCAATTTAATTTTTTCATTCTTGATTTTTTCTGTGTATTAATGCATATCCAGACAGAAGGGAATTAAAATTAGAATTAAATATGAGAAATAAAATGAATCACACATTGCCCATGCAGATATTCAACATCTCTTAGAAGTACAGGTCTTCATGTCTTACCTGTATCCAATACAGTGACCACAACACACACCACAGCTTGGTAAATCCATACGTTTGTCCTCATGGTTAGGAAGTTGAAAGCAGCAGGTTAGAATCCGGATTAATGGAGCGGCAGCCTCGGTGGCTGTGTGGAGTCCGGACTGAGGGGCTGAGGACCGGCTGAAGACTTGCCTTCCTCACACTGATGCCACTTTTCCAAGAAACCACACGTCCTCGGTTCAACCCCCTTTTACTTGAGTTTGTGCTGCTCTCCTCAGTCAGCGTCTCTCCTCACCAGCGTCAAGCCCTGCGGAATAAATAGGGCAACTTCCGGTTGTTATTTTTCAGAATAAAATCGGATGTGACTCACACTCCGAATGTTCTTGCGTGATATTTCACTTTTTCCACATTTTAACAAATTCCATATTGTGTCACTAACAATGAGTTATCCCACCAATAAAAATAATTAGTTCTCTGTGTCATCCAAAACACGTTTTACTGGTTACAATGTGCACTTTATTTTGAATCCAACCCACATATAATACACCACAGGTTGTCCTTAGATGCCCACCAGGGAAGTAAGAGTGTTTTAGTCCACATCTGAAAATAATACCCAACACGCTTTACAATAAATTACATTTGTGACTACATCTTATTATAAATACCAGCCTGATTTTTTTTAAAGGTTACTGTGAGCTGATCTGTTAATGAAAAACACAAACTGGTTTTACCCCAAATTCTCCCAGATATCAAAAGCATTTTTCCATAAGCATGCAGGATTAAGCGAGATTCCATTAATCAAAAGAGTCAGCCGGAATAAGCCAACCATGTTGGAATAATGGTTTGGTTGTTCTGTACACCCCTCCAATTAAAAACTAGTCATATTTAAATCAATTTACATGCATAGACTGCTTTGAAGAGTCTTTCAGTACATTAATTGTGTTGACAAGCACACATGGTAGCACTTTCTTATAAAGCACACTCTCTAACTGCAATTAATGGCTTAATTAACAGTAAAAACGTCACTTCTAGACCAAGAAAAACACATTTTAGGTTGCCAGGTTTTGAAAAATCTCTCTCGCTGGTGTTTATATAATAATATCCACCAAAATCCATGAACATTAACAACACTAACAACTTTAATTAAATAATTGACACATTGTTGTAAAACCCCTTTAACCATAATCCTATTATTATGTATCGTTGTTACAGATGATTTAACAACTGGCTTATTAGCATGTGAGAAACCTGTGACTTTTATTATAAATTAGCTAATAATATTTATTACCACCCATTTGATGGCAGAAAGCTTGTTATTCTTAATTTAAAAATACAACTTTTGGGGGAAGCCAAATGTTGTCTAATCAATGGCTTTTAACTGGTCTATGAAGCATTAGTACAGTATTTAATAACCAATACTGAGGTCAATAATAAGGTGATAAGGTGGTAGCACACAGATTCATCCTTTAACAGCAGGCGGTGATGTAAAATTGTATACAGCCCTGATGGGAATCGATGGCGGCCATTAAAATATAGATAAACCGTGTGTTGGGCTGGAGGTCATCAAACCGGATCTTTTTGACAAGACCTGTCTCTCCTCACTTGTCTCACTTTGGCTCAACTGAAAAGGCAGATGGGTTTCTTTACATGGTGCGCCAAAGAACACTTGGCCCAAAGTAACGATTGTGTCCTCAAAGGAGCAGCCATTGCGAAATGTCGAATGCAGTACCAGATAAAGTGCACACAAGCAGAAAACATACAAAGGAAGCAGAAAAGAGCCTATGTGTCCTGTATATGACTTTCAGAACATTAACATAGCAAATATATGCGACATCAAGACTGGATTAATGGCATTATGAGCTGCAAATTAAGTCGTACTTTTCGTTTATCTGTATATCTGTATATCTGATAGCTCCTCAAAAGTGAAGCCAAAACATTTTTATCTCCCCCTGGTGGCTGGCTGCAATATGGGCCTTAAGCCCCGCCCCCTTCATGTTAACAAATAGAACAAGGGCCAAACTCAAAAAACAGCAACTAAAAAAAAGTCCAACAATACTTTATGTTATTTCAGGTCGTTCTTATAGCGCTGATGTATGTTCAAGTTTAATTTTTTCTCAGAAGTTTGGTTTTGATTCGTCTGCTATAAATGGGGGGTGTGACATCATAATTGACAGCTGGGATTGATCTGTGATTGGTCCGGTAGGTGCATGGGCGAGAATGCAATACTGCAGCTCCAAGTACTGATTACTGCTGTGCAGACTCTGGATCCAAATCCACAAGGTGATCTCACGTGGTTATATTTTGGCTTTATTTGTATGCAGTGGGAGGAAGTGGAGCTGTGTAATCCATCTTTATATACAGTCTAAAGTGACGGCATGGCATTAGCAAGAATGCAGCGAGTTAACCTTCGTTTCCACTGTTAGCTCTGTTGGCATTTAGCGCCGGCTAGCTGGGTTTCGCTAGGACTTCAAACACACCTGCTGATTCGCGGGTTAGGCATGTCAGAGCATAACTGGAATATCCACACGTTGTGTTATAACTTGTAAACTGCCACTTTCTATGATTAATGTGCTCAATAAAGTGCCAAACCTGTAACCTGAGACTGTAATGCACACGCCCGACGTAGTGATGCAACCCAGTGCCATATCATGAGACAGCATCTTTTTTTTTTCTTATGTTCTCATGAAAGTCACTTCATGACAAATATCTATCGGGGACTGAGGGAATATTTGTCCTACGGCTCAGACTGTCCCCACGAGAGAAAGAGGTATGGGGGTCAACACAGTGCCAAGAGTCCATTCATGGCTTAATTGAATCCCATGTTTGAGACTGACCTCACACAGCCCCCATAAAGAACTATAGTGTTTATATTATGAAGGCATAATAATGGACAGAGCACGCCACAGCACGCAACTTTAATTTCCTATGTCTTTATTGTAGCAATATTACATCGATGATCAGAGTTTTAAGGTACCATAAAGGTACAATAAGGTCACCATAAAGACAAAATTGAGCACCACAGATGTAGTTTAAATCCCTGTAGGGACGTTAGAAGACATGAAGTGTGTGTTTGTGTGTGTGTGTTTAGGCAGGGCAGCTGGAAGTAATCCTATTTAGGTACCAGCGTACAGGACTTTTGTTGGGCCCTAACCCTTATTTGACAGGAAATCCACACTTCAGCCGTTAACGGGCGGCGGACTTAAAGCCCTCCAGAGAGAGCAGCAGGGGGAAGAAATGGTTTGAGGTAAATGCCAGACGCCCGGCCCTCCCTCATTAAGACGCGTGCAGGTCATTTAATTTTTCTTTGGTCCCTTTTCCTCCCTTTGGTCTGTGTGTGTACGCAGGAAAGCACCAGCAGGTGTAGAGGTGTGTGTGTGTGCTCAGCGGCTCTAGGCCTTGGCAGCAGGCACGGAGGTGCGCTGCACACCGTACACACATCACACCCGCAACGTCAATCAGTGTCAGCGCAAAGAAGAAATCCAGACGCTCAGAAAGTCAGTCTTGGAGCAAATTTCGTTATATTGGTACCTTTGAACTGCAGCGAGCCCCGTCCCAAGCGCTGCACAAGCTTCAGGTAAATAAGTTAAGTTTGACAGCTGATTATGCATCGAGGGAGAAGATGTTGGAAGTAGGAGTGCTCTTTCATAACAGACCAAAGCAATGGGAGTATTAACTTCCATGATTTATTTTTTCGCTCAAAGCCCGGGGCCTTTTGCCGAGGATTCCAAAACGTCAGTCATTCTGCGGCATCGTTAATTAGAGCATGGGAAGTTTTGATGACTGAAGACTGATGAGCAACTTTATTTCAATACGAGCTTAGGATGTAATCAGTGGAGCTGACATACATTTTTACAACTGCCAGCAACAACATGGAACGTTTCTCAGAAAGAAACAGTCACAAGCCTCTTCTCCAGTCCTTTCCTCATGGTTTCCAGCTAATTCATGATCACCTTTAACAAAGTCCAGCAGTCTTCTGTCATCAATCCTGAGATGTAATTTTTATGATTGTAACCTTGCTTTCTTTCTGATAATTAATTCCACTGTTTCTTATTCCAACTGTGGACTCAGGAAGGATTTGGCCGGCAGCACCAGAGAGTCGTAACAATCGTAAAAGTTGTTTAGTAATGGTATGTGGTCTTTGGCTTGTTTCTTAGCCTTTGGTATCGTTTACAGTGTGCAGGAACACAAAGTCATGTGTGCTCCTTTTATTGACAGCAATCAGGTTGAAATATGAACAAATATGTATTTTACGTGTGGGGGGAAATGGAACGTGTTAACTATGTTTTAATTTGTGGCTGCATTGAATTTACTCTGAACATTTTTTTAAGTTTCCACACATTTCCCGATCCACGCCTCACACTGCATTCCTGTTGGTGGCCAAACACCCTTTTTGACGACAGGGATTTTCTTCTCTCACAAGTATTTGCACGATTTCCTGCCAGGAGTTCAACGCTGTTTGGAGCTGGATTATATTAATGTGGACATGTGGATCTTCTTGCAGAACTTCGTTTCAAAATAAATTTCATTTTGTTATCTTCTTCTTGGCAAACCAGCTGTGCATACGCCACCAACTGGACTGGAGCGTGCTCAGTCGGAGCCCTTGCTATGTGTACAGTCCACACAGTCACTTGTTCTGGCTGCAGGTGGATTTACATCATGCAGACCAAAGCGGACCCTCGTAGACACACGAACACAGAAAATATTAAACCCTAATTTGTAACTGGACTGTGTATTTTCAGTTTTAAATATCTGTGAAGCACTTGCTTTTGGAAAGCACTATAAAAAAGTTTATTATTATAAATATTACTCTCCAAACTGTACATTTTCCTGCAGAAACAAAAACTAAATAGCCATTAGAACAGTAAAGAATGTTACAATCACATAAAAATTCAGCACGTAATGACTTCAAATGGTCTATTTTTGTGCTTCTTTTTTTTATGCGCTTGCTCTCTTCTCATGCCCACATAAACACACACCTATTTCATAGCCTGCTGAGCCACGTAAAGAGGTGTGGACAGGGGAAGTGAGCAGGCGGAGGAGGTCCACCCAGAGAGATGGGCAGTGTTTATCATCGGGGAGAGCGGGGAGTGTTTGGAGATCGTCAGAAGCTGTCAGCACTCGCAAAGTGCAGCCTCATTTGACTCGCTCCGTGCAGCTCAATGCCAGCAAGCGTGAACTCATTTATACACACAGCTGATGTGCTTCTCCAGCTCCAGCTCTTTGAGCAGCGGTGCCCAGATTGGTTTTTAGAGTGTAGTTCAAAGAGTCTGTGGGTTTACTTGGACTCGCCTTATCAGTGGCCAGGTGTCCACACCTTGACCTGGCTGGGCAATAACTTTAACAGCACTGACCATCCTACATGCAGAGTTTTACCCTCTAATTACTTTACACCCCAGCTGCCCAACAATCCCCTGTCCCCGCTTCCCTCCATTCCTGCACATGAAGGAGGCTAATCACCGGTGTGATCTCCCCCTTCTCACCTCTGACCCCTCCCCGACACTAGAATAACAACCTCCATACCAGCACCCCAACCCCTCGACGCTTTCCCCCCCAATTAGGAGGGTGCTTTTCCCCTTGCAGATGACAGATGAGGGGTCAGAGGGTTGTCAGACCCCCTTGCTAGTTTCTCCTCGTGCCCACCGAGGGATGAAACAGGAGGACGTCCTTGCCTTGGGGACTGACAGGGGAAAAGGTTTGGAGATGGAAGTTTCACTGACGTAGATAAATGACTGTCGGAGACGCGGGTACAAAGAGTGGGGAAGTCGGGCTGGGAGGCAGATGGGAAGTGTTGGGATGGAGTTAAAGAAGAAAAAGATATCAAGAGAAAAGTTTAAAGACTGAAATAAGACAGAGAGAGTCAGCTGTAGCAAGACTGGAAAATCGTGACATAACATAGAGAGAGCCAGAGGTCAAACAAAGATAGTGAGTGGATTGAAGGATTGAATGACCGATGTAAAAACGGATGAAATCGAGAACAGGGAAGGGAAAAGGCAGAGAGAGATAAGGCAGCGGAGCTGAAACGCTGCAGCGAGCCTTTTTCCTCCGCTGCAATAAAAGCAGAGCTGCAGTCCAATGAATCAAGGCGTTGGGGGCTTTCCTCCCTCTGTTGTGTGTTATGTCCACTGCTAATGGCCAGCAGATGTGGAGGTATTTCACAAGTGTGGCTTTGGAAAACATTCCCGCACATAAATCCAATTAGGTCGGACCCTGCACACGAGCTAGCTAGCGAGTAGGCGAGAGCGCTCACGACCGCTCCACAGACACAGTTGACTTAAATAATCAGATTTTTCACAGCAGGTAGAGGAAGATGTAGACTAAGTAATGGTTAAAGACTGTTTAAGCTTAAGTAAACCAATGGTCTAATTCAGGATTTTGGCTATTTGGGTTTGTCTGGTTTTGATTTTCTGTTTGCTGTCGGGGTTTTCTTTACACAGGTGGTCTAAAAAGCAGTTAAACAATACTGCAAAGAGAGGATTCACGAGACAGTACCACAGATTGTATTTCAGCAAATGTTGTATCATCAATTGGAAATGCTCCTTCTGCCCGGGGATCAAATAGTGCATATTAAATTAGCATGCAAGAACTCTGTGCCAAGCTCATATACCTTCAGGCAGCAAAACTTCCACATAATCATGTTTCCTCTGGGAGTCGTCTTACAGAAACATGCCACACTCCCAAAGTCAGTTATTTGTTCCTGATAGTACAAAGTCTTGTTCGGACAAGAGACTGGTAGCCAGAAGACCTCTGGTTTAAATCTGTGGTTGCAATATGAATTTAATTTTACTGGGTGAGGTAAGTTGACATCAGTATTTAACACAATGATGAAATTGTGCATGTAATAAAAGTTACATGTTTGCCAGAGGTGGCTTAATTTCCAAAAGCATCCTGCTGCAGTGTGGTCCCACCATGTTTAAATAAACAGTTATATGCTACAGTTTTCAGCAACTGTCAAGCAAAAGTGCCATAAACTGCAGTTCTCGAAAAGTTAGTCAATCCTCATTGAGCCCCCATGTTAAAATGTCCAACTGTACAGCAGAAAAAAAAACACATTTACATCAAAAAACAGCAGGTTTGACCTCTGTACTTGGGTTGGATTCTTAAATAATTCACCCATTTAAATCATACTAGGGCTTAAGGTTATGCATAATTAAGGAAATAGCTAAACAGGGGCTCAACTCAACCCATGCTCCACCTCTTTGCCCATTTTCAGATTAGCTGGGAATTAGGCAGAACCACCGCACTGAGCCTCACAATGGCTCCTCACAAACCTACGGGTGACCTTACCGACTACATCCATGTTTTATACAGTCTACAGTTTGGAGAGATGGCAGGTGAAGTAATCACCAAGAGTAATTTGCATCTGGCCTCCAGCTGTTAGACTCAATGAATGTTTTCCAGAATCTTGGCTTTTTATAGTCTGTGAAATAACACATTTTATTTGAGAGCTTTGGACTTTGAGTGTGCACAACCTTATCTTATCTCTGTGACACACCTGTCTATCAAAAATATTAATACAAGACAGCAGCTTGTGATGCAAAGCCTGCAAATAAAAAGATGGAAAAATGTTCTGTTTGGCATGTCGAGCTTTGCTAACATTGCCTGCAGCTCCTAT
Source organism: Serranus cabrilla (assembly GCA_903364295.1). Classification (NCBI taxonomy): domain Eukaryota; kingdom Metazoa; phylum Chordata; class Actinopteri; order Perciformes; family Serranidae; genus Serranus; species Serranus cabrilla. Next base: position 333,571 of record CAFUXE010000056.1, on the reverse strand, counting down.
GGTCCACACTCTCCTCAGGATGCTTTATGTGAAATCCAGTTCTTATGCAAACACAATGAAGGCCAAGTCATAAAAAGAGAGTTGGCATATTTTGTCCACATTTGGGCTTGACCTCAGCCGATCACTGGTATACTTTAAAAACTCACCGAACTGACCACACTAACATCATCTCAGCAGTACAACAGATCTGACCCAGAGTCAGCGCTCAGCAGTGACTACAGCCTACTGTGTCTGGATCATGAGCCATTGTTTCTAGTGTGGCAGCTGCTGCAGGCTTGTCTGGCACCTCATTCACTGCTAACTGGCTCCACGTGTGTAAGAGGACAGGTCCACATACATTGCATGTTCTCTCTGCGCACATACGGGCGTAAATGCACACCTCGCCACACGCCACAGACAGACACACGTGCACACTCACACACTCACTAATCCCCTGGCTTTAGTTGCACAGCGGGAGTGTGGTGGTCTTGTGTGGCTTTATTAACTGGGGTGGGGCAGGGAGAGGTGAGATGGTAGAGCGAGGGATGGAAGGATGGAGGGAGGAGGTGAGAGAGGACAGAGCAGGGAGGCGGGGGGAGTCCCACCAGGTGCTAATAGATTTCCTGCAGCTTTGAAACGTTTGCCTGCGCTGGTCTCCTGGAATGGAGTCAGGTTTCATCTGTGGCAAATTACCCAGACCGAGGATTGACCTCCCTTCAACACACACCCCAGACACACGCCTGTGACACACATTCTGACACACCCTTACCAAGTAGGACAAGAGTGTGCACACACCCACAGTTACGCCTACACAGCACTGACATACAACCTCAGTGGTGAAGGACCAGATCAGCACTTTGGGAAACACGTTTATTTGTCTTTTTTGTGAAAGTTAGATGAAAGTTAGATGATGGGGTTACAACTGTCTTTGCATACAGGATGGAAGACGGGAGAAACAGACAACCTGGTTCTGAACAAAGATTAAAAAAAAAATATGCCTGTGCAAGTAGAGTTTAAATTTATTTTTTCACTTCAGTTTCGGTGCTGATTAGTAAAAAAGCTAAAATTAATTACATTTATTGGAGACTGTTCTCCTGCCTGGAAAAAACCTAATCATTCATTTGTATAGGCAGCATATTTCAGCCTATGTTTACATTCACATTATGATCGACCTCTAGAGGCCATATTGGTTATGACGGGAGCAAAGGAGGAAGTCATGTGACCTAATAAAAACTTAAAAAGTACAATGTCCACAGAGGTTGGAGGTCAGGATGGAAACAAACAGTTTGACCCAAGAGAGAGCTGTTCAGTTGCAGAGTAACATTCTGTGATTTACTCAACTGACCTCACGTAGATTAACTTGTGTAGTTACAACTTTTCCTAAACCTAACCACGTAATTTTTCTGCCTAAACCAACCATATGGCAACTGTTTCACAACTTTAACTGAGACTGTCCTAAAATTCAACCACGTTTTACTGGTATATGTTATCATGACACATATTTTCATCTGTAGTTAGCCACGCCCTCTAGTGGCTTTAGTAATTATGAATGGTGCGAAGGCGGAAGTGAAAGTATGAAGTGTTAAAGCAAAGGGTGAAGCAAGAAAAAGTCAAGCAAATGCAGGAAATCATGTCACTACTGGTATTTACATCGTCTACGTAACTACTTTACTTCAAGCATTTATTTTACTTTTTTAAAACCTAACCAGGAACTTTTTTGCCTCTCCTGCAACCAGAAAGGGCACATTTTTTGGAAATTTGAGGGTTGAAACAAATGACGTATGAAGTCTTATGGTTTGGAGGACTTGTTGTATTATCCAAGTGATTAAAACTGCGACTGTAATGTTTAGTTATGAACACACGTTGATCTCTTGCCACCTGCAGGGGCGCTCATTTAGGAAACGCTCTCCTTCTAGCAATGACAAACAACTTGCAAGAAAGTGAACACATTTATTTACAAAATTGTGAAACTGTCTCTTTAAGATAGTGACATGACCTGACCTGAGGTGTTTAAGATTGATATTAGCCTTCTCGTTAAACTCAAAGAGAAAATGAGTTCCTTTGTCTCGCTAATTATGCATTAACGCACATTTGCACTTACTCAGCATCTAATTATCCCTGTGCCACACACGCACAAGGTTCGCCACACACCAACCCTTTGATATCTGTGGAGGGAGAGGTGTTGCACTTGCTTGTAATTACTCCGTCTCTGCATGTGTGTGTGTGTGTGTGTGCGTGGGCGGTTTGTGTTTGCGCAAGTGGTCTGTAGAGGAGTGTTTAAATGAGTCACCTTTGCTCAGGAAAGTAATTTATGTAGCACAAGTGTTTATACATACACAGTATGTGTGCGTATGGATTTACAAGTTTGTTTATCTGCTGCGTGCCTCCATATATCCATATATATGTGTGTGTGTGTGTGTGTGTGTGTGTGTGGGCTTATAGGAATGTGCACATCTGCCTAGAGCTCCAGTTGTGAGATGCAGCTGTAGGTGAATCTGGCCACAGTAGACAGGACTTGGCGTGTCAAAGGCTCTTTAAGAGAGTCGATTTTCTGTTTGTGCCAGACCCTGACGCTTAATCACACACATTATCATTACAAGCGGACAAAGCGCTGACTCAGCTGATCAGACACCCAGGGCTCGCACCAGAGGAAATAACTCACTCTTCCAGATTAAAAGTTGTCTGCTTAACTTTGAATCTGTTATGCAATTGGCTTGTATCTGATCTATCTGATACTGTATGTGCCTGTCTGTGTAACAGGAGACTCTTTAAGACTCATCATAGCTGTTTGTCTGGCAGTTAGTCATTGTTTGTGAGTCTCAGCATGAATCTATGTGTGTGATCTGACGATCAGTAAGGCAATCAGCCAATCACTGTCATGGTCAGTTTACAATCTGTCTGCCCGAGGAAACTCTAGTCACGGGATGGACCAGATGCTGACAATCCAACTTACTTTTACCATTTACTCAGTTTGCATGACTGATTCATGCTGTTTCTCTGCTTCGTCAACAGAATACTCTTATCAACAGAGGAATCACCATTTCCTGTAAAAAGTCGTCTCAGCAAAATTGCAAAAAAAAAAAAACATGCTTTTTCTCACTCTACCTTAAGTGGAATCTAGCCAGGAATTTTGGTGTTATTTGTCCAGATTATAACATATTTGTCTCTGAAATTTCTGCCTCCACGTGAACACAGTGGAAGTGAATTAAAAAATTTTGTTTATGTTTTTGATAATGTTAAATTTCAACTTGTAAGCACAGACAAGAAAACTTTAGATATGTTGCATGCTGTAAAAAATCTAAAATAAAAAAAGTTGGGTCATATTTGATGCAGATTATTCATTATTCTGAAAGGTTTGTATTGTTTGGCCCTTAAAGATGCTATACATTGTAAATAAGATTCAGAATTGGGTCTGAGCCAGGATCATCTCTACACGACTCTCACCAGAGTTTGATGAACAGTGAGAGTCTCGGTCAGGACTGGCTGCACACCTCTGATGTCACTAGTAAACATGGAGATGACCGCTAGCCGTGCTAACGTTGATAATGGCGCTAAACGTAAAAGGCATTATTGAATACATGAGGAGGCAGTGATTTGCAGCTCTCACTCTACCTGCCAGCCACTTAGCCCAGCTGCACTCACCTGCCCACTCAGCCGCCTCTGATCACTAATCAAGCCGCTACAAAGAATCCTGCCTCTCAAACACACTTAGCGCTAGATTGTTCTCTGCTACTTGATGCCAGACTTTCCAGGGCTTTATCTCGGACTGATTTCCTGTTGTGGACCCTCCCTGCCTCCGATCCGCACGTCTCGCCTGTTTCCCAGTAAAAGTACCAGCTTTCTGTCCCTGACTTGAAGTTATTCAGTCTAGCATATCAGCTGCTCTGCCAGAGACTTTGAGTGACTTTTGCATGACATTCAACCTGTTCTGTGTGTTTACATTTTCCTGTACCTGTCGAGCTTTCCATTAAAAGTCAACTGTTCCTGGTATCATGTGTGCTGCGACTGGATCCTTACACAACTTGAACATGAACATGAAGGGAGGAAGAAGTGCCAACAGTTTTAAAGGAAGGGACTCACATGCACTGACATACATGCACGGCTGGACTGGAGACATAAACAGAGAACAGAGAAGCTCTGATAACAGACTGTGACTTATTCTCTGCTCAGGACGCCCAGACTCTTATCTTTACATAATAAATATTTTTTCACCAATATATTAATGCTCTGAATGTTATTGTGTTAAGAACCTTTATGATTTTATTTGGTTACTTTTTATATTTTAGATACTATTGAAGTCAATAAATAACAAAAAAAGCTTTTTAAAAAAATAAATATATCACATATCTTGGCCTGACCACTTTTCATTGGAACTACTTCCTCCGAAAGAAATAGTCCTCATGAACACAATTCAGGAAAAAGGCAACCAGTCAGTAGTTACTGAGCTTCTGAGGCAAGAAAGTGAAGGAACTCTTCCCAAAATGTTAAACTACTCTTTTTAAATCTTGTGACACCAGGTTTTCAAATTACATCGTTTTTGCTGAGTTGACAAAAGTCACTCCTAAGTGATTAATGTAGAGGAATCTTCTCCATCAATTTTCAAGGGTAGCCGAACATTTCCCCCCCCTTTCCTGTACGAGCACCATCATTTAAAGACAAAGTTTTGACAGCTTGTTTCTTTTTCACCTCATGTCTGTCTGCAAATCTCTGTAAGTGCTCCTCTGTTTTCTCTTCTCCTCTGCTCTCCTCTCCCCTGAGATAAGGACCACTCATATTTCCAGTCAAGGCCAGCTGATGCAAAACCGTGGGTGATGCTGGTGATTCAAAAACCACATCAAACCTCCTGTACTGGTCACTTGCACGCCCCAGAGAGGGAGGGCGCCCCACATCTGCCCCGGGTATTTTTCTGTTTTCCCCGATACCAGATTCTCCACTTTTAGCTTCACTTTCTCTGCGGCCAAAAAACATGAAAGGAACATGAACAGCCAATGCTACCAGACTGCAGCAATTACAACAAAGTAAGTGCATAAATACCAGTAGATGAGTCACAAAGTCAGAGCTCCCAACAGGGATCCAGAGTGGTGCCGAGACGAGCGAGCAGGTGAGGAAGATTAGAAATTCAAGATGCTTTGAAAAGAAGAAGGAAAGACTTTGACTTTGCCAAGCCAACTGTATAAACCTCCGCTTTTCATCAAGCTCTTTTCCGATCATTCAAGTGGTTCAAGTTGCAAAAAGCTGGTCGTTTTCTAAGGAACTGCACCATTGCCGAGTTGTTTGTACACACAAGAATAATTCTGAAGTCAAGTGTGCAATACTATACGTCATCGATGCGCCATCGCTTTCCTCCAGCACGCCATATTTGCTTACATCGGAAATAGAAGACACTCCTCTCTTTATTTCTGTTGATTTAATATTTATTACTTCATTTAATCCCCTTCAAAGCTGGTGTAATTCTTACACAATGACACATCCAATGTAACATGACACGTCAATTCAAGGAAGTTACTCACGTTCCAGAGAAAGCTTGTGTGGTCTCCAGGGAATCACACATGAGCTCTTTTTAAGTCGAACACACGGCCGCTTTGCTGGGTTACATCTTGATTACAAAACAGCCGTCAAACTGTATAAAATGTACCAAATACAGGAGTACAGTTAGAGCCTGATGTGTTTGTTTCGACCCTCTATGGGAGATTAACACTCACTTATCCCTAAATATAACAGTCATCATATGAAACGTGGTTAACATTGTCGAACGTTCGCAGTTTAGTCAACAAAAGTACTTGGTTAGGGTTAGGAGAACATTTTGGCATAAAACAGCCAGATTTAAGGTAGTTGCAATAGTTATGTAAGTGGCGTAAAACGTGACGTAGAATGTGACAAAACTATGTACAGAAGTTAGACGACATATGTGACCTATAACGACGTTGACTTTGGTTTCACTGAGGACGGGAACGCTGGTGTTCTGGGTCAAAGACGTTTGTTTGACTTTCCTGCACTAAACGGACTTTTTTGTTCTTTATACTCAGCACCTGTACTTCCACTTTAGCTTCTGTCATAGTTACTATGGCAACAAGAAGTCAAAACCAATAAACAATTATAACGTAAATATCCATCATAACCTCTCTGATGCCAGAATCGGGGGTTCTGCATGGGACAGCTGCTGTAACTTGCAATTCAACAAGAACACTTACTTTAGTGAGAGTAAACAGGGTTCGAAATGATGGTGATTTCACCATTTCTTTTTGTACCAACAAAAACACTTATTAGAGCAAAAGTTCAGGGCAGCAATGGGATGCAGTCAGGCAGAGGCTATTGCAGCAGACTTAGTGGCCATTCAGAACAAACTTTAGACTGTCGTTTATGAACACATCACAGTACCTTCTTTAGTCTAGAGGTAGTGGCTTATTTCAGAGACAATGATAAAGAATTCATCACACATTTCCATGTGGTTCCACTGTGATGATAAAAGCAAAACTAATAAACAGAGATAGATGTTATGTATGTTTTCCAAAAGCTTTTTTCACGTACGGATACATTTTCCTGGAGCTCCTGTACAGGCTACCTGGTGCTGCTTATGCATGATGAAAGAATGCCGTACCTACTGTAATCTCCTGCATCATAATCTAATATCTAAAAATCCATTAGACTGTAAGGAGCTGCATGCAGCTGACTGCTGGGCCTCAGGGTACAGACCTTTTGAATAAGAGCGACACAATCCATTCAGCTTATCTATGGAGGGTTGCAGGGTGGCTGGAGCCAATCCCTGCTGACATCGGGTACACGCTGGACAGGTCGCCAACCAATCACAAGGCAGAAACATCAGCTGCACTCAGGCCGCATTGTGTTAAAACTTTTCATTCATCTGAATGTGTGCAACACAGAGGATGCAGAAACAGTTTCCTGTGACCAACATCCATTTATTCTGAAAAGATACCATGCGTGCAACAACCAGACACTGACACTTTCGCTGCAACGCCTGATTTGGTGTAAATGCAGCCACACAGACAGACTGACAGCTATTCACAACCACATTGACACCTAGGGGTGATTTAGAGTTGTCAATTAGCCCTGTAGGAAACCGGAGCACCTGGAGAAAACCAAAGCAAACAGGGAGAAGAAGCAAACTGCGGTCGGCGTAAACATGATACCTGCTAAACGTATCAATCTGAGTATCACAACGTATCCATTACAGCAGCTGTGATTGGGGTTTTGAGCCCAAGCCAAAGAAGCCTTTATGAGGTGTTTGAGATTTAAATAAAAGGAGTATGGACTTGATTTGGGATCGGGCTCGTTACTGCTGTCCCCTCGAGCTCAAAGTCAAACTAACAACCTTTAAAATTACACAGAAGAGCTACAAGACAGGAGATGTGGAGACAAACCAAAACCTCAACAATGCCTCCGCGGTCTAATCCCTGCTCTTTGTTGTCGGTAGAGGTTGTTTATTCCAAACCGCAACCCTCAAAGTTGTTCTTTCTTCCCAACAAACATGTGCCTACTGGATCCTTTGTAGCTGGAAAACAATATTTTCTCAGTGGTGGTCAGCCGGGTTCGTCTGCGGGCATTAAACAGGTTTCGTGTGAGGACAATGAACTCCTCAGTAATCGGAAACCGGCCATACTGTATGATTACTTCCACGGAATAGCGAGGGAGAATGCAGAAACCATATCTTCTTCATCTGGCCTGGTGAGGAATGCAGGAGTAAGCATTATCTGAAAAGAGGGGGAGAGAGCAGAACATGCATATAAATGAAGTGGTGAGCATATGTGGTTTTTATGCACTTAAAGGTTCACTCTGGTGCACAAACGACATGGGACACCACCTCCTTGGAAAGCCCGCTTTGGAAAAACAAATCTGTCGCTGTAATGAGGGAACTGTTAATACGACCAAATGTAATTACTTACATAATAAACTTTTCATATTTACTCTAGAGGCCGTTTACTTTTGGGACTTCAGGCCAGATATCAATCAGTGACAGAGGGACACAAGCCCAAACACTTAGGATAACAATCAGAAACACAACAGGAGTGACCCCTCAGTGTAAACCGACTGGGTCAGCTTGTTGCCAGACGCGAAATCCAGAGCCCCTGGCAGGAAATCCAGCGTGTGCTGTTGACATCGCAGCTCATCCATGACAGACAAGGAATAACACTTTTGGAGAGGGAGAGTTTGGGGGAGGAAAAAAAGTGGAGTCCAAGAAAGACAGTGCGCTGTCACCGGAAAACACGGATTTTAGCAGGATGATAAATCTTTCACACAATATTCACGCAAGGAAAGAGAATGCATTAAAAATTCAGATTACTCATAGTAAGAAATATGCCGTGGTTGCAAAATACAACAGATTTATGAGTCAGAATCCAAGAATTTGTCATTTCTTTGCATTAAAGTGTTGATAAAGTATATTTTGAATGAGTATTCGGTTTCTGTACTGATTGCAGACTCCATCTAATCATTCTTATTTAAAATGGCAGGTTAACAAAGTCTTAGTTGATGCAGTTGTAATCAATTTCTGTCACAGGGTCTGTAAAATATGTAATTTCATATTATTGCTCTCTGTATAGTCGTTCCAGCTGCACTACCAACAATAAAGGCCATATTTTATTAAAAATAAATACTTAAAGTGTTGTAATTGGTCACATTTAAAATGTCCCCAAGCACCTGAAGGATTTTAGTTTTTCTTCGTTGTGAGCAGTATACCATGCAGGACTCCGGTTGGTTTTTAACGTCCATAATAAAGAGTAAAATGAGCCTGTAGTTTGTCTTTGGGGGGCAGTGAGGAATAGTGGCTGTAAGAATCTGGGCTTGAGCACAGCTGGTTTCAGGTTCAAGTGTAAAGCGGACTGCGCTAACGAGAAAGTCACTTACTATTTGATCAACATGCAATAGAGAAAACAGGAATTACTGCAAATTTATGACCAGAGAACATTACGGGTCGTTGTTAATGGTCGTCTCCTTGAGCCAAATTCAATGTTGTAGAGAGATGTGGCTGGACCTACGCCTCCATCCTTTCTGTTCCTGGACATTGTTGACTTTGGCTGGACGTCAGTTTCTGATGTTGGCTAGACACTGGGAGAGCAGACTCGGGGTGCTTCCTTCTCATTTTCACACACATTTGGATGGGAAATGTGTGTTGGCAATGTGACAGAAGCTAGTAACAGAAATCTGATCCACTGTGGAAAAAAAAAAAGAAAGATATTTTGCAAGAAAAGGACATGAGCCAGAACTCTAAACGCAATGCAACAGATAGTAATCATAAACTTTTATTCTGAATATACCTTTATGTGCACATGAATAAACACGTTTTTCCTCCCCAGGATTATAAACATTGTTCTTTTTTCTTCTATTTGTTGAGAACAACATCAGTTTTGTACAATTTTCTAAATGACTGATTCTGGAGAATCAAGTTCCACTAACATGTTAAAGCACAATCGAGGGAGACTGACAGAGAGGCCCACCAAGACCCTCCCAAAACTGGCGAGGGGCGACTTGGTGGACGCCTCCATCAAGAGCCTGCCTTAAAAACCGAAGGCAGAGAAAGATTGACTGACAGGCCCGCCAATCGTCTGCCAAAGAGTGGCAGCAAGGTAACAGACACAAAAAAACACACATTAAGCAATCCTCCAGATTCCAGAAATAAAAAGGCCAACCCACACGATCCATACAGAGAGCACCAACAGAGTCAAAAACACTTCATATCACATCAAGAGTATATTATTCCTGAAGTGACAGCATCTGATTTTAGCACTTGAAGAGTAGAATGGAACATCTGGACAATGATGGAGCTCATGTTCATTCTCCAGTGTTGTCTATGATTCTCTAAAAGCAGTTGGAGCAGTTTAGATGGTGTGATTATCATTTCATGTCCGTACAATGTATGTCTCTGCACAAAGTGACTGAAAGGACCATACCAGTGTTTCTGCAAGTTCAGCAACAATAGGGGTAAAGGTATACTATGCAGGATTTTCCTAAAAAATATATATAAAACAAACACAACAAAAACAAACATTTGTTTGGTTTGCTTTCACTTTCACTGGGAAGGAGGGGCCATGTTTGAATGTTGTTTACATTACATAGTACATAGTATACCTTCAACTACAATTCATGTATATTTGATAGCCTATTCCTGCAGACCATTTTAATTTTTCTTCAAATTTGAAGATATTTTCTTACTTTTCAGGCAGCCATTGTTCTCATTTTTTTCTGCACAGCTTAAAAATCAATTAGCAGACTCTTCAAACTTACCTGAGAAGCTTCTATTCTGCACATTGTTTTTCAAACTGTATTCTAATAGGCAAAAGCACATGAAGCACAGCGCTGCTAAGACCAGGATGCAGCGATGTTGCCTCTGCAAAATAGATAGGGAGGAGAGGAGAATGCAGAGAATGAGAGAAATGACCAAGGGCTCATGAGTCAGACTACAGCCTTGCTAGCAGCTGTGTGAGGCTGTGAGGCAGAGTAACACACACCAAGTATTTAAGCTAACATTAACTGTGTCAGACTCATGTTGGTTTGTCAGGATGCCGGTCTGGTTTTGGTCAGGCTCAACCAGGTTCTGACAAAAATATGTTGTCCAAGCTGCAGTCTGCCTCAGGCACAGAGGTGTTTTGAATGAAATGCTAAAAATCAATGCTAATTTGTTTAGCATGTCAGCTGGCTAAACTTGGAACTTTTTCCCTGTTTTTTTAAAAACAGGGAACACAAAGCTAGTGCCTACAGTTTGTCATGAAGCAAATTACTGGATAAATTGCAAGTTTGACCTGGTGATGGCACTAGTACCCCTTTACCACCAAAGCAGTTCCAGGGCTGGTGCATAATCTTGAACCAGTTCCTCATTTTTTGAGAGCCAAATAACTGGCTCTCGGCCAGGAAAACTAGTTCTAGAGCAGCTGCAACTCTTTGCTGGTCTTGAACCACGAACCACTTACATCAGAGGCGGGATTATCGTGACCAACAAGACTAACTAATACCTGTATCATTCATTTTTTTTTATTTGTTTAACTGCAATGTAATTGGTAGAGGCTAGCGTTAGCAGGGTAACTTTAGTCCGCTATTGCTAATGTTAGCAGGCTAGCACATCTATGAGCAATGGTGGACGTACTGCTAACGTAGGTGAAAATCTGAAAATACATAGTCCACAATATACTCCTGCTAATGTAAAGTATTCATAATTTGTAGTATTTAGAGGAAAACTTGCTTATTGCTGGTATGGTCCTTCATTAAATGATTCATACATGGCTTTAACCAATCAGACAGATTGAGTAGTGCATTCAAACATCACGCTGGCCAATCAGATTCTCTTCCCCCAGCTGACTCAGACCAGGGCGGAGCCAAATGCTGTCCCCTCAAGAGAAAGGCAGTAATAGCTGATCACACCGTATCATATCATGAACAAATGCCCGACACCCAGGATATTATGCTTCCCAACATCACACGCTAAAGCAGGAGCACACCGGATATGATGTTTTTCTTTATGAAATCGTAAGCCACACTACAACCATGCAGCACAGGGAAACAATTTATGAGACTTACATGTTGCCTTTCGTAAATTGCATAAATGTTATATTACGATAATAGGTTTCTCCACAAGAGAATAAGAGAGTCCCATATGGCACTTGATATTCTTGAGTGTTAGTAAATGAGGAGCATAAATACCATTGTTAGTTTCACCACATTGATTTTGTTGGAAGGTTATAGTTTAAGATAGAGGAAAACATTGAGAGTAAAGAGTGCACCACAGACCACATGATGATGATGGTTTAATAATGGAGCTCTGTTAATAAATAAGACGGACAAAGCACTTCCTTGATCGGACGTGAAGGAATGCTTATAATTAAAAAACGACATAATTCAGTATAATGCAACAGCAATGATTTAACTCAAACCATTCTGGGGGCTGAGAGACAAATGTCAGTGGTGATGTGGTGCACACAGTTTATTTTGTGGTTTTTCACTTCCCCACAGATTTAAGTAGTTTCCTGCACACATGCGCCAGTGTTTATAGATTACACACTCGTAAAAAGATGCACTCCCTGGTTTGTTTTATTGGTGTGCATAGTGTCCCCAAATTAATTTATCTGTTATGTTTTGAAACTGGAACACAGATGACGACTAGAGTTAGAGTTACAAGAAAACTTTATGATTCAAGCACGCAATAAGACGATAAAACCAGGGAGTGTATCCTTAAAGTATCTGATATCACTAAACAGTTGTAACATAATGCTTACAGATTTAACCTGGGATTGTCAATTGTTACCTGGAACCAACAGACACTTAAATCAAACCGTGGGGTTACTCATCGACAGCAGTGCAAAACAAACCGCCAAGTGCAGCTTGTTTAAGTTGTTAAAATGTTGTCATATTAAGAGTTTAAGGGCCAAAATCTTCTTTCTTCTTCCCTCTTCCGCTATTTATCAATCTAGATTTGCCAAATTTTGGAGGTATCAGACCCAGATGTCTGTGCTCTCTTGAATATAATGAAACTAAATGGCTTGTGGTGCTAAATAAAAACAGAAAGTATCATGCAGAAACTATGGTTGGTTTCCATGGAAGTCAAATCAAATTGTGGAGCAAAATTTTTAAATGTTGCATTCAAGAAAATGAGAATTAAAGACGTTTTCATCAACTGGTTTAGAGCGAATAAACAAAGCTGCATTAACATACTTTGGTCAGAAGATGGCAGTGTAATGTGTTGCTGTAGGCTAATCCGTCAGTAAAACAGTAGAAGAAGAATAGATTGAAATTAGTTGATGGAAACATGATTTATGACAGAAAGAAAATAGTTCCTACATGAAACTTCTCACAATAAGGTTTGTGGATTATCTTCAGTAACGGCTCATGATTTCCGGTAATGATGTTGAGTTACTCAAATATACTTTTTTATGCTTTGAGCACCACAAGCCGAGTGGCATCCAGTTCTAGATCTCTAGATTAATAAACAGAATTAGAGGTAAAAGTATTTTTTTTAAAATCTGGGGTGAACTGTCCCTTTAAAGCTCGTTGTTTACAACAATCACGTTCTGTCCAATGTATTATGTCGTGCCTAATTGAATCCATGACTTTTAATCCTTAATGTTTTGTAAATACATCAAAATTATAAACAGCATGTCATTTTTCTACTAATTGCATCATTCAGGATGGATTGATATTTTCATCCTGAAAGTAATTATTTTCTCATAACCCCGCTAACATAATTAGCACTGCGCTGACATTTAGCTGCTTTAAGAGTCCAGATTTGGTCCTGTGAGATTTGTTGTTATTTATTATCTTTTGCAGATTTCTTTTGATCTGCAGCAGGGCTTTGGCTGATTGGTGCATTTCTGAATAGATCTGACAGTTAAACTCGACTGCACTCAAACAACCATTTACGGTAAATCATCTGCTCAAATTAGATTTGTTTTGTTGATGTAAATAATGGAAAAGAAGGCACACAAAATGAAACAAGATGGATTTCTTTTGGAGAAAATGAAACACAGCAGTAGAGAGGATTCACAGGTCTGGACTGACTGCAGTGATATCTCACCACAGGATAATAAACTGCAAGAGGAAACCTCACAACCACAGAGAGATAGAGGTTGTTCTTCAGTCAGGATCAAACTGTAAAGACAAATAACAGCTGCACTTTGAACCCTAGTGCAGATAGTAGTCATTTAATTTAAAAAGTGACAGCAGTGAATACAAATGTACTGTTTTTCCTTTTTTTTTTTCTCCGTTGACCAAAACGTCAAACACAAATTCTCAAATCTCCTCCGTTCATGTTCTTTGCAATAAAAGAAACAGTAGCATGCTGTCCGGACGCTCCCTTCAAATAAATGGTAAAACAAACAAATACTACACTTCTTTCCATCCAGTAGCCACAGTCTACAAAGCTGAAGGTTCGTCTGAGTCACACAGTCCACATGGCACTAGAGATTTCGTCCACTGAGCATGCATAGGACACCAGCCAGGCTCACCCTGATTGGTAAATGCGCACTATGGCAACAAAGTTTTTCAATGGAGCAATCCGACACCGAGGCGGGAATTCCAGATAATTTACTACTCTCGATCAGAGCTGACGGTTGTTTTTTTTATCAGCTACAAAGTTAAAATCCGTACACTCAGAAGCAGGCCCTCTGTGGCAGTTGAAGGGTTGGTTTCTGTGCATAAACATAACAATGAACAATGATTTTCACACCGCAAATACAGTATCTACATGAGAGAACACTGGGGCGAAAGTAAAGACATCTTTCAAACCCTCAGAGACACTGTGAAAATGTTCTGCGTAACGCCATCTAAATAAAAATCAGACCGAGACAACGTTATTATCAGCAACCCATCGGAGGCAAACGAAGGGCACGAGGTTGTGATGTAACAATTTGGCATCTTTTACTGCAACCTTAGCCGAATTCTCAACCACAAAACAATAAATACCTAATAACTAACCACTGCAAATTGATTCAAAATAAACGGCACGCTTGCAAAAGGCAGCGCTGTTTCTGGCAGTGGTGAATAAAACTGCTCTTTAATAAACAGCAAGCCCACTCCCCCCCCCAATCCATCGTGATTTAAATCCCTCGGATACTATAAGGCAGTCCGATCTCTTTCATCAATGACATCAAGCCAGAGAAAGTTCAGAAGTCGCCAATGAAAATTAATGTCTGGATTCCTCTAATCTCAGCTGGCAGGGATTGAGGAGATGACGGACAGGCGTGTGTTAAGAGTTCTCTTATCTTTCAAGCCGAGATCTTCCAGTAGACGTTTCTTTGTCACTTGTACCCCTTGCACCTGGTGAAATCACTTTGAGAAACCCCTGAAAATGAAGGTATCAAAAGGAGAAAGTGGCAGGACGTGGGGCTCACAGGTTTTTTTCTTTGTTTGTCACGAGCGCCTCTCGTCAGGCGTTCGTCACTTCGGTGGCAGCGTCGCATGCTGGTTGCCGTTTTGGAGATAACAGAGGGAGAGAAGGAGAGAGGGAGAGAGAGAGAGAGAGGGTGCGATGAGGATTTTTCAGAGGTCATGATGGGACGGCGTGGTGTCTGGAGCCGGTCAAAACCCAGAGTAGAACCAGCTGAAGGCCCAACATCAGCCAGAGGGAGGGACTCAGGCCGGACGCCCCGCCACAGTCAGGGTCCTCCTCCTGGTGCCGGGCGGGGAGGAAGAGAGGCGGAGTTACTGCTGGGTCAAGCCGACATTAAACTCTCTCTAACTGACCGTTCACTAAACCCCTCCCCCCATCAGTCAGGGTTAGTATCCTAATCCTACAATCTTTCTGTCCAAAAAAAGCTTTTACCGGAAACTACACATTTTATTAAAGCTGTGTTTTCAGTGACAGAAAAAGCTGTTTTAAAAAAAATAACCATTTAGGTTTGGGACAATGCTTTCTTTTTCATGCTGTTTATGGATTATTGGTGAGGATGCTGATATTTTGTCTGGGCTGTGAAGTTTTAACAGACATAGATAGTTCATATGTAGCCATCATGTGCATATTTAACACTTTTACAGGATTTCAAAAGGCAGATGGACACAAAAAAAATCAGCTGGAAACATTAAAAAGTTGGCCAGTGAAAGTCTGTCTGGGGAATTTCTTGAAAATATGTTCCTCACTGTAGCTGTTAAAGTTTGTTTGCTGGATGTCATTTCATGAAAGGATCTTTGATTTTACAGCTTGTTTTTGACTGACTCTGTTAGTAAATGTGCCATAACTATTATTGAAAATGTGCAGTGTAACAACAGAAAGCTTGAGAGGTTTAATTAAACGAGGTGGAGCTTCACAAACGGTCAACCAGAGGTATGCAGAGATCAAAGAGGAGGTCGGAAAATATAAAAAAGCTTCAAAATATCTTTTTTATACTTGACTGGAAAACTTTGAGCCATTACGTCTGACCAGAATTGATCGGATACTCTAAGTCTCTGCGTGCTGAGCATCTGGAGAGGCGCAGGGGAAAGAATGTCGAGCCTCGATATGTGTTTGAGAGGAAAAAATAGTTGAGAATCATTACAAGAGACGCGCAAACGTCTGGACTGCAAATGAGAAGTGAGTGGCCTGTTTCAGCAGCGTCCCGCGACATTAGTGATCAGATGTCAGCAGAGACAGACGCTGCAGTCGATTGCATGAGACGAATAATGATAGATGGCGAGAGATACAAAGAGCATGGCTTGAAGTTCAAAGTCAGGTGAAAATGTTGGCGAGAGACGGAAAGAGCCCGAGAGGTAAGTTAGGGGGGGGAGGTGAAGACAGATGGTGGTAGAACATAAGAGAGAGTGACAGGTGAGGAAGATAAGGGGAGGAAAACAATGGAAAAAGACATGACGAAGTGGAACAAAGCAGGAACACTCGGAGATGTAAAAAGACGTGGAGAGATAAGGTGAGGAAAACAAACAGAGGAGAGAAACACCAGGAGAACGGGTGGAACAGTGGAGAGCCGGAGGCGGAAAGATTGAGTGGAAGATAATGATGAGATGTGAATGAAAGAGAAAGCGAGCGTTATGGGACTGACCCGAGACAGCACATGAACAGTGGCAGCAGTAACATGAGCGGAGAAGAAGCCAATGGGGAGCCTGCGCTCCTTCGGCACATGGCCTCATCCTAACCATCAACAGCCAATCACAGCGCAGGAAACAGAGAAGACAGAGAGAGAGAGTCGTGCAGCAAAAAGGTCCACATAGTTAGCGAGAAAGCAAACATGAGCAGAGAATGCAAGAATATTAGTTTAGTTGTACAAGACAAGAGTGAGAGGAGTGTGTGTGTGTGTGTGTGTGACAGTGCAGGCGTAAGAGTTAATTCATAAAGCAGACAAAGTTTGGAAAAAGACTATAGAGTGAAAACAAACAGAGCGTTCATGCACAGGGGTTTCACACGCAGAGATTCAAAATGTTTGTTTAGCTTAGTTATTCATAGTTGAGCAACAGCCGACTGTTTGTCTCTGCGTGGGAAATCTGCACACATACAGCTTTTGAGGGATTGCAAAAGGAAAAGAAATGACATGCACCATGTTAAGATATTAGTGATGGAAAGGTGCCATGGGTAGAGTTTCTTCACTGATATATTGTTTCCATATCAGGAGTGCAGCTTCAGGATTTGGGCTCTGTCCAGGGAGGCTAAAAGCTTTTTTTTTTTT
>CAFUXE010000056.1:279039-305593 GCA_903364295.1 Serranus cabrilla | reverse complement strand
TGTAAATAATTTAGAAGAAAATAGATGATAAAGCAGGTTATGATTTGGGGCGTGGCACCCTTGTGATTGACAGGTTGCTAACACAGCGAGCTGTCATCAGCATAGAAGCAAAACAATGTGTATCCACGGCACTGTGGTCGTCTGAATAGCCGTGTTTTTGTCTCAGAACTTTGACCCTCTTTCATGTGTTTTCAGTTCATGAAAGGTTATTTAAAGATTCTTTTCATTTAAAAGTCTTGTTCAGCATTCGTTTGTACTAAAAGAGGGGTCGGCTGTTCAATTTTTCGTACATTTTGTTTTTGCATTAAGAGTTTATTTTTAGCTACACCTGTTCTCGCTCCTCCTCGGTCCAAATGTAGTCAAAAAAATCGCAATGGATATAAAGCAAGCTGTCAACAGCCGTAACCAATGGATCAGGTCACGGTGACTTTGTCCATTATCTATATTAAGTCTATGCACTGTAAATATATATTCACATGCACTGAGACACAAGAAACACACATTTTCTCATGTTACTCACCGTTTTCTTTAACAATGTAGGGTGTTGGAGTGAAGATGTACAGATCATTGTCCAAACTTCTCTTATAGAAACTGGACTCATACGTCTCTGCTTGTTCTTCCCAGGACAGCCCAGCACTTTAATACAAACACAAAGACAAACACAAACACACACAATGCCTTTATCAAACCTCTCCTCGTGCTGGGCTGATTATGAGACGTTGGGCCCCAAAGGCAGAGACAATCAAAAGGCCCAACCACCGGTCAGCTGTTCAGCCTGATTTGTGTGTCCTTGTTGTGAATAGACTTAATTCCTGCTGTCTGACTAACTGTTAATGTTTGCCTCTGTCAAACACCCAAAGATTAGACTGTAGTGTCTTGTTATCAGGCTTAAGACACCACTAGTCATTGAAGTGAACAATCATGTTTCAAGCACATATGGAAGCTTTCAATTGAACTGTTTATCTATATTCCAACCCCTGTCTACTGCCATAACCTTTGGGTGGCACTTCTTAGGAGTGATAAATTTAAACTTCCAGATGAGTTCTGAGTAAACCGACTTCACAGGAACCATTTGAGGTGGTCTGTGAACCGGATAAAGATGCCCCACGAATAGCCACTGTAGAAGTATTGCAGTCATGTTCCACAAAGAGGTTACCCAAGGTCAGGCTCAGACTTTGCTGGAGGGATTGGAAATCCCATCTGGCCAGAGAATGCCTCTGGATCCCCCAGTAGTCACTGGAAAAAGTAGGTAGGGGTATGGAGGAAAGGGTCTAGGGCCTGCTTTGCTTAGCCAGCTGAGTGGCATTGGATAGATGGGTTGGTAAACATTTAAAAAAGTATTATTTATAGAATAGAAAGCAGCTTTCTTGGCAGACCAGATGATTGTTTTTTATCAGATAATCCTGAACATATTATCCTTACAGTGCTCCTAAATCAAAACCCCCTCCCTTGGGAGCTTAACAAGTACCTTTTGGGGTAGACCCGTGTGATCCCTCCATCGGTGGCAACAAATCTGGCCAAGACACCAGGCCTGACAAGCAGAGAAGATAAAGCCATAAAACATACAGTTACAAAAATCTGGAATGTGCTTTTTGTCTGCATGACATTTACTGGTGATGCTGAAATACTTGAGCCATCTGCAGTCAATTTCTACTTGGACATTCATTACCAAATGCCAAGTAACGTATAATTGATGCCACATTTCAGTTAAGGATTAATGGTAAAGTGGCAAAATGTTGGTTCTTCACTTACTGCGCATCATATCCTTTCCAGTGTTTGATCAGAGAGGAGGTGATGCCAGCATCCAGGAGCAGTCGGTTCACCAGCTCCACGTTACCTTCAACATAACATCATTTGAGCTTAAACGTTTTATCTAATTTGTGCGTCTGTCTCCTGATCAGAAAGAAAATGTTTAACTGTCAGGTATTTAAAATGTCTCATTTTAGAAGTTGTCCTTTTTAGACTTCCAAGCCTGAAAAGTTTGAGTTCCAGGAATCTGCTGGAATATGTAGGATAAAGGCCTCAATAGCCAACAAGGAACGGATAAAAAAAAGAGAAAAGGAAGGAAAGGTAACCAAAAGGAAAGAAAAAAATGAAAGAAAAATAAGATATGATCCGCAGAGTATACATGATACCAGAAAAGCAAAGAACAAAATAGAATTGGGAGCAAGTTGGGAACACATAAGCATTTACATCACATTTTAGGCATTCAAAATGAATTGCAAATTGAGTCCAATGTGGGAATAAGCTTCAGTTGATATACTTCTAAAATTACAAGGACCCAGAAGGTCGAAATGCGAGCAAAGTTGGAGGAACAAAACCAAAAAAAACGAAACCAATTTGATGTGTGAAGGTAAGGTTATATCTCAGACACGAAACAGACCCAATGTAACAGAGAAACTGAAGGTAAAGTCACACAAAAGTATTGATAAATGAGCCTAATGCTGCCAAGGTGTGGGTGGTGGGTTGGTGTAACAAATTATTTTTCGAGACATCCGACAAGACCACATGACAAACATAACAGGCGATAAAAGCCGCTCGCCCATTTTTTGGCAGTGCCCGCCACTTTGAACTCTCCGACGACCCGCTTCAGTCCATTAACATCGAGGCTCGTCGATATACCCCCACCATCTCCTCCAACCTTTATGACACACCACACACATCAGAGAAAACAGCTGGTGTAACACTTTATTTCCCCCCCTACCCCACCTTCTCTCCTCATGCAGTGGTTTTCATTAGGGTTCCTTTATTGAAGGCAGCCCAGGAATTCCTAATGTACTTCAAGTTCTTCGCCACTGCAGTGGCTTAACCAAGTAAAGCGTGTAACGATACTCAAGCCGCCAATAGTGGCTCTCCCTCTCCCTCCCTCTCTCTCTCTGAACTCCCTGTGGACTCCATTAAACTAGCAGCTAATAATGGTGAAAGTAATATTTCAATTGGGTGAAAAGTTTTATTGGATTGATCATGTCGAGATGTTTGAACTGAGTTCTCAAACTCAAATTGTCAAACCAAACTTGACGGCGATATTTTATAAATATCTGGGGACCTTTTGTGTTACTCCAAGTGTGTGATGCATATCAATGAGTGTATGCAAGAGATGGTAAAGATGTTAATGCATTGGTCAGATGTTTGGGAGAAGGTCCACTGGCCCCTGATTTGTGTTTTATTACTCCTCTCGTGCTCCTGGCTTGACGTGTCCTGCTCTTTCTCACAAACACACAGTAATTGGATGAGGTCGAGCGGCTATAGGTGGGGTGTGGAAGGCATATTACTGGTGAATATTGTGTGTGTGCGAGCGTGTGTGTGTCACATCTAAGCCGACGTGCCTCACACATGTGCACTCAGGCGTGTGATGGTCAGACTTTTAGAGTTAGCATCAAATGGGTAACACGAACACAGGGGTTCCACATCACAAAGCTTTGCCTGGTCATGCACACCAAACCCATCCAGCCAGACCTGTATTTCACTGGAAAGAGAGCCCTCTGGGAATAGGTTTGGGTTGGCGTTCTTCCATTAAATGTTCAATGCACACCTTAATGCCAAGCCAGATGGCTGAGATTCATTCACATATACATACTATAGCAAATACTGTAAAGCTTAGCAGCTCTTTGAGATGTAAATAGCAGTCTGTAGTGAGAATGAGGTCCAAGTGTGCAGCAGAGTTCAATAAGAGCCAGAATAAACGCTTTGATTCTCAAGATAAATGTCTCAGTTTATGGCACCAGGAGCATGCAAGTGTTTGGATACTCACACATGGGGTTGTTTGGAGTCTTTGTGTCGATGTAATTGTTGAACTCGATGAGGAACTCAGTGTTGTTTTTGTTCTTGTCAGGTGGCTTTAAGTCCTTGCAGTACATCCTGTGGGTGGAAAACAAACAAAACAGTGAGTCACAAGGTTGAAATGTGTCTCAATCTTGAGTCATAGTTGTCATGTTTGAAAATGTGATCCAATAAAAGTGCCGTCTTACCTCGGTGCGATAAATGTATAGCCATATTCATCGAACTTGTCCGCCATCAGGCTCTCAGAAACTGGTGAAAGGTATAAAGTATTATTAATCTTCCTCCCATGCTGGGTGATATTAGACGGCATAACATTAAACTAGAATTCTAATTATCATATGCAGATAACATGGTGCCCCACTGGGCGGAACTTAACACTTTGAATATTTAATAGAGCATCAATAACCGAGAACTCCTACAGGGTCCAAAGCTGAAATGAGATTCTATCTCTCTACAGACTGAGGAGTAAAATATTAGCACCAGAGCTCCACTTATTCAACTTTCTGTGAATGTTACTCTTATGCTTAAAGTGATAGTTCAGATTTTTTGAAGTGGGGTTGTAAATGAAGCCATTATAATCTTGTTAAAGTCACCAAAGTCACAAAAATTTTTTACCTTGTAGAACAGTGGAGTTTCTGATCCACTGCTGCCTTGGTTAGTTAGTTTTTTTGTGGTATTGTGTGACTTTGGTGTTTTAAATAGTTAGTTTGAATTCACAAAAGTCACAAAATAATACAAACAAACTAACCGATCGAGGCTATGGTAGACCAGCACCTCCCCTGCTCTGTAAGGGAAAATGTATCGTTTTTGTCAATGGAGTCTGGTGGCTTTAAAGATGATGACTTAACTTAACCTGCCTTTGACTTAAACAGGGCTGTCAGAGGTGGTAAAGCAGTGAAAATATTCTAAATAAAGTGTACGCTTAAACCAATATTGATTTTTTTCATGTGGATGGATTTTTGTGCTGTTTTTAAGTTGCTGCTGACCCCATCCACAGCACTTCATTACTTAATTTCCATGCCGGTTCTCCTGCCTACTTCTCCAAACTGGGAGACGGCTGACCGTCATTTTACTGTTGGTAACACACTGACTATGAATAGGTTCCTTATACAACACCACTTAATAAAATCTGAACTATCCCTTTAAGGTCTTACATTTAAGATACTTAGATAAAATGCAACATACAGTAGCGTTGTGAGGTCAGGGGTTGGTACTCAAAAAGGGAATTATGTATCACAAAACATGACTACCTAAAGGAAAAGTTTGAGGACGGTTTTACACTACACAGATATTAAACACTGTGAAGACTACAGCCTTGCACAGACAGCTGAAAATCAGGTATGAATAAGAAGGACCAGAATAGTCTTGGCTAGACATGCCGGGTACAGTAACAGGCCGACGAGGCTCAAGAACACGAGGAAAGAGATGAAAGTAAAGGAAGAAATACTTGCCATCTTTCCCTGGAGTGGAAAAAAATCCCAGCAGAGAGAAAGTGAGCGAACGAGAGAATCGTCCCCCGGGGAGGTAAAGACGAGAGGGAAAAGAAAGGGGGAAAAAAAGACAGGGTAAAACCACAGGGGTCAAAGGTGACACAATATTTTATTCACAGAGCGAGTCCTGAATAGAAATATTGCACTCCAAACAAAAAGTTCTCGGCCTTTGGATGTAAATGGAGACAGTGCTGATGGAGAACACAAAGACCGGCTTAAAGTGCGGTCAGACGTTTATAAAGTTATGATCTAGACGTGTTTTTAGCATTACTATTAGCATTCTTTTGGTGATATAGTAATCCTGTGGAGTTACTGCACTTCAGTGATGTATTTGCATTAAAATACTGCACATAGGAGGAATATTAACCGCAGCTCGTAACCTTAACGTTCCTCTGACATTCTCCAAAGCATGTTGTGTTGACAGTTGATTATACTGCGCAGCAGAATTTCTCATGACGACATGGGCTACTCCTTGTCCTCTTTGGTGGTCATGATTGGGAAATAATTGCACCCATGTGTTTCTTCTTTGATATTCGGTCACCACTTACTAATCCAACAAAGTATCTAGTAATGATGGATAGCAGGGAGATTTGGGGAGTGACGACTGCTTATATTTTCTGCACTCTCGCACGCCTTTTCACACCGACGGTGACATCTCAGCTATTTTTGTGAATATTTTGAGAATATCTGAATCAGTGCAGTATCTCAGACATGCAGCTACAATCCATCCAAAATGCTGAATGGATTTCACAATGAATCAGCCTCACAACACAGAAGCATGCAAGACATGAACCTGCACTGACTTAACACATGCATGACAAGTAGATGGGGGAATTGGGACATGATTGTTTTCAAGTTCACTTGAGTTTTTAAACTGACATTTATTTTGCAATTCACCCTTTGAAAAAGAATAAAACAGGGCTTCATTTGAAGGTATACAGAGTTTAAAGAGATACTTTTCCCCCCAAAACAAAATCCATATTGTTCCTCTTACCTATAGTGCCATTTATCAGTCAGGGTTGTTTTAGTGTGTTTAAGAAATTGGCTGTAGAAAAGTCTGCCTTCCATCAAAACATCATGGAACCTGCCCAACTGCCAGATAAAAATGTTGGCATTGAAAACCAAATACTTTGATTTGAAACTTGGGGTGGACTTTCACCCAGGAGACGGGTGTGTCCCGGCCCCATTCGTGTCTAAGTTAGCTTAGTTAGGCTAAGTTAACTTAAGTTTAAAGCTAACTTAAAATGTCACATTCTAACTTTTCTTTCTTCACCTAAACCCTGAACTTTTTATTCATATAACACTTTTCTAGATACTTGGCGAAGCTTAACAGCAACAACAGAACATAAATAGAGTTTTATAAAAATGAACTGGTCCATAAGAAGGAAGAGGAAGGACAGAGTTTGTCAATTTCTCCAAAACTCGACATCTCACACCAAAATGATCGAGTTTGATAAATAGCACTACAGCTAAGAGGAAAAATATGTACTTTTGATTTGTTTGGGGACTGTCCCTTTAAACATGCACGGTGGTGATTTTTGATTCAACGATCACAAACCAGACAAAACTGATGACAAAGCACACAGAAGTACGAACAGAAGAGACGCGGGTTAGTGTGTCAAGAGGGATTCTGTCTTTCATTAGGACTTATTTAACAACGCTGTAAAACTAAAAGTGAGTCAATAAGAGAACACTAAAGAAAACAAAGAAAAGCACCGATTCATGATTTGGGTGCAGACTCACAGCTTTCTCCTTTATAGCTTCACCTCGAAATAATACAAACATCCTGTCCTGTGTTCTTCCTGCTGCAGTGGCTTGGTGCCAAAACCACATCTGAGGGCCATTGGAACAGGTGGGGGTTAAATACATACATGCACACACAGACGTACACACACACGCCATCTGCGACACGCTGTGTGGGCGCGCATTGCATGCGAAGCGCCGCTTCTGAGAGCAGACACCGGCTTGATTCAGTGCAACAGAATTGTCATTATTAATCAGAAGCCACGAAAAAGAAGAAAAACAGAAAACAAAATGCTTCTGTGTTGGTGAGTCTGCCACACCACGAATGACGAACCGGTTAGAAGTTACATCCAAAGTCTGCTGGTACTGTGAGAGTTAGGAGACGGGGGTTAGGAGGTAAAGCACAGGAGGAGAATACTTGCCCAAAAACGCTGCAGGGGGGTCCAACACACCAGGAATGGTCAAGAGTTGAGGAGGGCAGGAGAACAGGAGGAGGAGGAGGGGAAAGATGAGGAGAGGGATTTGGAAAAGAGAGCAGGAAAGGAAATAAGCCAACAGGGTTACACACAATATTTTATTCAAATGGACATTGAATAAGAATATTGTATACAAAAGTAAGAAACACTTAGAGTTTAAGTAAGGTGTGTGTGGAAGATGCAGGAAGTGGTGAGGAATATTTATGCAAAAAATAATAATAATAGAATAGAATAAAATAAAGATAACATTTTTAAAAAGTATGAAATAAAATTACAAATTATGTAATAAGATGATTCAAGAACCTTCATCATGCTGCAGGATTTATTTCACAATAATTACCAGCTCATTGCACATTACCCCTTTCCAACTGTACTGTACAGATTACACATTTTTCTCCACCTTTAAGCAACCTATCAGTGTGAAAATCAGCTCTCAGAAACGTGGATTTTGTTACCTTTATATCGTCAAAGTTATTCCCTTTGACAATTTAAAGGTTCACAGAAAAGTCACGATGCCAGCTGCAAAACGGCATCCAGCTCAGAGCAAAAGTGACAAAATTCATCTCGTGATAAAAAAATAAAATAAATCCATGTTTGTGTTTTCCCCCACACAGTTTCTCATGCGCTCGGCTGCCAAGCCAATAACCGCGTCTCAAACATTGGAACAACCTTAAAAGCACCATCACCGAGGAGAGTTTTCAGACCGATCCCGGCTCACAACTGCACTTAATGAAACTCGGCTAGAAAACATAAAGGTGGTGAAATGTTCACTGTGATGGATTACCGACGTCAACCAAGCTTCAAGTCTCTGCCAGTTGATTTTCACAGCTCTCTGGAATACACAATTGCAACCTAATGGTGGGAAATTAGACTTATAATGTATGAAAACAGTTCTTTAGAATACACTGAACCGTAATATGTTGTCTAGACTGGGTTTGCTGTGCATTACAAAGCCTCCGAAACATTCTTTAATGCTCTCTTTGGCTGCAGCCTGGCAGAGCAGCAAACACACACACACACGCACACACACTATAAAACTGTCCTTTGAGTAACACTATGAGTCAATGACATCTTTTACAAGTGGGAACAGACAGGGCTCAAAAGAGACATGAGACGACAACACATATGGAACCTCTGATCCACTGTATGGTCTCCGATCGGCTCGAGCATGAACACACACACACACTCACACACACACACACACACACACACACTCGAGGTACTCAGCTGTAAATGAATTGATGAGTACTATATGTGTGAAAGGGGACACTGGAGCCACTCGTCCCGCTGTCTGGCAACAAAAACTTTGAACAGCGCCACAACTGAGGGGTGTGTGTTGCCATGGTGACGCAAGAGGCGAGGCATGTGGTTGTGTGTGTACAGTATAAGTGATGGATAGGAACCATAAGGAGTGTTTCTCAGCCGTACATGAAGAGCAATAACGTCGCTGCAGAGCATTAGCAGTGATTTTCCAACCAGCAGCTTTTGTCCGCTGTTCGTATTAATGGAGGGTAAATGTTACTGAGTGGAAAAACTAAGAACGGCACGAGCGATTGAACTGATTTAGATGACACTTACATTTCGCCTGGGTGATTGTGTCTGCGATTTTGGCCCGAATGTAATGCATGCTGTAGTCAGGGAGGACCAGGGCCAGGCTGGGAGAGAAAACACACACAAATATCAGAAAAGGATCAAATGTTACAGTCAGTTTTTATTTCTGCCATATACATATATATATATATATATACTCATTTAAGAGGAGACACTACAGGTGAACTTAACTTATAGATATCACCATATCATTTCCCAGGTAATTACATTAGGACAATATTTTCATTTTTTTTTTTTATATACACCTAAATGTTTATTTAAGATGTTTTCTTTCCACTATTCCCGGAAGAAGATCCCAAAAAATAGCCCAAAACCTCAAAAATTAACCAGAAAAAACTACATTTTTGCCCCTAGTGTCTCCCCTCTAGCTCATGTTCTGCAACTATGTTTGTGATTTTTGCAAGAATTGTGGGAAATCCATATCTAATTTTCAAGACATTAACTTCATGCACATAATCTTGCTCAGCCAGCTGATTTAAATGCAAAAACACTGCTTGAGAAAAAAAAAAATCATCACAACAACTCTTTCAGTAGTTCTGTGCAGCATCTTTAGCGGGAGGCTGAATTTTCCAAACAGAACACATTAGTCTGGCCCCTCATGGCTCTAACTAGATCCTTCTAAAGTGTGCCTGGACTTCGTCCTGAACTTAAAACCACAGTCTTCAATCCCAATGAGAGCAAAATGGTTTTATGCAATTATGACAAATATTTTGCAAACTGTGTCAGTGCAAAGCATCTGGAATTCCTCTATTTCTGGACTGTTTGGCCAAAACTGAACACATGCGATCGATGAGACGTGCTTAACGTGTGATATTTACCTGTAATCTGTCCCCCTCACTGGTGCAAAGGTGTACGTCCTCTGACCTAAGTCAATGTAGCGCTTTGAGGGCAACAGTTTGGTCAGTGCATGTTACATTTTCAAAGCAAATGTGCTCATAACTGACATGAACTCCAGCATCCTTTCAAAATAAAATTACCTCATCTTGGGATTTCACCAGTGTAGAGATGGTGTTATTTCCTGTTAAACCATCGATCATTTTTTTCCTTATCTGTCGACAAATACAGAAATAATATATAGAAAATAAATATATAAAAAGTTCCTAATATGAGCTCATAGAATCATAAAAGTTTGAGTAATCCATTTTTCCCAAACCTCCACTTTGATCTCGTTCTCCAGCTCTGCATCCAGGAAGTCCAGCGTAACAGGTTCATCAAACTTGGCAGTCTACACAGAAACGCAAGCAATTATTCTGTGCAGCATACTATAATTTATAATCTGCAGGCTCCGACTACAAAGGAGGAAAATTAAGCAGTAAACATCAGTTATTGATGTTCTGTTTCCAGAAACAGATCCTGATACTTTCATTTTTGCAGCTTTAAACGGGGAACTAATTATGGATAAATGTATCTGTTGACACTAACTTTTGAATGTTGCGATCATCTGTGACCAATATGTGCACGTGTAATTTACAAGAACAGTGCGAATCTGAAAGGTCAATGAGAAACATCTTGTTCCTTGTTTCAACAAACATCCTTCTGGATCGGTTTGATTGGGACATTTTGGAAAAGTCATCCAAGTGACACGTCCAAACAAAGTGAGCAGGTCATGCAGACGAACATTTCATCTGCAGACGAAAAGCTTTGCTGTATCTGTGCAATGCATGAAAAGAGATACTGGATCTTTCTGCAAGTGTGAATTTTATAACATGTAATTGTGGGTTTGTAAACTCAGAATTCCCAAAGAGCTGCAAACGACAGGAATCTTTATATATTCCTGGTGTGAAAAGCCTGTTAACTAACAAGAATTTCATATTATAATAATAGTCAGAGCTTCTGACGCTTTTCCAAAGTAACATTTTCAAGCTTTCCGAGCACTTTATGCAAATTAAATAAATATGTAAATTATATATTGATGCAAAGTATAGGAAGCAAGTTTCATGTCTCAAAGTGTGCTTGTAAGTCGACTCGGCATCCTGTAAAACCGTCATTTTCAAGCATTATATCAATGTCCAAGTTCACTTTATGATTCAAGTGTTTCAAGGATTTCCAGAACCCAAACAGCAGGAACCCTGATTAAGTAACCAGACAATAAGAAAACATCCAGCTGCTCTCTATTGCAGTTGAGTGATGTGTCGTACCAGCGGCTGCAGATTAGGGTGGAGCAGCACATATCCATTGGGGTCAATGGCAAAGTAGTAGCCATTTGGTCCAAACTACAAGAGAAGAGACATAAAGAGGGAGATGTCGGTGAAAAGAGGGACAGAGGAAGCCAGGAACTCAATGTGACATGTATATGAGAATTAAAAAAACATTTTTAATATTGTTTTTACACTTTTTTTTACTTAAACTTATGAGCTCATCTGTTTAAGTTTAAAGTGGTGCTTTTACATGATTCTTTGCCTATAAACTCACTTACAGACAGTGATGGAATCTAACTAAGTACATTTACTCAAGTACGGTACTTAAGTAACATTCTGAGGTATTTGGACTTTACTTGAGTTTTCCCATTTTATCTAACTTTATACTACTACTACTTGATTACATTTAGCTGACAGCATTAGTTGCTTTTCGGGTTGAGATTTTACATGAAAAAATATGGTAAATTTAAAGTGATTCGACTTTTTATTTATTTATTATAAAACCACATAATAGTGGATTAAGTAGTGAAAATTAGCTCCATCTTTACTAAATTAAAACGCTGCTTACATAAATGTATCAATACAAATAGTTATTATATATTTAGAATATATAAAACAATGTCTGCATAACAAGTTCTTTTATTTTTGACACTTTAAGCACATTTTTATGAGTAATTCCACAGTGTGGTATTAGTACTTTTACTTAAGTAAGAGATCTGAACACTTTTCCACCACTGATTACAGATCTGATGATTAAATCAAGTTGACAAAATCCTACAAATGTTGGTCGTCTTTCCTTAGCAGAGGCTCTGCTGCTTCCTGTATTTGTTTATGCATGAGGCGAGTTCTCTTACAGTAAAGCGAGGCGTCAGCCTCTTGATATCTTCCAGGGAGACATCAATGGCCATAACCCCCAGGATGAGCTGGTTTTGAGATTTCTGCGAGGAAAAAAAAAGGGGAAAGCAAAGCAGAGGAAGTCAGGGGCAGAAAGAGTCACTCATGAGTCCTGTTGTTCTTTCTGGATGAGTCAGGTCCCTCTGTGCACTCTGAATGATTTCAAGGAAATGGGGTGCAATAGAAATCTGGACAGTCTCATTCCCAAAAGCTTTACATGCCGCCATGAGTCACTGACAAGGCATTTCCAGCCTCCGTCCTCAGCCGCGGCGGAGGTAACCCCCGTGTCCTTCGAGGTGCACATGTAAACTCATCTTGAAGCACTTAGCTACTGGATCATTTGTCTCTCTGATGTGCAGGTTTGATCTCTTTTTTGATTCTCGCTTTATGACATGTGAGAAGGTCTTCCTGTGGAGGCACGTGGGAGAGCTCGGAGGGACCTCGGCGTCAACAAAGGATATAAGGGAGAGCCACAAGAAAGAGGGGGATGAAAGTAAAGGATGAGACCATAATTGAGAGTATTCATGTTGTTATTTTTTTTCAGTCTGGTAAACATTATGGTGTGTCATGAAACCGCAGACTTAAAATCTCCCATGGGGTCAAAGTGTCACACGTACAGCGAGCGAAACAACCTGGAAATCAGCAAGTTACATCTGAAAAACTAGAACTTACAGTAAGTGTGTCAATAAAATAAATACATGTATTTGAATCGACATAAAATAAGAATCTGTACGGGGTCTTTTGTTTACCTTTGAGCCTGTGTGGGTCTTGTTGAAGACAGGCACAGTCCCAGTGATCACCAGGCCGAGCTCCTGCAAGACGAAACATGCAACATGTTGAATAGACATTAGCTATGTAGGCCAATCTGTCACATTCATCATGGCGTTCTCTCTGTTTTCCTGTTATTACTCTGATTAATTCGAACTTTTAAAAGATATAGTTGTCACAATTAAATCAATAAAATATGTTTTATTGATTTGTATAATTTCATTTTCTCATTAATCGCTCAATTCGTCATTATTTTTTTCTTTTATTTTCATAAATTATGCTACTTTAGTTTCTTTTTGTTGTTGTTTCTAGTTTGTTTTTTGTTTCTGTTATTGTTTGTTTTCCTCCTTTAGTTGAGGAGAGGTTTGTTGTATCAGCCTGGGGCTTCTTAACCTCTCCTGACATATATTTTATTATTAAATATCAGTTTGATGTGTGCAAAATGAACAAAAAAAAAAGTTTATGGTAACAAAAGGCAGATACGTTTCTGGTGGTGATGAGGTCACAAATGTTGACAGCTTCTTATCAGTGAACGAATGATAATATCCAAACCGTTTGGCTCAGTTTACCAGACTGGTTTCTTATCTGCGCTGTCGCCTGAAAGTTAGTCTGGACAGAAGCTTAACAACCACGAAAAACTGATTGATGCTGTATTTCTGAAATAATGTTCATCTGTCCTCTCACAAACTCTGCTGGAACAGGGTTGAAGTTGAGTTTACTGGGATGACAAACAGCAAATGTTTTGAATAATTGAACAAGACTTATCTGAAATTCTCCATCTGACAAAAAGCAGATTTCTTCTCATTCTCGCAGAGAACATTTAACTTTATTTTCCCAGACTTATCTTGTCCTGTATTTACATTAACTGTGACATGACGTACCAGTGCGTCCAGGTAGACGTTGGTCCACTGAACCTGCTTGGCCTTTCTGTCCGCCTTCACCATCGGCCTGCCCAACACATCCAGGTACTCCTGCAGGGAGCCAGGAGAGAACAGCTTCAGTTTCAACTTTCTACATGCACTGCAGTGATTTCACCACAAGAGGGCACAACACACAACTGGTTAAGTAATCCGGGGAGAGAGCACACATTCATCTGAGTTTACCTGAGTGTTGATCCTGATGGCACCGATAGATGGGATCTCATAGTAGTAGCCTGAGACAAAGATACAAGTCAATGACACCAAACTTTACTTTGAGGAAATGACCACGTTTTCTGAGAATCAGAAAGCCAAAATGACCAGATAAGTGGAACATATTTTAAGTATTTACCCAGATGTCATATTCATATTCATCTAGTATTTACATTTTACATTTTTACCTGAAAAGTAACTAAAGCTGTAGACTAAATGTAAAGGAATAGAGGTATAAAGTTACATAAAATAGAAATACTCAAGTAACAGTACAGTACTTGAGTTAATATACTTGTACCCAACTTAACATAGATCTAGTCATTTTTTTTTTACATTTCATTGCAGAAAAAGTTATATATTTAAAACATTTAGTACATTTGTAAAATTATTTTGTTTGTATTTAAATCACAGAGAGGCCTGCTTAATAAGTTCTCCATCCTACAGACAACAATAAGTCATGTGACGAGTCACCTGTACACAAAAATATGAAATCATACCTTTATTGGCGCAGGCCATCCACTGTATTGGTCCTTTGTCATAGTTGTGTTGACCGACTGAAAATGTAAAGATGCGCACCTGTGAGGAGAAGAAGAGTAAAAAACTGAACATGGTGATAAAAAAACACTGCTGTATTCTAATCTGGGAACATCTTGTGTTTACAGTCCTACCGCCTGCTTCGGGTTGTACTTTTCAAATATCTCCTCTGCCCTCTCTTCTCCTCCGTCGGTGAAGAGCATGATAATCTTGTTACAGTTAGCCCTAGACACATTCATCTAAGGGAAGCAAATGCAACATGTTTGTATTTCTGGCAAAGAAAGAAAGTGATTAAACCTGCAAAAAACCTGCAATACCCAAAACAACCACAAGAGGTCGACACACACTTGATGAGAGCACTGCTGGGATTGAGCTGTCAGCGACTGCTCCGCTCCATCACTATTTTCATAATTGAATGAAAATGATAAATGAAATGAACATAAATTACATCAGACGGTTAAGTAGATTTCACAGGGTTTCATCAAGTCACTGGGTCGGCCTGAATATTCCAAGGAATAAAATAATCAAACATAACAGACTGACGGCGACATTCTTCCCATCCCACCACCAGACTCCTACGCCCCTTATGTTGGCCAGATACCACGCAAATACTCCACCACGCACGGACGCCCACGCCGACACTCTACCTGTGCAAGCTGATCGAAGGCCATCTCGAAGCCGCCTCTGTAGTTGGTGATGCCCTTGGCTGAGA
Source organism: Serranus cabrilla (assembly GCA_903364295.1). Lineage (NCBI taxonomy): Eukaryota > Metazoa > Chordata > Actinopteri > Perciformes > Serranidae > Serranus > Serranus cabrilla. The sequence goes on along the minus strand of CAFUXE010000056.1, from coordinate 290,317 downwards.
TGTTCTGCACGGCATCTTTCAGCATCCTCTTGTTGCGGACGTTGGCCTGCACCAGGTTCTCGAAGCACGCCGCGTACGTCGCCTTGTCATTGAACTGGAGGGGAAGAGGGAAGGAGGGATGACGGGAAGTGGAGGGAAGGCACTTGCACATATTTTCTGACAAATATGTGGCCTGTTTTTCCCTTCGTTACGGAGTCATGCTTAAACATACAGGACAGGCTTAAAATCAGGTGTTTTAAGACTGAGGATATAAGGAATAAAATGAAACAACTACTGACAAAATGTTATAAAGTAATCGACTTTGATAACACTTTAACTTCTTGGCTTTGCAAAGAATTTGTCATGTGTGAAATGAAATCTGTCTTAATCAAAAATCTGCACAGACCGAAGGGAGCTATAGGAGCAGAAGGAAGGATTGGCAGGAGAGCAGGTAGGGATGTGAAAACAGTGGCATAAGGAGGTAAAAAAACAACAACAAAGAGCTTGATTATGGAAGCATTAAGCCGCAGAGACAGACATGACTTTAACTGGTTAAATTACATTTACACAGCTCTACATGTAAAGCGTCTTCAGATTAATATTTGTGAATAGTTAATGTGGAGGAACAGATGGAACCTTATCAATTCATGCACACACACACACATATAAATCTATACACAAACACAGCATCTATGGAGGACTGGGACATGGCTCATTAATACCTAACATCTGTTTTGGCCCCGACTGCAGCCTTCCAATCATGATCATGTGCAAAACACACACACACTACGACACACTGTCAAACAAGTGCACACACCCACACACAGACAGACACACACACGAGGTCCACAAATACTGCTTTGCCAGCTTTTTATATTTCTTGCCACACAAATTTGAATATCTGCCTTTACTTACCACAGAGTGCACACACTTTTTTCAATATTAATATTCCATTAGATCTGCACAGCTGGTTACATGACTAAACTGTACCTTCTGCTTGAGGTCATCCTTATTATATAATAACAGTCAAGGAGGAATTCACAGGATTACATAAAATTACTCATCAAATATTACAAAATATGTCAAATATGGTTGACAAGTCCAAGACTGTTTAGAGACCTCAGTATAGAGATATTCAAAGTCAGCATTTTTAAATATTTTTTTTTTATTTTGAAAATAACAGTTTCATAGAAAAGCAATAAGCTGTATGGTTCTTGCCCTAAAGTGCTTAGGTTTAACAATAAGAGGAGACTCATTGGTAGCTACAGAATCCATTTTCATTCACATATCTTGAGGTCAAAGGTCAAGGGACCACTGTGAAATATTCAGCCTAACTTTGCAGCATTATTTAGCCTTTACCAGCAAGCTATAGCATGACAGGGGACCATTTGGTGGTCTAATTTAATATGACACCAACATCTTCACTCTAGCTTTAAAACGGAGCCTGGACGAGCGCCTTGAAGACAGTAATGACAGCTGAGAATGTGGGCCGTGGTCTCAGAGGGTGAAAAGATAGTCAACACTTTAAAGAGAGTTGTCAAAGCAACAGTGTAATAGAGGCAAATTAATAATGTGGGTGCATCTGTCAAAGAAACAGCAAGTCAGAAGCAAGAAGAAATGTTTGAGAGATCATTGTAACATATGCACAGCACAGAGGAAAGATATCAACGTGGTGAATAGCAACATTAGCCAGGAGCTACAAGTACCTTCACACAAATCCAGCAAATGCTGCAGCTCACAATGACTGAATGTTTCCAACTATTCAACATGTTGGCGGATTTACAGGGCAAATACTGCCAAGACATTCGTCCTCGAAAAAGACACGCGCCTACCCACACAGCAGTACAAGCCACGGTGTGTTTGAATTTCATCTTATAATACACATCTTAAAATATCTCAGACGCAGAAATAAAAGCTCAGCAGAAGAGCATACTGTATGTGTGCATGGTCTGTATATATGTAGATGGACACAAAAAACACCTCAAATCAGTTCTGTACTGTAAAAATCTATGTTTTTAGCACACACACAAACACACACACACATGCAGTCCCAGTCTTTACATTAAGTAAGATCCGAGACTTTCAAAAATCAACGACTGCTTATGAACTCAAGAAAAAAATCCTCAAACAGCTATTTTAATATATGAATGCCTTTTCTCAGTCATAAGTGTCAAAGTCAGGTAAGTAAATTTAGACAGTAAATAACTATTGGGTTATGGGATTATATTCACTTTCACCTCAGGTTATCGTCACAACACAACATACTGACATTAATAAAGGAAGCAATACAGAAATACATGAAACCATTAATTACACTATTTTATTATAAAAGGTTCTGACAGTAAGTCGCTTGAAAAAGCTTCTGGAAGTCTACGAACTAAGCTGGATGCCATCAATACACTTATTACACTGCTGCCTTATTTCGTTACCTTCAAAACCTGTTTCACTTAGCTGATTTGAAAAATCCAAACAAAAACATAAACCATTGCTTTATTAAGGGAAGTGAAAGAAAATGTAATTAATGGTTCATTTCGGAAGGCAGCTGAATAATTCATTAATGCTCCCTCCATTAGGAAGAAGGACAAAGAAGAGGCAAGTAAGGATCAAGAAGGAGATTTCAGAGAGAGTGCAGGCACATCCAAGTACAAGAGGAGAGGAGAGGAGTGAGATATTTAAAAAAAAAAAAGTCCATCTTTAGAACTATTAAAAACAGGGCAAAATCGGCTATTATGGTGTATACTGGTCAACCCTCCAACCCTCACCTTGCAAGCTTGTTCATTTAAACCACAAACAAAGAAGGTGTGAAAATAACAGGGTGTGTTTTTACTGAGGGTTATGTGTCCAGCTAAGCTAGGCTAACAGGCTGCTTGTTGTAGCCTCATATGAGTGTTAGCTAGCATGTTTCCTTAAACTTTAAACTACTACTTTAAGTCTTTATTTCCTATATTTGTCTTGAAGTGTTTTCTCCTTCTTCCAAAGAGATAAAACCAATAAAGACCTTCTTTTGTCTGTAAACAAGGAAACAAAATAACAATTTGGTGCAGGTTAACTCCTCACTCTTGTTTTAGCAGAAAATGCAAATTAAGGACTTATGTGTGGTCTTTAGACAGCTAACGACATTAGCTATTTTGCACGAGCTACGCTCACTAAGTGATGGACAGCAGCAGTTTGACAGTTACCTTGCAACAACATTCAGAGGTGGATCTAGCAGTGCCTCTAAAAGCTCAAAATCAAGTTAAACCGTGCTTTAAAATGTCAGTCCTCGAAATCATTTCCAGCGTGATTGCCTCAAATATGTCTTCGCAACAACTCAGTTCCTCCAACAGAAGGAAATAACCACTATTACCACTTAAAATTGTGCTATTTTTCTTCACACATCTAATAACGCTCGGAAGCATGAATCTGACTTTTGCTGCCTGTGATGGAGTTTTAAATGATGATAGATGAATATTTCCTCAATCCCCTTGTCTGTAAATCCTTTGGTGCCTCAGATTTCTACAGAATTTCAAATAGGCTCGGGCCTTTTCTATTACATGCCACTGATTCAAAGCGTGGGTCATAAATACGGCACACATTCATTCGTCAAACTTATCTTGTGGCATTTCAGGGTTTGCTCAAGCTGTGTCATGTGTGCGCTCTATTAGGCACACATACTTGGATTCAGCTCTGATGCTCTGGAGACACGTCGCTCATACATAAACACACATGCACGCTCACACACGTAAACTCCATACATATAAACACACACACACACACACTTTAAGTCAGACAAATGAGCACATAAGCACGCATGAAGCCATGCATATATACAGCCAATAAAGATCCATCCATGTGCGGTACATTAAGTCACTCAAAAGGTCACTGCCATGTTTAAACTAGTGACTCAAAGTGCAGCAGTAGTCACAAAGCCACAAATACGTCCACATTAACATCCAGCAACGTATACAGCATTACACATACTGAATCATAAGAACACAAAAAAAAACAAAGAAACAAAAAGTCGAATCTTAAGATAGAAAAATGAGTATTTCTACTGTAAATATGAGTGTAATCTGCATTCATTTCTACTGGTGATTGAATTAAATACTCACATAAACCACGTTCACGTAGTCATCGTCAGAGAGGGTCTCCAGCATGTTGCTGACGGACGTTTTGATGAGTTTGAGGGTGAGACCTGAAACGCTGCCACTCCTGCAGTTTGGGACAAAAAGAATCCATCTTTAAAACATGAATCGATATCATAATACATATTTTTTATATCTCTTTCTATGAAATGTGACAATGTGATTTAAAGTGTAAATCTTCTTAAAACTTTATTAATCAATCTCTTCCAAACATAATGAATATTAAACCATGTGCATATATTTCAGTTGCCACCACAGCAAAATAAGGACACATATCAATAAAACAAGTTTTTTTTTAAAACTATTCTTATCTCTTTGCTCTTTGATATTTTGTGTACCAGACAGCTCGACCTTTTGTCGTATCCGGGTGGTGAAATTCAGGTCAGTGGGTCTCTAAAACATGAACATCCATACCAAACGTCTGTGCAATGTGGCGACTTGGCGAGATATCTCACTATGACCCAAGCAGATTTAACAAGTGACATTGCCATCTGGAAAGCCTTCTGCCTGCAGGGCTAAAAAACTAATTATACGCCATAAGCAGAAATATCTCGTGGCGACGAGTTTCTTCCATTAATAACCATGCTGGATATCGTACTATCAATCAGGTTAACAAAAAAGTCTATCACTAGTAATCTTTATTAATGACATGAGTTAAGTGCCATCACCATTTCTTTGATAATGACTTTGAAAATGATTAATAATAAAATATCAGCATTGTCAACTCCTTTAATCTGTTTCTATATCGTACTGCTCTTACACAGATGCTTCTATAAATATACTTAATTGTTTCCTGCAGGTAAAAAGAGTAAAAAAAAAAAAGGGGGAGAAACTGGATAAATGAGGAGAGGAATTCCTTTAATGTTCTTTTCACCAAAGCATAACAGAGGCAGCTTTTAATGTCTAATAAGCCTCATCAATCCTCCGCGTGCCAATTACCAGAGCTGTGTTAAGAGCTGCAAGTGGACAAATTTAGTTTTCCATTCATCATGTTGTGTTGTCACTTCGCACTGGTGTTGTGTCATTTATGCTGAAACTCTACGTGAGTGGAAAAATTCAGATAAATCACTAAATCACAAAGCACTATAATCACACGTTCCTGCATGCATCAGGCGTTTCTCACACTGAAAAGGCTATAAAATTGGTGAACTGTCTGATATCATAAGGAAAAAACATACTCATATAAAATCCTTATTAGAAAGGCAACTAGGATAGGGCTGGTGGTTTTTAATATATTCCTCTTAACACTTTAGTCTGTCTCTTAAACGTTTCTGACCTCTGACCTTTCTGACAGCTGGGCACTATAGATTATAGGAAACATTATTTTAACAGGAGAAAGTGTTTTTGTTTGTGACTATTTATATCTGTGGTTTACTTCTCATTTGGTGTTCTAGTGAGCATTCACAAGACCAAGAAGTAACAAAGGAAAATGTCGCCCAGTGCAACACTGTGGCTCATTGGTCTCTTTTTAATTATTTATAGACAAAAAAAGAGGTCTATGGAACAGAGTATACAGAATACATTAAATTGTGTGTGTCTGATGTGCGGGGAACACTTATTAATAACATCAGTTCATTGTTGTTGTTTTTGCTCTTTTACAGGGATTGTTTTAAAATAAAAATATAGAATAATGACCTTACACTTCATGTCCGTTGTCATAACTAACTTCTTTCTTTTTCTTTTGTTTCATTACTTTTTATTTACTGACTCATTAGTTCAATATGTGTTCATCATGATACAAACTCAGTATAAAAAGAGACAAAGAGCACACCATGATGTAATCTTTATCAGCCCAGTGCCAATGAATGAATAAATAAATAAATAAATAAAAACAAAAAATAATAGTAAATGTAACAGTACAGAATTTTTTTTAAATGAACAAAAAATGCATAAAATATCAATTAAATGACCCTCTTTCTACTCAAAAAACAATTAAATGGTACCTTTTATAATAAGCACCAACTTGTGAGTATATATTTAGTGAATTAATAGGTTTGCAGTTTTATATAATCTGAATTGAAATCAGAAAACTGTCCGTTTATACATATGAGCCTTAGTTCTTTACTGCTCCAGCATCCTCTCTGAAAAATCCTCTCAGCACTTCTCAACCTAAACTTTAAAGGCGTAAATCAGTCATCACCAGAAGAAACAACTGGACCGTAAATGATGAAGTCGTCCGATACACTGACTGCTGCTTTTTGTTTGTCAGTGTCATGTGAGTGCTGAGGCAGCCGTGGGCACAGCGCAGACAGAAAAGTTAGCATCAGGGCCTTCTGGCGCGCAGCAGAAAATAAAATCTGACTGTAATAGATGAATCATAAGGTTGTCACTCACGCGTCCACCAGGATCAGCATGTCCTTGGGTGACGCTGCCCCCTGAATGTACCTGGTGAGTAATGAAAGACACACACAAAGGTCACGGATATTAAGCACATTAAGAAGTGTACTGTACATGTGCACAGAGGTGGAAAACACACACATTATAGATTATTTTCAGAATTTGAAAACCAATTTCTAAGGAATCTACAAACTTCAGAAAATAAACCAGTGATGAGGCAGTAAATTTTGCAGTGTCATCATTCTTATGTTTGAGCAACTAAGCAAATATCTCTCTGTTATTTGTCTTTGGAATCAATCAGACCTTTGTGTTCTTTAATTATCTCTCTTCTCCCATGTCTTCCATAAACAAACAGTTATGTGTCTTTGTTCAGAGCTCCAGCGCTCACTAGCCAACGGGCCTTTTGAGGCTAATGAAATTTAATAACATGGTTAAAAGAGTATTGGTGGCTTGCAGCCAGATTTTAATCATTTTTAGGAGACTAATGAAGCTTTTGTATTGGCACCCTTTGATCTGCAGTGGCTTAATCTTCATAGTGCTCTGATGTTTGTGGGACTGGCTTTGGTCAGAGAGCTGGATGTGATTGTTTTAAACAGTGTGTGTTTGTGTGCCGACGCTCTGATGTGCAATCAGTTTATGCAACTTGCAAATACAGTTTTTGCAAATGACTGTTTAATATGAAAATTACACAGGTAAGATTGAATGAGCCACAAGTCTGCGCTTGACAAACACGAGAGAAATTACTGACAACACAGACACAAAACTGCACAGCCCATAATGACACTCACCACGGCCGCCTGCGCACATCGTAGAGGTCGATCTTATTGGCTGAGGCGCTTGAGTCGATCCAAGGGGACGCTGGAATTTGGAAGAAAATGTGAGAAAAAGTGCATGATGAAATGGCTCTTTGTGGCAAATTTTGCTCCCATCTCCGACCACAGGAAGGTCAGCAGGCTGTTAAGAGTGACCCCGTTAGCTGCTGGGCTGCTCACCTGGGTAGTATCGAGCCAATCCGGTGGCAGAACCAAACACCTGCCAGAGCAGTGAGGGATCTTCCTCTTTGTTTTTCCGGAAAACATCCTCCAAGGCCTCTGTCCAATTTAGCTCATTCAAAATGATGGTGGCTGGAACACAGACACACACAAACACACACAAATTAAGTGAGTCATAGTTGTACAAAAGTACAAAATCATCAAAGTCACACAAGCACAAAATGTCAAGGCTTTTCAAAAACCATTTTCTTCTGAAAAAGCAATTCTGAAGCAGCAGAAACCAGCTTGAAAGCCTAAGACACACACCCACACACAGATTTGCCCAGTATTAGGCTACTGACATTGATGGCTGAGAGGAAGCCTTCTCACAGATATCGAAACTGACGTCAATCTGCTGTGATGAGATATTTCCATTTCTTTTACTTTTTTTTCTTCTCTCAAAACAGGCACCTAAATCTGCAGCGGTGCAACGTGAGCCGAGGAGGAACGGGAGAGAGGGGGGAATGATTCAATTGGGTATTTCTGGAATAAGGCAAAATCATCTTCCGGGTACTCGGGGGACAGACATACAGTAAACGTTTTGTTTACCTGTTTGTCTGCTGGAGCTCTTACTGGCTTAATGCTCCAACAATCTAGTTTGATCAAAAAAGGCAGCGCTCTGCCTGGGAGAGTGGGCTGCATGTCAAACTGATGCTGTGCATGACTCATACTTGAGTGTGTGTGTGTGTGTGTGTGTGTGCGTGTGTGCAGATGCCCCATCTCTGTGTTTGTGTGCTTTTGTGAGAGCAACCGAATTACAGAAAGAACAAAAAGAGAGATATCAGGGCGGTGCAGGGGACAGCGAGGGGGTCTGGGATTTTCTGCGGCAGAGTCATATGACAGACAACTAGAAGCTTTGTGGTTAAAAGGGAGTTATGGGGAGTTAGTGTGAGGAAGTAAACGTAGCCACTGTGAGGTTCCCCATAGGTGTTTTGAAGCCTTAAGTTTGGCATTTTGGCCATCACTATCTTACATACCCCACTTTATCGTCTATTTTACTCTAAATGGGACCATGATTTAGAAAATGAACATTATACTGTATTTAAGAAGGATAAAAACTACAGATTGAGACCATAAGCTCATCAGGAAAATGTTTAGTGACGCAATAAATTTAGCAAAAAGTAGGGTCATTTTCTCAAAGAACATTTATTTTAGCAACCAGTGGAGTCACCCCCTGCTGGTCATTATAAAGAATGCAGGTGTAAGGCACTTTGGCTTTGGCTTCACTCTAAAAACCTCGAGGTTGCTTGTTGATAAACTCGGCAGAAAGAGGTTCAGGTGCCACTTTTTCTCTTTTTAACAAGAAAAAGTCTAGAAAAATATATTTTTTCTCTCACGCTTTCATTCTTCCCTGTTTTATCTGCTGACAGTCCCATGGCTCTTTTGCTCCTTCGGGCTGCTCCCTCCTTACCCTCCTCACTACCACCTTTTACCAAGGCTCTATTTCCATCCTTTGTCGGATAAAGAGAGAGTTTAGTCCAAGCCTTAAATTGCTCCCTCTGGTATTGTAGAGCAAAGCGTGTCCCAATGATAAGTGGTGACAATTTGTTCAGGCCCCGTCTCTCTGCTCCTAGAGGATGGCCTTTAATGGATTAGTCCTGGTGGTTTCCGTGACATCAGTAACAAGAAGTCTCAGGGTAACAAGACCTCATACTGGAAGCATTGATATTTCCCCTCTCTGTACTAAACAGCAGACTCACACCAGCCCACCAGCTGCAGTAAGTCAATGTGGTGACCGGTGATTTGTGTCTGTAGATACATGATGTGGAGGGAGACAAAATAAATTACTGAGACGCAGTGTGTCTGTTTTATGTGTTGCCCCTGTGTAAAATCGACAAACCCATTATAGTCTCCATCGGGAATTGAGATGCAGACACACATCACGCACACACACACCCCAATGGGCAGGTCAGGCACCACTGATGAGCCCTCAGCAACAATATCAAAGGCGTGGCAAGGCAGTGTCCTCTAATCTCAGCCAAATACTGGAACAAATCACAGCTTCAGTGTAAACAGATCCATCTCTGTGGCCATGTGTCTGTTGCTTGCTCGAGGTCACCATGATAAGAGGAAGAAATGAGAAGTATCACAGCAGCAACGCAAGCCTCAGTCAGCTCTATTTGTCAGGCATGGCATCATGGCCTGGGGGACATCAGGGGGGGAGGGCACATGTGTTTGTGTGTCTGTATACTTAGAGTAACAAACATGGACAATGAGAATCTCAGTAGTAATGTTTTCTTCATGGGTAGAAAAAACGGAATGATGAATAATAAAGCAACGTTCATGAAAATGAGTTTTCTGCATCAAGCTTCTGCTTCACTCTGATGAGACGAGAGAAAGGAAATATAATGAGTGCACAGAGAAAAAATGGAGATGAAATGAAGAAGACAGGGGTGGAAGCCAGCAGCAGGGTTTTTTTTTAAACAAGTACTTTTACTCAGCTGGCACTGAGCAGAACTTGGACGCAGGTAAAAAATAATTAGATGTGAGTCTGCCATGAGGAATAAAAACCTAAACTGAGGCCAAACTAAAAGGGCAGTTGGAGAGCCTGGACCTCAGCCAAGGCCATGCCCTATCTCGCAAAGAAAAATACATTGAAAAATTCAGAATAGTGAAAAATATTTGTGTATTGTATCGTCTAAGGACAAACCCAGAAGAAAATGCAACTTTCTTGGTGGAATTAAGAAGAACAGCTTTCAATTTAACCCAAATCCAAAACCATATCGTCCAAAGCAAACAGAGCTGGTGAACAACTTTTCAGATATCCAATACGTGCTATATAGAACTGGAGAACATGGGATCTTGGTAGACCACAAAATGTAGATGCTATTGTAAAATGTAGCTTCCTATTGCTGAAAGGTGCAAATGCACGTGACAAAAAACCTGAATTTGACGTGTAAAATTGGTGCAGACTTGGCAAGGAATTTCATTGATAAATTACAGGTATAGGTTTGGTTTGTGGGTCTTTTTAACGAGTAATGTGTAACAGTACGAGCTTGATGTGTCTGGTCTCACAAGACTCCCATTGGAGGTTTTGTATGTGATGCTAATCTGATTGGACACCACTTAAAACCACTCAGAATGAGGACTAAAATATCCTTATTACAGATGTAAATTCTGCAAAGATGTCCAGCCGTGCCTGCTTTATAAATCACACTAATCAAATATCACATGCTTAACAACTGAAGACACACAACATTTAAAAATATGAATGATTCATGGGGGGGGGGGAGAAGACATGGGAGCTGAATATAGAAACAAAGACACTAAATATTCCCTGGGAGGCATGTTGATGCTTTCAGAAACAAATCAAACAGGAATGTGGCAGTGAGTGATGAAAGTGGCGGCGGTGGGAGGAGGTGAGAAGGGAAAGCTGTGCGTTGCCATGCCAAGCGGTGCCCTGTGGTGTTTCCTGTCTTCCGCTAGCCGGTGGCTGAAACTGCCGCTGCATTGGAAAGTAATTACATGGTGGGGGCTGAAGTGGTGAGAACCTGCAATTATCGTATCAGAAGGGGCCCCGTACTCGATGATACTTGGCCACTCACTACTGATTGTGACGTGAGCACCAACGCATCGCAGGCATTCACACAGCAGCACTACAAAGACTAGATAACCACAGATAAGGAATCCTTCTGACAACACACTTTCTTTTTGTCCTGACACTCAGGATGGCATACATATGATAGCACGTGAGTGGATATAGAGGACACACACACAAACTGGACATCCATTAGCATATGACACTCTGTTGCAATGTGCAATGGCCAGGTCACCCTTGTGAAAGAGATCTTGATCTCAATGGGTTTA
>CAFUXE010000056.1:237639-278522 GCA_903364295.1 Serranus cabrilla | reverse complement strand
ATAGCACATGAGTGGATATAGAGGACACACACACAAACTGGACATCCAGTAGCATATGACACTGTGTTGCAATGTGCAATGGCATATTAGGGCCCTTGTAGGTTAAATAATAATAATAATTTATAATTTACAGAGCTGAGAGAAGCAGTAATATTCAGAGAAAGAAATAGAGTTTCAAGGGTTAAAGTTGTACATTTATGAAAAAAAATCTGATTGAAATTAAAATGGTAAATTTACAAGAAAAACCTTAAAATTTTACAAAAAGAAAAACATCCTTAAAATGATCTTGGTTATTATAAAATCCTCAATTTGTGAGAAGAAAGAGAGTAAAGTAAAACATTTATGAAAAAAAAAGAAAAATCTGTATTTTTTTGTGTGTCAGGTTCCTTGACATTGATTTATTTTGCAAGGTTGGCTCAATTTCATCGCACTGCAGAAATGGCTGCCTGCTGAGCATTATGTCTGCAGGGAATGACCCAATCAAATTATACTTTGCAATCAGATTAAGCAGTTAGGAAATACCTGTGATTTTAGCCCGTACTGCCTGCTCTGCAGAGACACAGACTTAAAAAGTTTATCTTTAAGAGTTGCATCATTAAGTACCGTGAAATTCCTCATGAACACATAGTCTCACCATTAATTCAACAAATAAATTTGCCTCTCTTATTAATGCTGCAATTTGAAAAATGGGAAAGCAGTAGATTTGGATGTTGGATGGAGAGATGTGGGCAGCAGGAACAGAGAGAGAGAGAGAGATCTGTGAGAGGGGTGAGAGGACTTCAGAAGAGGGGAGGTGACTTTCAGCTGAGCTGTGGTTCTGCTGCACACCACACTATTTCATTGTGTTTGCAGTTTTCAGATGTTTTGGAAAAAGTGTATTCAGCTCATAATGGGATGTAGAGGGTCTGGATTTTACTTTAAAAAACAGTTGTAAACTTGCAAACAGCAACTTGATAAGACTTAGGCATTTTGATTAATGCCGTCACTATATTTAGCTAAGTTATCGGCTAGCAAAAGTGCTAGCTTGGTTAGCAACATGCAAAAATGAACAACTGACTGTTTTACCATCCATTTTGCTCTAAATGGGACCATAATTTACAAAATTAACATCATGTTGTATTGAAGAAGACTTGAAACTAGCAATCGAGACCACAAACTCATTCGGAAAATGTTTACAGAGGTGATAAGTCCAGTGAGAAGTAGTGTCATTTTCTCATAGACTTCTCCATAGACTGACTTTCTTGTGCAACCAGTGTAGTCGCCCTCTGCTGATCATTAAAAAGAATGCAGGTTGAAGGAACAGGTTGCTGCTTGATATAGCCAAAATGCTAAATTGCTAGTGTAATGCCTTTACTAAAACATGATTGGTCAAACAGGAAAGTCAACAGAAAAGAAGGAAACGTGAAAAGCATCAAAGCATCACTTGGTGAGTTTAGTTATCGTGAGTATGTGTGAAAACCGCCCAAGGCGAACTGAAGATGTGGCGTCACGCCCCACACCCACAGCGGCTATGACCAGGGGGAAGGGATCTTCCATATTAATTTCTGTAGCATGAGAAAGGTGTCAAGGTGATGAAGGTGAACAAAGCCATTCCAGTCATTTCAGTGCCAGAGATCGGAGCGATCACTCCCAGTGGAGCCTTTTATGTCTCACTTGGAACGTGACGTTGCACAGGTTTCCACTTGTTGGCATTAGTTACAATTATCTGGAATAATTTAACATTACAGAATGTGACATTGAAGACATCTCTTTCATTAACGTCTTACAAGTTTTGTGGAAAGGTAGAATAGGATTACAGAAAGCAAACTTTCTCTAGGAACATTTTGGCATGGAGGGGAATCCCAATCAGCTGATTAGAACATCCTGGGAATGCATCCAACTTGTCGCAAGGACACAGGTCGCAGACATAAGGGGAGTCAGAGGGGGGAGAAGAAGGAAGGAAGGATGAGCAGAGAGATGGATGGAGACCTCAGAGTTTGGCAGCCAGTTCTGTAAACCAAACAGGACGTGTATCAAGTGGCACAAGAGTGCAAAACGAAAAAAAAAATCAATTTCTATGCTGTGAGCTTTGCCACAGGGACCGTGACTTCGATACAAACACGCTCACATACACAGTGTCAGAGTATCTCAGCACGTCACAGTGTGTGTGTGTCTCGGGCTGACAGGTGCCACACAGCGTTGATGCAAACGGGCATCAGGCGAGCCTCGGATCTCCTGCCAAGGCCACGACGCTCTCCTCTCATCTCCTCTCATCGCATCCACGCCAATCCGCCTAATGAGCGAGAAGACACGCATACGCGGCCATGAGATCCATACACAGTACAGTAGTGATGTGACACACACATGCCGACTCTCACACCCCAAGTGTTTCTTCCCCTCGCTCAAACACATTCACACACACACAGGCCAGCTCTGATTCATCTCCAGTGTGCACGCACGCACACACATTAAGACGATAATGAATCCCAGTCTGACCACCCACACTGGATCAGCAGGGAGAATAGATTCCAATCAGCAGCACTAATGCGGGGGAGAAAGACAGTAGCACATTTGTCTCCACACACCCCACTATTAATATGCTTAATAAAGTGGAGCTAAGGATGAGGGGAGAGCGGAGTGATGGAGGGCGGCGTGAAGGGGGAGAGGAGCAGGACAGCAGGGAAGAGGAGAGCAAAGAGGAAGTGAGGAGGAATGACAAAAGAGCAATAAGTAGGAAAGGAGGTAAGGAAGACGAGGGAAGAATGAAAAGGGGTGGGGGTTTGGAGAAAGTCTACTGCAATTAAAAAGGAGCAGAAGAAGAGGTGGATGACACATCTCTCCTTCAGCATCAGTAAAAGCCACAAGGACGCCAGCCTTGTCTAGACAAAGTCCCCTAATCAAGTTACCAGTCCTTCCTCCACACAACAAGATAGAAAACCAGGGCGTGTCCAAGTATGTGTGTCTCCTTCCACACACACACACACTTGGATACACATTGCCATGGCAACGCTGACAGTGCTGGCCAGCCGGAGTGGCATCAATGTGGCAGCCCGTCCTTGGAGATGGAGATGCAGAGAGAGAAAGGGACAGAGAGGGAGACGGCGAGAAGGAGCACCGACACACAGCATAGAGCTTTTCTAATTAGCTAACAGGAGCTCCACCCCGGCCGCACCCCCCACCACCTGCATGAGAGCGGAGAGGTCAAACAGATACCACAAACCCTGTGAGCAGAGTGCTCCAGGAGAGGACAGCTGGAATATGTATGTTTATCATAATAACTAAGTCAGTGTTTTTTATTATTTTCTCAACCAAAGCAGTCTGCATGACGAGACACCGCTAGAGGTAATGACAGAAATCTAAATGTGCAGAGAAATTTGTTGCTGGGACCTTTTGATACAAAGCATAATTTTTACAGCATGCCTCCCACCTTGTTTTTTTTTTTTGTATTGTCTATTTTTTAATTGCTTTTAACTGTAACTTATGGCATTAAATAGGAATATGACATTGTCTCATATTGACCTTAACTAAATTGACATAGTATCATGACAGAGTGTGATATTAGATTATATTATATTTAAATACCATAACATTTTTCCAAAGAAACATAATATAGTGGTGAAATTTGGGATTTACACCCCCATCAGAACACACTTTTCTGATAATTCAGAGGACACAGGAATGCAACGCAAATGCAAATCTCACAACACAAAGTTCAGTGTGTTCTTCCTTCCTTCTACATCCTTCTACCAAATTTCATAAAAATCACTAGTAGCTTTCCTATAATTCTGCTGACAAACAGAAAGACACACATAGCTGAAAACATGACTTCCTTGGCAGAGATAAAAAGCACTGCTGTAACAAAATATGTACAACAAAGAGCAAAAAGAGAGAAGAAAAGGAGGACAGAAAGAAAGATCCATATATAGTTACAGACTGATAAATCACTGCAGGAACAGCCCCTTCCCCCGACACCCCTGCGCTCCCCCACCCTTTCATCATTATAACTGTTGCTTGTAAAAATAACTGAGTGCATTTGGCCATTTGGCAATGACAAAACCGTCTGCACAGTCAGAGGCCTCAGAGGCCCGTCACTCTGCACATTTATAGTCCAACTTATGTGGAGTGACTCGCTGTGTAAGGACATTAAAGTCACGTGACCGAGTCCACTGCGTTTAGCGAAGCCAGTGTGACGATCATTACTGAAATTGATATTGAATGCTCAATCAATGCAGAGAAGGCTGTTAGCTCATGCTATGAGGAAATTGTTCAACTCTTTTGATGCCCGCTGCATTAGCTTGTTATTAAATGTAGCGTGCAGCATATACAATTATGTAATTTTAGCTATAAAGTGTCATATTAAGCAGCGTGAGAGAGCAATGATGTAATGATGCCACACCATATTTTCTTTACGCTTGGTTGTTTCTCTGGATTGATCCAGATTTCATTAGGATTATTTTATCAGATCACTTTTAATGTCATATTCACTATTTTGCTGCATCACAAGCTTCCTTTCATGTTGTCTCCTCTGTGTGTCCTCTTATCGCTACCCCTGTGAGAGTGTGTCTGCAAGGAAGGACGTGACCTGTACTGTACAGCATGTGTGTGTTAAGACATGTCTGCATCCTTAGGTTTGTGTGTGTGTGTGTGTGTGTGTGTGTGTGTGTGTGTGAGTGGGCAAGCGCTCCGGTTTGAGTAAATAATCATCCACCCATACGTTATTTACGTCTATTTATCTCTTCCATCTTGTGCCAGTTTAACATATTGCCGTTTTCAAATTACAGGCAGAAAAAAAATACTGCATTTAGATTGGTATCAGTGTTGTTCCAAGCTGCAGAAAAATCACCTGACACAAACATTCATTTTACAGTAATGTAAACACTTTAAGGTCACAGTGGATAAAACCCCAATTATTTGGCTCTTGATGAGTCAAATTTGTCCAGAAGAGTTTAAAGGCTGGCTGCATTCAGTAACAGCATCCTTTACTATAATAGATTTAATTACTCTAAGCCAAATCTAGTTTGACCGGTTGCCTGTCCAGAGTGTTTTCCTGCTTTATGTCCAACACTGGGAGAGGCTCCAGAAGGGAGACAATTATCCCTAGGAAGTTATAGCCCTGTATGTGATTAACTTTAGATCTGCTTGGTGGGAGAAGTGTAATTGTGTTCATGCTGCCAGTAAGGGAGACAAGGGCAGCAGCAAACAGGAGTGACCAGATATGATCTGACATGATAACCTTCCCGGCGTGTCCGATCTCCCTTAAAAGGGAAAATGTGTCTTTTTTTGTGGATGTCCAATCAGTGTGAACGATAAATTCAGTGATTGAGAACGTTTTTTCCGATGCAAAATCAATTGTTCTTCCTGCTTCAGCGACGTGATTTAAAGTGACAGTGACGTCGTTGGAGGCGGAACTGAACGTTTATGGATTTCTTTGGGTAGAAAGGCGGCGTGCTGTTGATGCTGCTCTGAAACACAACTAAAAAAAATAGCTGAATTTATTCGAGCCAGAGTTTATAGCTGAAGATATGTAGTGTAGAGAGGCTGAGGCTGCAAGGGGAAGGTTATGGCTGTTTTCATCCACACAATGTTTCAGCCAGGTGCAATGCATCCTTTTTATATTTAGCTACTGCCTGCATGGGAAGCTTTCTTAATCAATATAGGGCATTTGGTTCTCCAACTCGAACGTTCTATTTGACTCTTGATTTAAAAGTCGCAATTCCATTACATTTTGGATTGACTTGACAGCTGTTATTTAAATTTTCAAATTCTTCTTTAAAAAACCAATCCAGCTTTTGATTTTAGTCAAAATTGAATATTTCAATATTAATTCCCAATTGGCTGAGGTTAATGAGAGTGATTTGCAAGTTTTGCCAAATGCATCTTTTTTATTATGGTTCATTCTCTGGGCGTCATGGATGTCTGTACCAAATTTTCAAGGCAATCTATGCAACAGCAACTAGACATTCTACTTAAAACCAAGAAGTCATCCTCAGGATGAACGCATTTCCTTTTAAACCTATCTGGAGATCACCAATGTCATAAGGATGCAACTTCTGACTCAGGATCAAAAGGAGAAATTCACTGTGACCCATCAGTCTGGTCCGAGGCAGCAGACATGCCAACATATCAACAATGCCATCCTCTATCATGGCTAAAAATAAACTACGTACACCACTCTGTTCACTACGATAACATGAAAACATGACCAAAAACATTATGATAATACAGTGAAAGAGTAAACTATAGGAGTATACTACTAGAAACAACTAGGAAGAGTCTCATGCAACTACAAAGCACCAACAAAAAGACCCATCACTGGCAGAGGCACTGACTCTTTCAACTGTCCCAAGGGGTCAGAGAGGTTAGCAGTGAGTGGGAGGGAAAGGAGCAGCTGGTGACCAGGGTAAAGTGGGGGCTGGAGTGTGCTGGCCATTGGGTTGTTGGCATCTGAGCTATATATAGACTAGAATGGCCCAGCCTTGGTGTGGAACTGTCTACACTACAGACAGTGCTGGGAGGCTGAGCTCTGCATCACAGGAGCGTACTGTAGATACTGGACACAGTGTTGACAAGGATAAAGACAGACAGAACGGGGTGGGAGGTGGGGGTTACACTGTATTACTATTTATAACAGACGGATAGAGGGTGGATGGTATCACAGAGAATATGCATATTTCTACAAGGCATGTGTATGTTTGTTTCAACTTACAGCCTTCATATATGTCCGTAGGGATGTGGACGGCGGTGGTGTTGTACGAGACGAGTCGTTTGAAGTCGGGGTCGACCTCAAAATCATCTGGAAGATACCGGTTCTTCCTCCCTTTTCCGTCCTCCGTCTGATTAAGCTGCAAAAAGTGGACAAAACAGCACAACCTTGAGTTTTAGAAACACCCTGCAGATCACTTTATAGCTAAAAAAGGACAGTTTTTATGCTTTTGTTGGTGGTTGGCATGACCCCATTTTGGAGAACTGAATCCATTTTATGGTCTTGTCAAACCCACCAGACAAAAACAGAAATTATACCTTGCTGAACACAGGAGTTGCTGGTCTTTGTTTGCGTTATTGTGAGGCTTTAGTGAATCTGAACTAACCATTTAAAACACTGAAGTCACGATAACACAAACAAACTAAACATTGGAACAAAAGTAGACCAGCAACTCCCATGCAAGCTAAAATTACTATTTTTATCAATGGAGTCTGGTTTGATTTGATCAGAGGGTAGTTAATGGCTTCAGTTCCCCCATTAGAAATTTAAAAAAAATCAGCAGGGTAACGTGGTGGAAATATTATTAATACAGTGTACCCTGGACTTTCATTTAGGGGGCTAAAATAAATTCTGCTGCTGCCCCCATCCTCAGCGGTACATTGCTTAGCTTGTCTTCCTGCCTGTGGCTCCATGCTGGGGGCGAGCCGGCCGCCATGTCCTATAGATAATACACTGACTATGCATAAGAAACTCATAGAACCCCACAAACTATCCATTTAAAAGGGGTTTTTCTATATGTGTGTGCACCCTCGGTTTGGAAACATACATTATATGCAGTTTCTCGTTACTGTGAATGACAAGGTGTCAATGTTGAGTATTCACTGAAATATCACTAGTGACAGATAAAGATTGAGAAACTGAAAAGTTTTAGGCAGTGAAACATAAACCCGGGCATCCAGAGAGATGCAGAACGAGGGGAGAGGGGCTGTCAGTCAGATACAGAGTGACATTAGTGCTGTGGGTGTGTGGTTCTCTCCCACTGGGACAGTGGAAGGGAATGAGATGCTGATCCCTGTTTATGAGAGCAGACAGATGACGTCTGAGGCTAGGGGAAGCAGTCAGTGTGTCACGCATACTCATGTGTTACATGTGACTGAGGGCCCATAACATGCACTGGTCCTTATGCATAGAGGAAACTACTTATATTTGTGTGCATACTGTTACAAAGTGCAGATAAATCAATAATCCACACATATAAATGCAGTGACATCTTTTCACAGATTTTTACAGGCTATCAATAAAAGTCTGCTATCAGGTTTGTTGCCATGGTAACACTCTCTGGAGGATTGGATATGACTTGCTTGTGTTTTTTTTTTGTTTTTTTTTTGAGAATTTGCATCTCTAATAAAACTGCCAGGATCCACCATCAAAATAATGGGCTCATGCTGTACTTACGTCATCTTTGGCATTGTAGTAAACCATTTTGTCGATCTGCAAAAGAGATTGAGAGAGAAAAAGAAAAAGATTAGCAACAAATCACAGAACACATATTTAAAAAGTAGCTTAATACTAGGCTACAACACTTATGCTAATGTTTTACCTCTGACATAACCAGCATCAGTGACAACTGTGGTTGAAGCTGTAACCACAGCCAACACGATGTACTGATGTACCCATAATACTCTATAACATTACTGCAGCATGATTAGAAGCAAAAACAAGATTTCCAGCTGCTGTTAAAATAATAATTTAACCCCAAAATGACCAGGTGTATATGTCAATCATCCACCACATGCTATGTTGTATGCCTCGGCTGTAAACTAATAATCTGATTACAAAGAAAATTCTTAGTTGAGTGGTAAGACTTTAGTGAAAATGCATTTTTTGTGTGTTTTGCTGTTCTCTACTGCTGTACTTTTATTCATCAATGATTTTCTCAGTTTAAGGATTCCTTGTTCGCCTTGGAGGCATGCAAGAAAAAAGAAATCTTCACAATTTCAAGGTAGCATGGTGTGAGCAAATGTCATGTATTCTTGTCCAGAATTGTTGGGTAGTTGATAAATAAATGCTCATTTTGCGAGTAAAGTATTAACAGAATAAAGGAGAATAAAAGTCCCGTTAGAAGCTGCATTCAAGATTGAATTTTTGGGAAGAATAGGCAAGATAAAGTACTTTGCCGAGGACGAAAAGATCAAATCAAACAAAACTGGTGGACAGACTAACTGCTCCATTAAGAATGATCTAAAAAGAGAACATGAAGTAAACCCATCATACATGTTTTTTTGTTACAGTTACACCTGCAACTGTGGATATAATCTAAATGTGTTTCCTTGCAGGGCAGCAGTATGTGTTTGACACTGAGGATCAGTGAAGTAAGTGCTGTTGTTTTGCTCTCACACTGCCGGGCTTGCTGTCAGTACACAGGCTAGCAGGGCGCTAACGAGCTAGCCTTGCGACTGACATAAGGATGCCCTGGAGCCGCGGAGC
Source organism: Serranus cabrilla (assembly GCA_903364295.1). Lineage (NCBI taxonomy): Eukaryota > Metazoa > Chordata > Actinopteri > Perciformes > Serranidae > Serranus > Serranus cabrilla. Next base: position 269,353 of record CAFUXE010000056.1, on the reverse strand, counting down.
CGGTTCACTGACTCCCACCACCTGCCTACGACTTCTAGAGCTGCAAAAAGGATCTGTGACACCTCCTGCCACTGCTACTGCTACCTTAGTTTAAACAGTCTGCAATTACTGCACCATAAGCGATTACACTGTGTGCCAAAGGCTAGCATCTGCTCTCTGTCTGCTGTTCTGACTGTTATTAAGTTATTTCAGGAGACGTGCAAGTTAAACTATATGTGTGGAGTAGGTTTAGTGCACATATGCTGTTACGTAGATGCAAAAATCTACACATTGTTAACAGCAGATTGTCCCATAATGTTCTCTGTCAGGTCGTGTTACTGCAGACAATATGCATCTTAAGAGGTGATGATAACACTAAGGTCACACCTCCGCACCCCTCAGGGGAGGCTACTGCGCACAAGAACACTTAATGTGTGAGAGATGGGGACAGGCGTGAAGGCAGTGGAAAAGAGGAGAAATAAATAAGTGACTTTTGCGATTACTTATGTGGCATGTTGTGGTGGGTGTGATGTGTACTGGCAGATCAGTGTGTGTGTGATCTGTGTCCTGTCTGGAAGATGCTCGTTAACGTATTGCGATCCAGTCTCTGCCAGGTGTAACTGCAGCTCATGTCTACATTTGTAAAAACCTAATGACTCATTCAATATGCCATCCACTCACTGAAAACAGTTTCCCTCGCATCCACGGCAGCAGTGAACGCTGTTCTGTCAATGGAGTCGTAAAAGATGACCTTTTTCGACTCAAATTAAACATGAAACGCGTAGAAAAGTCTCACATTTAATTATCTCCAGTGTTTATTTTTGACAGTGCCGCCTCTAAACCCACTCTTACATAAACATTCAAATAAAGCACCCATTTTTACTGTTATCACTTGATTGGGAGTTATCTGTGGTAATAAGCCTCACAGGTAAGGATTAGAAGAAGCCTGCTACACCAACTAATAGGTTCAAAAGGCCATTTATCCACATGAAACGGTCCCTTTTTGAACATGTGGGAAATGTTGCGAATTACGGAGCTGTGTCCACACTGACAGTGTTGCTGCCGCTGTGCTGCTGCATGCATGAGTTTGCCTTTGACAATAGATTATATCATGACATTTCTACTGCTGTTTTTCCACAATTAAGTCAGTACTTTAGTAATTTATGAAGCCATGCAAGTCACTACATTTTCCACAACACAGACCTGTAAATATTACAGAAATAAAGCCTTGTGCTAGAAAAACAACTCTATAGAGCTCTTATTTTGAAACAGAAACAGTAACTGCTGAGTAAAAATTTTTTCCCCATGTGTGTGACATATTCTGAATGGTGTAATGGTACAATGCAAATATGAATGTCAAGACATATTTTCTTATATATACTATAACATTTTAGTGGGAATATAACACAAACAATATAATGAAATTGATCTGCTGGGAGAAGCTGGATACAGCATGTAGGTCAATATGAATGAATGTATTTTAATAATGTGTGTAAACAGGGCCAAAGTAATTAGATTACACTGAACAGACACACAGCAGTCTCAACTTTTAAGTGTTTAAAGTCAGCAGGGAGAGGAGCCCAGTAGTAGTGGCCCAGTTATCAAAGACATACATGCCCCAATTGGTATGTCAAATGATAACTATGATACAAATCCATACATTCAATGAATTTACATGTTAGAGTAGGCCCACTATATTTTCATCAAACTGTGATTGTGTTCTTACACATAGTACCAGTGTATGCATTTACTTTTGAACTGTATGTACAGTATTATAAGTGAAAAAGACATTGTTATGAATACTTTCTCTGCATGCATTCTTGTGATTTGCAATGTTTTCTTTCTGAAATCAAAGGTTCCAGTATTGGTTCTAATGTTGTTGTGAAGGTTGTAATGCGGCTTCACATTACAGTAAATATAAAATCCCACAGCGGATGCCCACATCCTGTGTTAGTTCACATTAAATCTGACAGAATCTTTGGTTTGGAGAAACATACAAACACAGAAGCAAACGAGTACACATGCTGCGTTCACTGAAGGTACACACAAGTTCATGTGGGGCTAAGCTGAGCGGAAGACGCTTCCTTGAGGCCGTCACAGCAGTGTCTGAAGTTATGCTACAGCTTACACACACACACGGCCGTCACTTTCTCTGTCTGACATAACGACGACGCTGGAGCTGTTCCAGGTTTTTATCTGTCAGCTGTAGAAGCAACAAACTCTGTGTAGTTTTTTTTTTTGCTATCAAAATAATAAAATCTCTGAAGCCACTTAAGGCCTCAGTACATTCTCAGTCACAGCACTAACAGGTTCATACAGAGGACATATCAGTATGAATTAGGTCCATTTGTGCAGAGTGCTGAGCTGAATAGTTTGGACATGGCTACTGGACCAGCAGCACTGAAGTAAACCAGTTAAGCTGGTAAGAATATTAGTCCTTAGTGTCCACACATATCACCCACCTATGCTGATTTACAATGTTGGGGGGAAATATAATTGATTCAGGTATTGCAGAAATCCCCATAACATTAACAGAAAAATTAATTACGATCGCTAGCCAAGCATCCGAGGCCAAGGGAATATCTAACTGAGTGAGTAATATCGCAGATAAATGAATCCATCCCCAGAGAGGAAATTTCCTTCTCTTTTCTTTACTCAGTGCAACACACCATGCGATAAGTTGAATAATGGGAACTTTTAATGGAAAAGAATCATTAAGGATTGGCAAACAACACGGAAGAGTTTCTTCAAGTTAATAGACTAAATGGTGAAGTGGAATTTCTTTGAAGTTCTCCTGCCGCCGTATGTACACGCCATATCATTTGTCATTTGGTAAATGGCTGCCAAGAGCATAAGGCTTTTCTCATTGCAAAGCAGGGGCAGGGAATTTGCAATTTGCATTTATTATGAAACGGCTGGAGCTAAAACACAGCATCAATGGCAGCGAATGGCCGAGAGAGCGGCATTGTAATTCCAGACTGCCGCCGTGGAATGGGGCACGGCATTCACCGGACCAGCAATTGGACAAAGCAATTGAATGAGTAAAATAATAGTGTGTTCATATTATTTGCTTTACATTCCCTTCTAATGTATCCTTAATACTGTGATTAATGGACAGCATCAGAGAGCGTGCAGTGTGTGTGCATGTGTCTGCTAATCATAAGCATGCCGAGTTGTTTCTGCCTATTATGTAAAATAATGAAATTCAATCTCGTATAAAGTCATTACAGCACTACTGTTATTGTAATGAGATTTGCCATCCAATTATTGCAATCATATTGGATCATGAATAACACGCCCCTCCCCCTCCTCCTCTTATGGAGTTCATGGCACCACTTCTGTCCTGTAATGCAGCCAGTGTTAATGAACATATCAGATCACTCACCTCACTGTCGTCCCTCCACTCGTGGTCCATTTGAAACTTTTCTGCTTCTGCTGCCAGCCTCTGAGAGAAGAGAGGGGGAGGAAAGAGGAGAAGGAGAGAGGAATAAAGTATGTTAGACCAGTGATTCCCAACCAGATGCACTTTTACCATTGCAAAGGGGTACGTGGAAAGACCTTTGAGTGGCTCAGCTAATTAGAATTTTTTAAATTCTGGTTTGATTAAAAGATAGAGCCACAAAAAGCCAACTGTAACATCTAAACACTATATGTTGCAGTGATGAGCCGTCAAAAGTAATAAATAAACAATTCAAACGATCAAATAATTATAAAATAATGCAAAAATGGTTCAAGCTGTTTGCTAAAAGAAGCGAGTGTGCGAGTGCAGCTTCTGGTCAGACAGCGAGTGTTGTAACCAGTGATAGCGTCTACAGATCACCACAATTTAATCACTTGTTCCTGGTATCATTGGGGACATTTCCTGAAAATGTCATCCAAATCCGTCCATAAATCCTCGAGTTATGTTGCTAACTAACAAACAATCAAACAGATAGACAGACAAACGAACAAACAAACTCTGGCAAAAACATAACCTCCTTGGCGGAGGTAATAATTAGCTTGAAGTAATGGGGAAAAGTATACTTGCTAAAATTATCGGATTAATGGCTGAAATGTTATGTTAAGTATTAGGTTAACGATTGAAAATGTTTGCTAAAAATAACAGTCATGGATAAACAGTTGAAACTGTAACAGACACGTTACTGGATGACTCACAACAAGTAAATAGTGCAGTACAACTACTGACAGTACGAACCTATTTTGTATTTTTAAAAAGTATTAGAATTGTATAGACATTGAGAACTGATGATGGAGTTTTTGGCCCTAAGGCTGCATTACAAACAACGTCATGATAATAGCTTTGGCCCCAACTCACACTTCACCAATTGATAACAGTCTCTGCATTAGCTGATTTGTAAAGCTATAGAAATCTCTACACCTGGTGGTCTTAAAAATAAATGCAGTAGATATTATATATATAAATATCCCAGCTACATATGAGGTCTTGACGACTAACCCCATGGCAGATCAAAGAGCATGCTGCTGACACAGTAACAGTGTGTTCAAAGGGAAAATACCTCATTTCCTCCCAGCACCTGCAGGTATAAATTAGGACTGAATGTGACTCTATGTTGCTCTAAAATTAGACACCCAGCTATTCCATCTTTTCCCAGATCTGGTCCTAATGACTGGGTTAATGGGTTTATAATGGGCCCAGCTTTTAATCTGTACCTGGTCCAGAAATGCACTGTACTATTAATTTCCCCTGGGAAATATCAAATCCTGTTCTTCCTGCTTATGTGTACGGCACAAAGGGTTTCAAGTCACACAGAAGGAGCAGAGACTTGATGGGGGCAAAGTAGTAAATTGATTTATGAAATGAGAGGAGGAAGGGGCTGAAACAATTAATTATTGAATTAATTTTTGCGGGGGAATCAAACTAGACAGTGGCAAGAATCATAGAGGTGGAGAAAAGTCTGTGAATGTGAATTGGATCACAGTGTATGTGCACAAAAGCAGACCTTAAAATAACTCCAACTGTGCATTTGTGTTTGTTTGCAATTTTGGAATCACTCATCCAAAAGCACTACAAATCTTATACCACTTGGCTGATATCATTGTAGCCTCACAGTAAGACAAAGTATACATAATTCATGTGATTCTCATCAGAGAGACAGCAGCCTGATGGTTGAGTAAACACAAAAGAAGGAAAAAAAACCCATCAATCATCTATATTGACTCCAAATATCTAGTCATCCATAAAATAGAGATTTCCACAACAACACCACCAACATTTTTTAGCCTCTTGTTCCTTCACTGCTCCTTCTTTCTGTCTCAAAAAGCCCCCTTACTGCATAATCAATTGGCGCGGAGGCAACATTTTGGTAATGAAAACTCCCTCCTGCAGATCTGGCTTCGGATCACTCATTGTGCCCGTACACGAAGCCGTCCCATAATGCATGCTGGGGGCTGACACTCTTGTGGTCTGAAACACGGTTGCCTCGACAGCCTCTCAGTTGTGTCTCATTAGGGGGGAAATTTAGCAGCAGCTGTCAGAGACGGTGGGACCTCGCGGTTAGCAAAGGAGCAAAGGTGAAAAAAAGAGATGTGTGTGTGTGTGAGGCAACGAAGAAAAGCTTCCCCACATTTTAAATGCTAACCATCTTTGTGTTGGTGTGCAACGGCAACAATGCATATGTCAGGATAATGACATTTGTGGTATCCTGCCACCCTTCTATCTCTGTGCATCCACAGACAAAACATTTTCTATTTTTTTTAAGAATATTGCTCCTGAAACGTGTGGTATCATGGTTTCTCTTTTTTTAGTGCACACAAACTTAGTGGATTTAGCTGCCAATGTCTCCTTAATTTCATTCACTTTATGGGAATATACTGTCAGTTTCCAGTCATCACTGGCTAAAAGAGCGATTGGGGTGTGTGTTTCAATCAATCCAATAAACTTTCTAACCTGATGCCGTGGTCACAAACCGTTTGATGGTGATTTACTCTGAAAGCACTCCCACTTTATTGAAGCTCATCACATGAATGAAATGCAATAAGAGGCTAATAGGTTTTTATGTGTTTCTGACGTCCAAACAAAAGCAATTTGAAAGGAATTGCCAGTATATTTACAAATGAAGGTCATTATTAATCATTGCAGTCACTTTTCTTCTATGCGGTTCTACAAGCTCTTTCCTTGCACTTAACCATCGAACATGTTTCAAAGGGACCAGAAACACTTTGGTTTTTATACATATTTAAATGGATAAAAGTGTATTTTTACAGTATCCTTCGTCCTGCTTATTTCAATTCGTCTTTATTCCACACATGGACCTTTTCCTACTTTATTACTACTGGTGAAGTCAGTGTAAAGCTTTATTTTTGTACTGTTTTGTAAAGAAATAGCACAAGAAACTCCAGGGTCAGTAGGAAGGAAATTGCTAAAAGTGGCATAAAGTGGATAATAATGGATAAAAGTATATTTTACAGTATCTACTTCAACAGCCTCACAGGCATAACTACACTCATTTTACATGGGGGTTTGAATATTGCAAAATGCTTTTACAATGTAAAATATTTCAGGGATATTGACTGTGTATAAGACATGGACGAAGCATCCGGCTCTAAAAATGCTGTTACTGTTGACTTTCAAAAAGCTGCAAATAACTTGTTTTTACATAAATATATTTTAACTTAATGTCTCCTTTTAATGTTAACTTAAGAACCTCCACACAAAAGGCAATATTTTGACTTGAAATAATGAGTGTAATGAATGTAATGAGCTTTCACTCAAACCATTAAATTAAGACTCTGAAGAAACATAATCAGCTTTTTAGATGTCAGTGGGTTATCAGAGTTCCCAGTGTGCACTGTTAGAGCAGCCACACACAGACACGTTATGCATTAACTATTTGTTTTTTGTGATTAACTTAAAGCCATTTATTTGCAGGTGGATGATCGTGAAGGACCTGCTGACCTCGTCTTTGACTTTTCTCAGACGACAGTTACAGCTGACGTCCAGCAGCTGTACACACGCACCTGCCCACACACACACACACACATACATACATACACACACACCGCAGAGGAACAGGCATTCATTAATGAGGATCTCCACAGCAGACCAAGAGGTCAAAGGGTCAAAGGTCAGCAGCTGTTACACCTTCTTCCCCTTTTCTGCTCTTTCATGTTGAAGCCTCAGTCTCACAGCTTTAAGTGCTGTCAGATTTAAACATTTCCCAGGTTTTACACCTGGAGGGGCCGCGTGATCACATGTCAGACCATAAACCAAAGAAACTGGCAAATCTTCCATATTATCATGTATGTATATCACACTCAGAAAAGAGCTGCAGCAGAAATAGAAATACACACAAAGTGCTGTAAGTAAGGAGAATAAATCAGCATGAGAAAAATATGGACTTGCTAATGAGCTGGTATACTTTATCATATCAGCATACTGCTATAGGCTGACTAATGAGAGCATATTGTGGAGTTAGAGAACAGATAATAAAGTTGATCTATGCATTGTTCACACTGTGATGCCTGAGAATAAAGAGTCAGCCTGCGTGGAGAACATGAACACATTTAACTCACTTGCTGGTGATGATGGAGCTTTTGTTTCCTTATAATCAAATGCATGTGTCATCACAAGGGTATCTATAACTGAAGGAGTTTAACTCTCCACGCACAGAAAACATTAAATATTGGAAAGAGACCGATAGAAACAACTCTAAATTGAAAATAATGAGCAAGTGGGAAAAAATGTTTAACAAGCTGCAAGTGACTGCGATCTCAGCAGATGCCCCATAAATCAACTGTATACACATGCATAGAACGAGTGTGTGTATGTTTCTCCTTTGTTTGGAAAAAATGAATCACGCCCACTGTAATGCATTAAATCTCCTAATGAAGTCACAACTTAGAGGTCCAAATGAAATGGTTTTGGCTCAAAAAATGTGTTTTCTGAGGAGCTTTTCACAGCAGATGAGTAAGGTGTAAACCACATCACTTTATGTATTAAAAACTATTAGTAAATACATGCATATGTACTTTTAGAAGCAGACACTTTTTGTTTGTTTTGTTTTGTTTTTGATTGCAGCTTTTTGGATATATAATGTAAAAAATGCTCAAGATTTCATTCTCTCTGCTTTTGTTAGTGGATGATAGTGGGAGTGCAGGCTTTCTAGTGATCAATCACAGCTATCACTCAAGCTATAATGGGCGAGAGACTTGTCTAATTTAGACGAGTCTTCATGTCTAAATGCACGCTAAGCGTTTGAAAGGAATGAAGAGAGGGAGGGCGGAGAGCAATGAGGCATTAGATGGAAGTGCTTTCTCACTTACATACATTTAGAAAACACAAATCGCCCTCAGCTGTCCAAAGGCATCCTTTATGTCTGCGATCTGAGAACAAGGCTCAGCGACTTCATCGCATTTTGTAAGCAACACACAGAGATGCACTGTGTAAACATGCACGCTTGCCTTTCTGACACGCGTTCCTGGCAGTCTGATTGGAGCATCTCATCCTGCCAGGACACACGCACACACTCGCAGACAAACACACACACCTGCCATCTCACTGATGTGCAGGGAGGCACGGGAGAGCTGAGGAAACATGAGCATCTGCTGTTGTGACTGGCAGCACTTTAGTCAGATCTATCCTGCTCAGCCTGTAGGGAGCCAGGAGGAGAGCGGTGAGAAAGAAGAGGGGGGAGAGAGAGAGCGCTACATCCGCACTTACACTCACTGGCACGAGAAAGAAAACAACTGTACAGTACAGTAAGTGCATGCACGCTGACGAGTTAACCCTACTTGCTTCGAAGCTCGTCTTTTAGACAGGAAGTAGCCCACACAACTTTTGCAGGAAGTGACTTGTTAGACTGGCGCAAGTCTCACCATCTACTGCTGTGCGCCGCTTTGACAGCTCATCTCTCCTGCAGCAAACTCTTCCAGCCGAGCCCACTATCTGTGCGCCAGCTGGCTGCAAACAACTCCCAATTACAGCTGTACCCGGCTGCAATGTTGACACGGAGGTTCTGCACATGCACACGTACCTATTTTGCTGTTTGTCTTGATCAATCTTTAAGTTTCAGATTATGTTTCCTTTAGCTCCCACTTTAACTGTGAGACAGTGTTTTGGCAACAATGTTTTGAGTGGATTTATTGTCTGCAATCATTTCACACTCCGATTTGTTTCAGTTTTTCATCACACTGAGCTGTTGTTGGTATATCAAGCTGCCAAGGAAAAAAAAAAAAATCTGAATTCTAAAAGACAAAAAAAGTCAACAAAACAAAGTCAACTATCATGATGCGCGCAACACGAAGACATGTATTCTGTAGCACAGCTGCTGCTGTCTGTGCCTGAACGGGACTGGATGTGACAGAGGGAGAGAGAGAGAGCAATAATGAGCGAGACACATCAAATGTACACTCCCTCTCTGTATGCATATACTGTACGTCTGATAAGTTTCATGTAGGAAAACAGAGATGACAAACACAAAGCTGGAGACACACAGAGAGCGCTCGACAGCTGGGCTGACAAAAGCAGCCAGACACACAATACACACACACACACACACACACTCCAGGAAGTGGTGAATAATGAGTCATTGGTGGCCAAAATCAGACACAAGCGCACTCAATCTCTATCTCACTGATTCAACATTTTCTGCAACATTATATATATCAAATATTAATAGCTTTTGGAGACCGGGACAGAAACGTGTTTGCATAATATTGCATCACACCAACAAAAGATTCACTTAAAATCGCTGTGTTTTTGCGAGCTGGTAAAATGTGCAATATGCTTTGCAAAAGTTTTGTGGATTCGCCAAATGCCACATTTCTTTTTAGCGTCTGCGCGCCGCCCCCTCCCTGCTGTGTATACATTGTTGGCTAAGATTGCACTTTTTAAATATGTTTCATGCTCTTCTGGCACACAAATGTGGAGCAGGAGAGCAGCAACGCTAGCGCAAAGCACAGGGACAGAAAATATAGGAGCTCTGATGCAGGATCTGTGATTGACACTCAGAGGAGTCAGCCGTTCTGGCAGCCACGGCAGCTTAGACCACACAGTAATTCAAATGTGACAGCAGCACTCCTAACATGACAGCATTTAAGTGCTCGGTGTGATTACACATGATAAGATAAACTCCCAGGGGGGAAACGTCTCATGTTACAACAGCAGAGACTGGCTGACAGGTGAAAAAACAGAAAAAGAATTGGATGAAAACAATCTTTAAAAAAACACTCAAGAAATTAGGGAGACAACATTAATAAAAATTATAATACAATACTTGATAAAGTGCTTTATTGCACTGTCTGGCAGTTGTGATGAGGTTAACTATATGCAATACATACACCTGTGAATAATTTACATTTGGTTTTTCAAAACTGCAAAGCGTTTTATATATATTATATGTGCCATTGGTGATTTGAATTGTGAAGTACATACAGCAATAAAATAATGCTATGATATATATACATGTAAAAAAAAAATGGAAGAGAACACTATGACGTTACATATAAAATAATATTCTAACAATACAATAATAACAATAGTGTTTCTGTATAGTGATTTAAGTAATATACAACACTGAAAACGATGTGCAATTTCATTCTGTGTGTTCCCAATCCCGCAGCCTAATTGATTATGACCTCCAATAGCGCCTCCCAGACTCCCCCTTCATTATGCACTTTGACTGTGAGTGAAGGAAGTAATATTTCAACGACTCTAGACTACTCACAATATTAATCTTACGGATCGCTCGGCAACACGCTGCGAGAGGCACGCTGTACCTCGCAACGCCATCAGCATAAATTACCTGGCATTAATAACCTTTGGCATGTGACATGAGTCGACAATTTATGTTGTTTATTCAGCAATTTTAAGATGATAAATTTCCCCAGCACTTGAGCGAGAGATATTCTGGGAAACGGCATCATTGTGTAAAGTGACTGATTGCATAAAAGGCTCCCTTCAGAGCGCCATCGGAAATAAGTCATTACAGCATATGATCTTTGAGTACGACTGGATAGGCACTCATGGGGAACTGTACAAGGGGAAACTGTTTTCACTTTATTTGTACGACTTAATAAAATAGCGTGTGAGTGAGGAGTCTAATGAGCCTGTGTGTGTGTGCTGTGTGACTGTGTGCCTACTCTGTGATTAGGGCTTTAACAGCAGTGTCTAATGACTCACAGCATGTCATCCAGTGTCGGTTTAATATGCACTTCCAGACACTGGAGATCATTGACTCCTCTGTAATTACGCACCACCACATAACACAACACTTAAAAGAGCTCTATTCAAAAGCTCAAGCTCTTTGCTTTCATCCTTCTGAGACAGTTTATTCAACACAAACGCTACTAGAAAGGCAATTTTGAGTTAAACGCATGCATATGATAGGTTACGGTGAATGAGGGTGCTTGAATGAAAAGTTTTCTCATTTTGTTCGCCCACTGTTGAGTGTAAAAGAGTGTGACAGAGAGAGAGAGAGAGAATGGAAAGTGATTCATTTCAAGAGTGAGGAATCTGTTTATGATGCCCACGCTGCTTAGCGACCAGGGTGTCATGGTAACCTGCCGCATCCGTGGTCCATGCACTGTGGAGAGCAACAGCTCCCATGTGATGGCAACACAAGAGACCCGAAACATTTTGTTCATTATCTTCCCATTGTAGCGCGCGCCATCTTTCTCCTCGGCAGTTAAGCCTCGACTTGAACCTGAACCTCTCTGTGCCGAGACCAGCGGCCCACTCACAGTTAGGAGAAGTTGGTTTCCTATCGATGGAGACCCACGCCGACGGGGATTTAACCCAGCAAGAAGCCAAAGTTGCAGAACAACTGTTGTTTTTCTTTCCAAAATGGCCACCAAATGTGGCTCTGACTCTGGTGGGCAGCCAAAGACTTTTCGCATCTGCTGCCAAGGCGCTAATGCAATCCCAGTCCTGAAATAACCCTCACCAATCAATATTCAAATAGCCTCAGCTGGCTGTTTTGTAGTCCTGCATTGTCTCTTACCCGTATGCTCACCCTTTCTTCCTTGGTGGTCCCTTCCTTGTCTTTTTACTTTACTTCTCTACAGAAAAGTGTCTGTTAAAACAAAGAACCTCCTCTCCTCTCATTCCTTTTATTCTCTCTGATTTCAATCACATCTTCTCTGCAGGTCGCTCCGCTCTCTTCTGTACAGGCAGTCTGTCTGCCGGAGGTCTTGGCAGGACGCCATGTCCCCCTAAGCAGGTGCTTTTGTCAACAAGCATCCCTCAAGGTGGGTACAAAGCATCAGAGGGAGTTCCTTGAAGCCACTCACACAGAATAACCTTCCCCTTGTCCCAACAAGTCAGTCCTCTCTGTCCAGTTTTAGGCGATCTTCAGACCAGCCGTCGGCCAGTGTGATCCTCCTTGGATTTTTAATGTCAAAAGACTGTCAGGATTTTACGTTTACAAGGACATCAGAAGGATTTGCTGCTACTTTTGCTGTCATTTTATACTGAAGCAACTACAGCAACAATTTAGATGTGAAGTAAATTAAATATTAGTAAGAAGTAGAACCACAAGATCAGTGATGAAAGTAATACACAACATCAGGAGTTGCTGAGGTGCAGGAGGTGTCACCTGCAGCTGCTGCTGCTTCTGCTGCCATTGCATTGCTACAATATTGAATGATTATTGCTTTAAAATCTAACAAAGTCAGTGTTTTCTGCTGTGTCATCAGAGGAAACTGTGAGGTTAGTGCTCATCATTTGCTTATTCATAAGCTGTGAAAATATCTTGAACAAAGACACTAAATTTGGTGTTGAGGATTGAGATTATATCTAAATTTGTAATTTTCTTAGACACAAATGTATCAATCGACCTGATACTGACACATGCTGCTGAACAATTGTCTTTTCAGATCTTAAAAACAAGTACAAATACCTCAATTGAACTGCAAAGCTTTCTCTCATACATAATTCTCCTTTTTATGATAAATGAACATTTCTTGGGATCTCTGCCGGTGCCACTGTGGGAAGAGAAATGACCTATTCCACTGGGGGAAGTTAACCACAGGCCCCATCATCATAGTCTAAGAGGAACGGTTCAATAATTGATGAGAACAGACTCGGAGGAGTCAGAGGTGGCTTGGCTTTCAGAGAGATCTACTGTCAAGGCGGGTTAAAAAAAGAAGCCCGGGTCAACGTAACAAACAACTGGACTTAAGGCGTCTGATATGTGTGAGTTCATTCACTATTAATCAACAGGTCAGAGCTACATGTAAGCTCGGGATGGATGTAATGATGGAGGCAAACGGAGCGTAGTACAGTGGAGGAGGAACTGAGTCATAAACACTCAAAGAGACAGAAAGTGAGTAAGAGGAGGGCAACAAGGCAGGGCAGCAGTGTGGTGAGCATGTTAATCCTTCGCTCAGTTTCTCAGATTAAGTCAGTCAGCTCTGGATGTTTTTAGTACGTTTTTGCATTGGAGACTTGCCACCACTGCTGCTATTGTCGTTTTCTCCTTTGACTTGCATGTGTGGTGGGGCTAATCTGATCACAATGCATGTTTTTCTTACTCAGATATGCATTGTTTCTTAATGTTTAGTGTAAATGGGGTCTTTAGTGCAGGATAAAGATAGTAGTTGTAAATCTCATTATTGAAATTTAGATGTCCACAGATTCAAATGTAATCCAGGAAAAAAAGCAGAATACAGACCAACAGATATAACATATCGGTTGACCAATATTATCGGCCAATATTGGCCTATAAAAAGGAATATCTGTATCGGTGTATATGCTGTTATTACATTTCTGGAGAAAATGTTGCCTGGTCTGATTTCAAAATAGTGTTCATTGTTAAATTTTTTTATTTATTGTATTCCTATTTTTTCTTTATTTTAATTTATTTTCAGTTATCATTTACATGCATTGTTTGTATAATATATACCAATGTACAAAAAGGTTAATGGTGAAAAATCGGTGGACAATCCACATAAAAAAGGTCTATTTTCCACTTTAAAATCAGTAATGGCATTGTTCAAAAATCCCATATCGGTCAGGTTCTTGATTACAGTATTCATAGATTACAGTCTGGTTGCCTATATCAATGGTAAATGGTATGATATGTTTAAAAAAGCATACATTCTGTGGCATTACAGCTATAATGGATCGAACGGCCCGAAGAGGAAAAAGAAGTTGAAGATAGAGACGACAAGAAAGACAGAGAGAGGGGATCAAATTTTAAAGCGAAACATTTCCTTACTTTCAGAAGAATTTATCATCCATATTCAAACTGTGCCACACACCCCCCCCCACACACACATGCATACACACACATACATCCAAAAGAGGGCAGAAATAAGAGAGGACAGAAAGGGAGAAAAGAGGAACACGGGGCAAGGCAAAAATGGGAAAACGGGAATGAGGAGTGACAGAGAATCAGGGTGAAGTTATGGGAAAGGAAGTTCAGAGGGAGTTTGAGCAATGAGGATGGAAGGACAGGGTTGGAGGGAGGAATGAAAGAAAAAAAAACAGAGCAAGATAAATAAAATACCATGTGTGACAAGAGTGGAGGAGAGAGATGATTTTAGGGGTGTGAAAAAACACTCGGAAAGGCTAAAAAAGGTAGGAAAGGTGATTGCGCTTGTATGTGTGAACATGCAGATCTCCAGTTTGGGTGTCTGTAAAGGTTCAGCGACTAATCTCCAGAGTTGTTTCAGCAGTGAAGCTAAGCTACGACAGCAGCTGCATAACGAATCTGACTCATCTTCTGAAGTATCAAAGAGATCTGGGAGACAACTCTCAGTCTGGCACACACACACACACATCTACACACATGGATATATCTCTGTCTAAAAACCTAAAATAATAAGCTACAGTACAATGCAGATGACAACAAGACTTTCAGGGGTTTTTGTCTGAGGTAAAAAGTTTTGCAGCTCTCCCGGTACTGCGGTGGTTTCTTTCCTGTTGGGAATTCCAGCTCTGCTTGACATCCTTTTAAGGACAACGCACGCTGAATGCAGAATATTGTGGCGCAACATGAAAGAGGCAAATTCTTTGATCGCCCATGAGTGGCTTGGAAACGAAATTATTTCCCCAGTCAGATCACCAACGCTTTGGGAACATTAACTTGAAATGGTTGAAACAGACGGGCGAGGAGTGAGAGGGGGGAGCTTTACGTTTGCAGCCTTTTCATGCCTTTACGTGAAAACTGGAAAAGGGAAGGATGACAGGAGATCTTATAAGAGCTGCCAATGAAACTCTACCACACCCCGAACTCATCATTTAGAACTAAACAGCTAAAAAAGTTAAGATACTAAACTCCACAACAGTGTAGACAGATAGATCTTTGATCTTTGACTATGAATATAAAATGTCATCACTTCATAATGTTTTTCTGTCATAATTAGTGTATGATTTCTTCAGTGACGTGTTCGGTTCATCCTTGATTCCAAGGAGACATTTCTGCCAAATCTGAAGAAATATGTTCCTGAGATATCACATTCACGAGAACTGGACGGACAGATGGACAATCCAAAAACATAACTCCTGTGGCTACAGCTGTCAATAATGCTGAGGCATAAAAAAGTAACAGTGACTTAGCAAAATTAAGCATCTTATGAACTGATATGGATTGATTCAAGTTTGTGGATTTAAAAAAAAAAAACGAGCACTTACATCTCCAGCTATACTGACAGCATTAGAAATTATAGCAAAAACTGACAACTGGCAGAACCACTCTGAAACTATACTTTAAGACTTTGAGAGATTGAAAATGTAGCTGTGTGAAGTTGTTGCCTGCGAAAAGTGACTCCCACTTGAGGGCACTTGTACCTCTGGGAGGCACTTCTGCAGTTGCCTGGGGGTACGTGGAAAGACTGTAGACGGTAGCTCAGACAATTTGTAAAAAATGTTTTTAAAAAAAGCAGAAATGATGATGATTCAGTAATAAAAACATTCACCTATTTGTATTTAGGATTCAAATAAACATGGAAACATAATTGCAAGTTGGTGAAACTAGCAGGAAACACCTCTATAGTCCTCTGACATGACTCAGCAGAAAAGCAAAAACATGCATTGTTAATTATTTTATTTTGAAGGGCACAGGTTAGCCCTTATGGCGTCACTTAATGTATTTAATTTATTGAAGTGAATTCATTATATTTAATATATGTACTGCTTGTACTGCAATGTAGCTTTACTTCCTGTTTTTCTCCAGACATTTCCCAGGAAGTCAGCATCTTTCTCTCTCTGATTACTTCCTTTCCTTTTCCTGTACATTTGACCTTATGATACTTTGAACAAGTGCAAAGGGAAGGGAGTGTGTTGATTTATGCATTTTAACTATTATTCATTTATTTGCATGCATATATCTACTGAATATGTAACGTGTGTGTGTCAAGCTTGCTGCAGTGACTCTGCTGTGTATTTTCCGACATTGCTAACACCTTTACATTAAACAGCTGAGAAGCCTGACTCCAGTCATGTACACAGCCCAAGACGGTCTGACCCACAATGAGTATAATAATAAACATGATGTGTACCATAGATTTTTTGCTGTGATGAAATATCTGTCTCCCTCTAAGTAGCCACAGCTGCCACCATATGAGTGATTGCATGTCAAGGGAGCACCGACGTCAAACGCAGCGACTGAATGGAGGTGACAGGATGGGCAGATGTCAGGTTGACAGACAGCAAATCCAAGCGGGCCCCTGATTAAGTTAATGACAGCAGCCATCATTCTAATGGGATTGTGTTTCTTGACAATTGCTGGCAAACACACATACGCCCAGACACGCACACAAACAAACAAACACTTGCGAAGCATAGCCAGAGGAGACAAGTTGCCCTAGTGTAAAGAGAAATGCCACCAGTCAGTGAGGCGGTGTCTATCCCGCTTATTTCAAGCACAACACAGGCTGAACTGTACAGCTGCAGGGGGCGGAAATACAGACGGTTTCAGAGGGTTGTAAAGCACTCCGGCATCATTTCTTACAGTAGTCGTCCAAATTTAACCCTTGGACGCTGTTTGCGGTGGTGGGATTTTCTGGTATTAGTGGATATACAGATAAGGTAACCTGTTCAGAATCAGAATCTTTTTATTGCCAGGTAGGTTTTCACATATATGGAATTTGCTGTGGGGTATTAGTGCAAAATAACAAAGTGCTGAATGAATTTAGATAAAGGGAAGTGCTACAAGTGTTCAGCTGGATTTTATGATAGTGATCAAAGTCTGGATGTATTAGGACAGTGGAGGGGGCAGGTTCAGGGAAAATGGGTCTACTCAAAATGCCATTAGCAGTGTCTCATCACAAAATAACTAGAATTCTGTGTAACAGTATCTGGAGGTGGAAACTTTTTTATGTACCGCAGCACATAGTAGCACTGTGTGAACAATACGAGAGTGCTGCCTGTTGAATTGTGTACTAAAAGGCCAAGATCTTAATGGATCACAGGTCTGTAATAGGCTTCTAGTCTTTTGTATGCAGCCTCATGGGAGGTGTGGCTTAGTGCACTCATGGACTTCCTACCACTCTCCCCCTACTCATCATCGTTTCTCCCTCATACACATCAGGACATTCAATTTCTCTCAGACAGAAAGCTATAAACTCTCACACAATCGCTCCCTCACATGATCACTTCATGCTGTGTGTAATCAGCCCTTCCAAATGGAACAAGGGATGGACGGAGAAGGGAAGGAAGAGATGATGATAGGAAATAAAAGAATGAGGATACTGATGGGAGTCAAAGGGAGAGGTTCTTTACCGCACAGATTGAAACCAATGCTCAGAAATATTGGATTAGTGTAGGTCAGGTCAAGAACATTACACATGCTGCAGCCGTCCTTCCATTTCAATTCATGATTCAGCTAAGTGGACATACCAACTATTTATGGTCCCCACATAAATTGAGGGCCATAAAGCTGGCTCGACTCCACTTCATTATACAGAACACCATTTACAGTAGCTACCACGGGCCATCTCCTCCTCAATGCTAATGCAGTGACAAGTAAATATACTTCCAAGAGGAACAAAGAACATCAGCATATGGTGTTTAGCTTTTAAAAAACCACATCCCTGCCTCCCTCGCTGTTTTCACACTTCCAGCGAAGAGCCAAACAACTGCCGTTAACTCGCACAGGTGAAATACACAGCAGATGGTGTTGATAAAATGGAAGAACAGAGTCTTTAGTTTAACATCTCTGTTCCACTGCCATCAATTCGCTGAGCAGTCGTGTTTCCCTCCCAAGGTACGACACGACAACACCAAAAACTAATTGTCCCTCATCCCATGGCAATTATTGGGATGTAAGAAAAACAAAATGCTTGGCTGGGTTGATGGAGTAATCAATGAGAATGTAGCTATGGCAACAGGCTGTCAGGCTTTAATTGGATATTCTTGTCTCTCAAAGCCAGATTGATCGAGACCGGGAGCGACTGAAGATCCTCATTTAGCTGTCCAAATACGGTTGTGTTTCAACTAAGAAGCAGTGAAAGGTTGTACTAATCAATTTAGCTTGTTGTCTTTTGTAACTACATGCAGACAACACTAAGAGACTACCACCGTTGTTGATATTCACCAATGTGATGGAATAACCCAACTGATCAACATTGTTTCCTGAGAGCTATTCAGCCAGCAAGAGCAATAACTACCAGGTATGAAAAGTAAAGTCAACACAAAGGAGCCTTAAACGCGTATTGTTTCGAATGGCCAGCAGGGGGCGACTCCACTGGTTGGAAAAGAAGTTTGATTGTATGAAATAGTTTTATTTGTTGTATTTAAGTTTTATGAAATAATTTTCATTAATTTGATTAATTAACTCAGTAAACATTTTCCTAATGAATTTGATTGATAAGTCACTACCTGGGTGCACTGCCTTTTCATCTTAGAATACTGTAACAGAAACAAATGGACCGTGAAAGCAGCAGGTTTGGGTTCGGTATAAGGGCACACTTGACCTCAGTGGTCACAGAAAAGACAAAGCATTCCTGAAAATTGAAGCTAAACAGCATCATCTGCAGCATTATTTTTTTCAAAAACAGCAAAAAGTGATACAACACACAAATGCTATCATTTTTAGGAATGTAGCAACCCAGACTGGTAACTTTGAATTAAGTCATCTAGCTTGAGGATGTCTGCTTACATCGGATCAGTGCATGGCCTGTAGCAGTGGCTGTGTTCCAGTGTCTGTTCTGACGTGCAATGAGGAGGAGCAGATTGTTTCTGTATGTTTCCCTGGGCACTGCTAGGAGAGATGCTGGACCTGGTCTCACGAACAGACTAGAATTTGCATTTATGCTCCTATCTCAAACTAAAAATTAACAACTTTTAATGGAAAACTCCCCGAAAAGCAGATCATTTGTGTTGGGAGATCACACTTACCTTCAAGGCTCGGGAGCGGTTAGCTAGCAGTTTCTCTATATTCCCAGCAGCCGTCGCCACCAGTTCCCTCGCATTGTTGGATTCCACGCTGAAGTGAGGTCTGTGTTGATCATATATCTGAGACAAGCAGAGAAGAGCAGGAGTCAGAGATGAGCAGTACTTGAACAAACTGAACAAACAATGTCCTTGACATCAGTTCTTAATCAGTAAGCAGACTGAAATCATACCTGCAGGCTGTGCTGCCGGGGTTTTTTATTTTTCAAGTACCAGTGAGACAATGTAGTAGAACCAAGAAAGGCCAGTTTGAATATTAGATTCATAACTTTGAAGGGTTATCTAACATCAAAACACCTCACAGCCGTTTATGGTTGCCATTTTAACCCCTAAGTCACCAAAGAACCATATACAATTACACATCTTTGATGAGCCAGATTTATTTTTCCAGATGACCAGTGATCCGGTTTAAAAGAATGAGCTGGCTCCAGGATGCTGCCTCCAGCAATGGAAATCAAGTATCTCTGTGTCTTGGTCATGGGTGAGGGTAGAACGGAGTGTGAAATGGACGGGCGGTGTGGAACGGCGTCAGCAGTGATGATGTTGTACCAGACTGTTGTGGTAAAGAAGGAGCTGAGCCAGAAGGAAAAGCTCTTGATTTACCAGTCCATCTACGTTCGACCCTCACCGATGGTCACCAGCTTTGGATAGTGACCGAAAGAATGAGATGGCGGATATAAGTGGCTGATCCCTCAGGAGGAGCTGGACGTTGTGGCTGTGTAGAGGGACGTTGGGAATGCCTGGCTTAGCTTGCTGCCCCTGAGACCCGGCACCAGATACAGCGGATTACTTTTATTTTTGAGAGGGATGGCTCCTGGATGATGATAGGCAGACAGGGAAAGGTGATAGCCTCAAAAGGGCTTTCACAGAAAAGAGGGTTTGGTGACTAAAGTTTGGTACGTGCACATTTGAACAAGTGCCAGTACCTAGAATTGGTATCTCTTTTTTTGGCACTATTACTTAGGTAAAAGCAAAAATGTGTTTTCAGCTGCAAAAGACTCAAAACTCCACATCTTCTGTATTTCAGAATTGGACATTTTGCTCTGGCCAGCTTTGCATTTCACATTTCAAATATTGCAGCAAATGTTGTTTGTGTCAAGTGTTACCACATTTATGATTACTTTAAGTCCTCCATTGCCCGGACTCACTGTAACGTGAACAAGCTGCAGGGATGACGAAGTCTTGTTTTCATTCTTTCTCTTTTTAAGTTAAGAGAGAAAGGTATTCTAAGGTAGCACCGTACCAATGTAAGTCAGTCTGTTCCCTTAAAAATGCAGAGTTGGGGTTCGGGAAAGGAATCCCGAACCCTTACAGGGTAGATGAGTAGCTTACTGAGGAGGAAGTGAGTATATTTTCCTATATGTTCCAATGGCTTTATGGCTGATAGGTTGGTATACTGTAAACCCCCAGAAAAAAAGGTGAGTATACTCTATATACCTGTGTATTTCCCACTCAAAGCCATTGACCCAAGATGACATACCTAATGCTTATAAATTTCCATCTCCCAAATGTTTTTAACCACAAATTGACTTAAATGAGTTGTTTATGTTTTCAAAACATTCACCCTCCTATTCCTCAAGTTGCCTCAATCTTAATATATTTTCTATCTGCAGACTGTATCTGAGGCTGAGACTGTTACTCTGCATCAGAGGTCATCTTCTATTCTTCACTGACCAAAGCACAGTGATGTAAAAAAAAGAAAAAAGGAATAAAAGGAAGCTACATGTCCACTGATTAAATTGCAATGTCAGGTTATGTAACAAGACCATTTACTGTGCGATGGAATATGCTCCAGCAAAGGAAATAAAAAACACAAATGCCAAACAGCCAATTATTTAGCAGCCTAGAGGGATTTCATTGTCCGACATTCAAACCACAGAACTGATGCGCATGCATGTATTTGTCTCCATCCTCCAGGCATCTGATGGATTGTGCAAGAGCAATATTAAAGAGTAATACTCCTGTCTTTTAGATTTGGATCAAGTTATTACAAATTATCCAAGAGGATTTTCTTGACGTTTCTATATTTAATCTGTAAACTGACTATGTTATACTGTGGACTTGGGTCATCAGGGTTGAAAACTAATACAATTTTCAGTGACAAAAGGTACAACTGTGTGCATAAAAACCTACAGCAACAGTTTGAGAGGCTTCAGTTAGAGAAACTATTGCCAGATATTCTAAATTGGGGTGACAAGTCGTGCCACCGCATCAAATAAAAACACGTTTTGTAATGATTATATTCTCGAAGGGAGCGGGGAGCAAAAGAGCCAGATGCATTATGTCAATCAATGTGGATCTAAAAAGCTTCTTCTCCTCTGTCAGATGTGGGCTCGAGTGTGTGTGGGTGTATGTGCAAGGACTATGGCCGTCACTATATAGTCGTGACGCTGATCTTATCTGAGCGTGTACATCGGGCTGGCGGAATGAAATGATGCAGCGTTATGTCTAATGAGAAGCTACTATATATAGACTAGTGATGTGTTGTGACAGCTGAGGTCGTGCAACGCGGGTTAATGAGAGTCAGAATGACTTAAAGTACACACTGTAATTCTTGTCAAAACCTCGCAATGGGTTTTATTTAAAGTAGAACTGAAATAAAATTAATTAAGCTAAGAAACCAGGATATATAGCGTAGCTACCAAAAAGAAGATTTATTGTTTATCTGCAGTGGCAGAGGTTCAGTGGTGACTGACATGTTGGCACTGGTAAATTGGTGCACTAACTAAAAAGCTAAAAATAGCTTCTTATCACACTTATATTTCAAGAGGCATTAGGGCAGATAACCAGCTTCAGGGCCAGTGTTAGCCGTTATTTGTGTGCATATGTGAGCGCTCTCTATTGTAGCATATTACTCGCTGACTCAGTCCATTAGCTGCTGCATGTTGTGACGGGGAAACTTATACTCGAGTATTGCTGTGTTTTGTCAGTTTGTGCATTTGACTTCACCACATGGATTATTAATTATTTAATTTGTCATTCATCATTAATTAATCAATAATTATTAAAGCCTTGCAGCCATTTTTCTCAGTGGTCACTCATGGTATTGCAATAAAAAAATCCCCCCTGCGGTCACAAAAGCATTTTCTCCATAGACTACCAATATAAAAGACATTTGTAAATCTGTTAATTGTAACATTTCATAAGCTATACAGCAATATGATGTGCCCGAGTTAGCAGCGCATCATGGAAGCTGCAAACTGTTGCCATGAAAAATTCTCACAAAGACCTTAAACAAAGCTGAGAAAAAAGTTTTATTTGCCACTGAAAAATTTGCATAATAGCGTCACTACTTCTTAGATCACCTTACGCAAAAAGTGAGTCAGATTTCCGTTCAACTTTTAAGTGTGACGTTATAAACTTTACTTTTGTTTACAAATTGGCATAAGAAGAAACAGAAAGTGATGCCTACCTGTATTAGCTTGTCCATACCACTGGCTGTGTCTGTTAATGAGATCAACTCCTTTTGCATCTGGTCCACCCATTCCTTTATCCTGCAAACACACAGACAAAAAACAATCAAATTACCAACCAGTCCACATTTAATAGAAAGCTTCCAATTGGCCTGCACAGTCTAATGAAATTCCCTGAGCTGCTCCAATCACGTTCAACTGGAATACAGCCCATGTGATCACATGACCTCAGCTTTAGTGCTTATGATCACAATATGCTAAAAAAGCTGTGTAGACTCAGGGAGGGACGGCAAGCATGAAATAATAATGTTTAGCCAAGTGAATATGTTACTCTACTCCACATGAGCTGTGCATTAAGGCGAGAGCTATTCATAGTGCTCAGCATGAGAGTGTCACATCCTCGGGGTGAGATGCTGGTTAATGTATTCTTCTGGTGAGAAAAAAGACAGAAAGGGAGAGAGAAAAAGACAGAGAGGAGCCTGAGAAACACAAATGTTCATTTATTAGAGTTTAAACTTTGTTTTTTAAGACTTTAACATGCTTTAGTGAGATCAGAGCATATCTGAGATTACTTTACATAAGTAGAAGATATTTTATTGTGGCAAAAAGCTCAGCATCAGTAGTATACTATGATCCAAATGAGCACATCCAAACAGTAATGTAAGCATGTGTAAACTGCTATAAATCAACTTTATCCCCTGTAACTGAGCCATGAGGATTTTAAGGACACGGCTCCTTTTATGGAATCCCTGACATTCGGTTCAGTTCAGGTTATGTGTGCGCGTGCATGAGAGTACGTGGTGTCTATGTGAAACTGAATCCACCGTACCCCCACTGAATCTCTTTACTTGGCAGGCGATAGTGAACCTACATGCACTGTACAAAGTTACTTATGTTAACTTCCAAGCTGTGCAGGGGAGACTTACTGTGTTTAGGTTGTAATAAATGTGTTTTAGACAAGCCTCCTGTCCTGATCTTGCATTCATTTTACTCTTTAAGAAATAGTGCGAAATACTGGAAAACACAGAGTCGAGTTGTAGGTGAGAGGATCAAAGGAACTCTCAGTGAATAAACATGAAACTACAGCCAGGAGCCAGTTTGCTTATGTGAAAACACAAATACAGCTCACGTGGCTCTGGAACTTCCTGACAAAAAAAAATGTACTTACCACCGAGCTCACTGATTAAAACTGTGGAAAATCTGTGGAACTGCAGGCTGTTTACACAGAGCAGAGAGGTGAGGACAAGAGAGGTTCTGAGTAGAGGTTGTAAAAATATAAATAGTACAATATGTAAAGGATATGACAGCCCAGTACCACTCCCCACACATATTTGCAACACCTGTGAGCACTTGGGGAAAAATATGTATACATAGATGCCAATGTTTATAGTATAAATTATCAGAGATATTCAAATAATGTTGTTTTTTTTTATATGATTTATGGCACTCTGTGTAATACTGCCAATTTTTTGAGCTCTCACTACTTTAAGTTATGAGTGTGATGTTTGTAGTAGGAGCAAAAATAACAAAAAAACAAACAAACCACGGAGGGTTAAACTGAGTAAAATCACTAAAAATGTCATATTTTCCAGCACAATATTTTTCTCTAGTTCAAGAACTTTAATTAAGTGATAATGTAGAATGTTTTTAACACAAGCAGTTTCCAGAGAAAATTAATTCCTACTGTAACCACAATACTTTTGTCAACCTCCCGCTGCTCATCTGCACAGAACACACTCACTCTGAAAACAATTTACTGTAAGTACACCTACAAACGCTCCCCCCCAGCTCCTTTACAGCAGCCAATGAAAAATACATGACATAATCCATAAAGAAAATTACCCTTTCTCCCCCACAGTGTGAATTAACCTCTTCACCTCCCACACTGCTGTGGGGACTTTGACATATGATCCGTGTCTATGTTATCTTATTTAAAAAATACAGTGTAACGTGAGCGGGGTTAGCTCACGCTGCCACATTGTATATTTAGCTTTCTGAGAGACAGCTGCAGGGGCAGATATGGGATGGGAGTACTGTCAGCACATACCTCCGCCTCTCTCACCCCCTCCCATGACAATCATTTGCACATGTTAATTCACACACATACTGCAAGTAAATGGGAAAATAACTGGATATAATCTCCAACAAATGACTTCTAAGGGGATTTCCATTGTTAGTCATTATGTCTGCTGATTACTGTACATGGAGCCAGGGTCGAGACAAGGTCCACTGGCCATAGTGAGCAGGTGTGTATTAGGGTTGTTATGCATGTGACTTTTTTAAATAAGCCCTGTTGGCCTTAAGCAAGAAGGATGGGCCATTACAACAGGTGTCTAATGTCAAAATGGTGAGTGTGTGTGTGTGTGTGTGGTTATGCTCCATCAAAGAAGAGATGCTCAATGCCCCGTTCCATTAATAATTCATTCATTAAATGTCATATTTAGCCTACAACTCTTTTTCATCGCGCTACAGCAAATACTCGGGACATCTACTGTAAGTGTGAGGCATTTAAGTGTTGCACAACACACATCTCAAGCTGCTGATCCAGTTTAAAGGGGACATGTTGCTCACTTTCACGTTTCTAGATTTGCAAGCCTTGTTGTTCAAACAACACTTTATTTTTCTCATGCTGCCCACGGCTGCTGAAACTCTATTCAACCTCTGTTGAAAACGCTTTATTGTAGCACCCCTGCTGAGAAATCCCAGTCTGCTCTGATTGGTCGGCGTTTCCGGGTCATCTGTGATCTCATCGTCTCTGTACCATTTGTATTGTAACCAAGGGAATTTAAGCTAGCAGTCCCAAAAATAAGGGTATCATTTGAATGAAAATACAGGATAGAGTGATCATGTTAACTGGGAACTGAAAGCTGAAAGTGTCTGTGGTTGCTTGTAATAACCGACATTAATGGTTTCAAATTGATTAAAGTTTAATTGAAGGCTTTGATGAGGACACTTGCATGTTCTGCTCGCGTTTTCAACAGCTGCCATTACTGTGTACAAACACAGTGATTCAGCTAAGTCACCAGTTAACATGGTCATGGTCACACTGCAAAACTGGTTATTATCTTCGAAATAAAGCTAGCATGCTGGATGCTGTTCACCAAAAGAATGAGGATATTAAGGCAATACACTTAAAAAAGTATACTAGGTCTGCTCTTAGTTGCATTTCTAGATGTAAACAGCTCTTATAATGACCTGGCCTTGCTTCCTTGTAAAACCATAATTAGGAGAGGACAAGAAAATATCATGGGAAAGTGCCTAACTTTAACAGTAAAAGGTGATTAGTGCCCTGACTTGTCTGCAGCAGCCTGTAGATTTCTACAGGTGTTTGGCTTGTTATAAAAATTAAACTCACTGCAAATGGCTAATTCAGCTCACATTGTGCAAGTTTTGAAATCTCTTAGTTTAATCAAATCTCTTGGGTAAGAACAGACAGGCCAAGCAGCGTTCTGATTAGCCACTTTAACAAATAACTATCTTCCTCTTCCTGCAGTGGAAGGGAAAACACACTGTAACGCCAGGATGTGGGATAAGCGAAGAGAGAGTTAACTGTGTGTTTCTTTATAAATAGAAGCGGACTGAGGAAATTGTCATCAAATGAACAAAAATGCAACAAAAAGTACAAAAACATGAGAGGATGGAAACTTGGAGCAGGACATGGAAAAATGAGATAGCATCATTATCCACTCCCATGCTCTCCCTCTCCTTGGGGAAATCGGAGAGAGGGGGCTCTGTGGAAAGGAAGGAAACCACCGCTGTAGAGCCACTTGCCCAATACAGCGGTTGCAGACTGCAGGCCTGGAAATGAGAGGAGCCATGCGATACTCAGCCAAGTGTGAGACCTGCTGGCATTACAAGCCTCTTTTCTCTCACACTTGTCTCATTGAGTCATTACTATCACCCACTTATGAAGCAGACTGTTTCCTGACAGGCAGTTGTTGAAGACCCTTTCTTTTGTTCTTTTTGGAGGTTGAGGTCACTCACTCATACTCGCTTTCTTGACAGTCTGTAAAAAGGTAGAGTAGCCCGGTCTACTGCGACATCTGGACCTGATTTATATCATCTGCAAAACTATGGAAAGGTACAAATGTCCTGTAGACCTGTGATTTTACTGCATCTCAACAACCACAATGATAAGGCAGCTTCGACCAGTGAAGTATTACAAAACACACAATGATGTTGTCTGGAATTTACTGTTGTGCTACTGTTGAATTCAAGGAGCACTAAATTAATTTTACACACCAAGGTCAGTTTCCTCATCACAGAGAGTTTCTACTCAGCCTGTGAAAACCTATTTATTATGTTCTCGGAGGCCATGGGTGGAGCAAGCAGTTTACCACCTTTAAGAGCATTTACAAGGCAAGAAAGGGCTACATACTGTGTTGCATTATGGGAAATGTAGGAGCAAGTGTGCATTTTTAAATCCCATCCCCAAATTTGGTTTTCACCAGAGGGAAAATAGACAGTGAACAATCATATGGACCTCGTACCAGCAACAATGCACCTATCACTACAGTTTCAATGTCTATCTCTGGTTTATTATTTGTATAATCCATCTTTAAAGAGGTGTGCAGAGTGTCGGTATAGAAAAGGATGGAAACCCAACTGTTTTGAAACAAGTGACAAGTTCCCGCTGAGTTTCTCTCAAGCAATAACATTTACTCCCAAATACTTGTTGGCAAAAGCTTCCAAAGTTTCTAAATCAAGGCTAACTAAACTCATTCTCCCAGTATCTTTGTTAAATGTTAGACTATCCAGGAATGTGGCAACAAAACTGTAATCCCATCCATAGTTCTTTCAGTGATAAAGCGACTGCCGGTGCTTCCTGCAACTCTGAAGGAGAGTCCACATGTTGCAGCAGTTTGTCATTGAGCAGTTTGTGACGTCTAGTCCTGCAAACTCCACTGTGATTGTACCAGCCAGCAGTGGCTCTCTCAGGATTAAATACAATTAAATAAGTGCTTTTAGGTGAGTTAGGTCATTCTGCCAAGTGGGAAATCTGTCAAAGTGGACGACAAAGTGTGCGCAAAGCTAAGGTTTCAAAAAACGCCAAGGCTTAGTAACAGAGATAAGCTTTAAAGACAGGTAAGTCATTCAGCCTGGTAGGAACTCACATCACTATATCACTCTCACTATGTGATACCACACACACATTTTCCTGAGCTGAGCTGGAAATGAGCCCGGGTGTACATGCACTTTAGACCTGGACCGGTTTCATACTTGTAAGAGCTGAGATGAGAACGCTGATACCTGCCTACAGCCGCGTGTTGTTTGCGATAGTGAAATGTGACTCGGGGTGTGTGCAGCACAGATCATCACGGGGTCACTGACTTTAGGGAGTTGGAGACACACTTGATTGGAGTTTAGACGAAAAGATCGTCTGATACGAGGGCTCCAAAACGCTGAAAAGATGACATTAAAATTTCATCAAGTTCTTTCCATGCCCTCAGTCACAAGCACAAATGTGCCAGTGAGTTAAATGGTGTGAAATTAGATGAGGTGCTGGTAAGCGGTGTCAATATTACAGCAGATAGTTCCACATCACATCTCTGCAGGCCGATTCAGACAAACAGACCCACTAGACAAAATATGTCAGAAGGTTTGAGACTTTCTTACTGCTACTGTAAGCTCACTCATTCCACAACAAGAATAGTGAGCATGTCTTAATTTGAGCTTGACCCATGAGTGGCTGCTGGGTCGCCAAAGAAGCCCCTCCCCTTCTCCTTTGGCCTCCATCCCTTTAATGACTGGAAGGAAAGCCGCCTCCTTCAGGCCACCTGTCACATGGGTGTGCACATGTACGTGTGTGTGTCAACGTCTGGATGTAACCAAAGCACTGGGTCTTTCAGAGGGCAGTTAGTGGGGGAGCTAGGGGGTCAAAGGTCAGCAGGACAGGTGCAGCTCTTAATGTAATGAAGTGGGTGTGACCCATTTGTGCGAGTGTGTTATACAACCCACCGTTCAGAGTGATGGAGCACAGCGTGTCGAAGCACTGTTCAAGAATGAACAAGTATACATAACATTCAAAGCTTAAAGCTACACTAATTAATATTTTAACATCAACAATGGGCAAAAGAACTTTTCATTTTAGTGTCTTTTATCTCATTGTTTTGGTTTGAAGGCTCTAAATTTAACTGCAGGAACAAAGGAAGAGTGAATTGTGAATGTTCAGAAGATAAAATAATCATACAGTACTACCAGTTTAAGTGATTTATTCAGCATTATTCACCACGTTAGAGACGGCGCTCTTCGAAGGAACACCCTGACTCACCATGAGAATTATAAACGCAGAATGGAAGAATAACAAAAAGCTTCGCTCTGCCAGTAAGGAGCAAACTGTCCAATCAGAGGGGTGGACACAGGGAAGCGGACACAATCCCAGAATAGAGGGCATGACTCAGCATGAAAGCAGTGCCGTCTTACCTCTGACCACATTTGCCCCTCCGGACGAGTTGTCTGTGGCCGTGGGTGGGGACGAGGGTGTCCTCCTCTCCCTCTGTTTCTACACTTCAAAACCACAGCCTCTGGCTTTTAGCTGTTGTGCAGCTGTTACGTACTCTTTTATCAGGGTTAATACACTTGTAGGACGACCAGCTCAGGAAGTGAATATGCTTAAATGCTCAAGAGCTATAAATGTCAGAGTCTGCAGGGTCCCATTAATCAGGGAGGATCGACGGAAGAGCACCTTCAATTCACATTGTAGATTGAATAATTTAAAGGATAATTCTGGTTCTGGGTCTTTTATTTTCTTACTTCTTTTGGCTTTCAGGCCTGGTTTATCGACAAACAAAAGTCAGGCGTTCTTTAAAAACACACACAAAGATAACAAGATTGAACTTTTAGTCTCAACCGCTTTAGTCAATATTGAGGAGTCTTTAAAGTTCTCATAAAAATGGAAATTCCCTACTGAGGAAGATCAGGTTGTATGATCGAAAGCTCCAGAGCAACTACTGTATAGACCTGGTTATGGGGCTGTTTTTGTTAATTACACATTTCCTAAACTGGCTAAACTGTTTGCTTGTTCATAACCTGTCTGATCCTCTGGCTGCTCTTTTCTTGCAGAATTAATTTCATGGTTGAGAACAGTGTTATCACTGGTAGAAATAACTGCAAAAACTATGAAAACAAGACCAAGATTGTGATAAACCTGATTTACTTTTTCGCTATAGAACTGACCTCAAACTGTCCTTGACTTATACTTTATTTCTACTTTAACTTCCATTTGAGGTTTAGATATAAAGCTCACAGTGCGGCTGTTACAAGGGGTTTGCAAGAGTTTGTAATCCAACTTTAAAAGATGGTTCCCAGATGGAGTTCATGGAGAGAAGATTGGGAAGATTTTTTTACCTTCAAGCTTTTTCTGCCGGAGTCCTGTCTTTTCTTTCATACCAAACTTATTTCTATGTTCTTTCTGGAAAGAAAGCAGCGAGGGAACTTTAAATAAATACCCTGTAGACAGTATTCTTATGCTTTGCGCTGTCAAAGTATTGGAACAGTTTGTCATAAAACACTTCTTCACGTCTCGCTGGTTAGCAGGCAGTAGCTGCTCCAAGTCTTCTCATCTCAACTGAAACTCATGGTATTAATAGTCTAATGTCATGCAGCGTGCGTGCCATATCCTTCATCAGCGGGGGAAGAGAGAGGAGTACATCTAGGGAGGAGCTCGTTTTTTTCATCACAACGACCTAACATTGTCATTCAGCAGCACAGGTTTCCGAGTGTTAGCTCTATAGTTCCATAACAAGTCAGTTGTCGTCTGTTTTTACCAAAAGGATAAACACTCTGTAAACACCCGGAGCTGGGTCAAAGTCCAGAATATTGATCCAGCAACACTGGGCGCTACATCACTCCGGATGAAGCACCACAAAGTTGGGCTCACGCCGACTCCCGAGGCCCAGCACGCCTGTGTGCGAGCAGCGGCGAGAATCCAGGGCTCAATATCCAATCTCAGAGTTTCCACTCCAACACCCTCTCGTCTTGTAAACATCCTCATGTTTTTATACTCAGAACCCATTCCGCAGATCCACATTTGATCTCTTAATACCATCCAAACCGTCACAGAGGAAGCATCCGCCAGCAAACACTCACTTTGCTTTATTTTTCTTCCCACCCTCCCTGTCTCATCGTGTTCTGGAGTCATGGTTTCCAGCACAGGGAGACAGCTTGAAACCTTAAATCCTCCTCTGATAGTAGTAATTTGGGTTTCTAATCTGTTCTTAGAAAGAGACAAGGCTGACACCATTACAGGAGGCAGAGGAGATGCAAAAAAGAGGAAGAAAAAAAGAAAGCGGGATGGGGATGTTTGAGGATGGCAGCTTGGATGTAATTGAGCCACTGGGGGGATAGCTAATAAGAGCTCTGACTATGAAGCAAGGCACCTAATAAGCAGTAAGCCTGACAGAGCTTTGTGGAAGACAAACAGTCACTTTCTTCCCCTTTCCCTTCCTTTATCCCTCCTTCCTCAGACTCCTTCTTGTAAAAATCCATCACCTATTACTGAATTACTTGCTTTAATTTTTTGGTACTTATTTCCATCTCTGATGATTTTTTCCTCTTTATTTCTTCTGTATTCCCTCTTTTCTTCCATCTCTCTGGCTCAGCTATCCCTTTGTTGTTGTGTTTAATGTTGAAACACTGTATTTTTTATAGCTTAAATTCCATCTCCATGTAATTAATTGCTTTATTTCCTACTTAACGCTTCCCGTTTTCTCTCTAAATGAACTCATAATGTTCAAAGTGTCTTTCCCTTGTCCTCCTCCCCTCTCCCTTCTCTCACATGTATCACTGCGGAGCACAAAGGAGACAAGTGATGATATCTTCTCCTTTATTGAGGTCAATAGCACCATAATTGCAGGCTTTGTAAATGTCTCGCGGCCTCATTATCTTCAATGGCAAGACGTTATTGATATTTCTGCCGCTCTTCTACCATTTTCCTCTTAGCAAGTCAGTCAGAGCCTTTTACCGCGGC